>JARHVA010002817.1:492500-870000 GCA_037957365.1 Torreya grandis | reverse complement strand
CATCTGAGAGGTTTGTCAAACACTTTTCCTATAATGTATAAAAGGAACTTACCATGTTAGAATTGTGTAATGCTAATCAAAGAAATGGGAAAAGTTTCTCATATTTCTTGTGAAGATGGTGTAGATTAGCCATTATATTTTCTTGGACTGTACATGGAAAATAATTAATTACCATATTTATTGTTAATATAAATCTAGATATGGCTTTCCACCTCCAAGTCCATTGTGTAAATTTATTTGATTAAATCATCAAAAAAGGAATCCAATTTGAAAAAATAGTAATAAGCAAAGGACTTATCAAAATATTTTATAATGATATCCAAGATCAAACCCAAGCTAAGAAACATAAATTATTTAACAAGAATAAAAATGTCGTCAGTGATGGGGTAATTGAAGCCAAATATGTCCAAAGTGTTAAAATTTCCCCAAATGTCATCATGCCTAGCTGCCAACCAAAGTAATAATACAAATGTATATCTTATACTCCTATGGGAGAATCCCTTGAATAAGTGTTCCATAAGTTAGTGGCTATAAACATGATAGTTTTCCCACAAACCAAACCATTTGATGAAAATGTACCAAACTAACATGGTATAAAGAACATGAATATTGTGAATATCACAAAGTCAAGGTTCATTCCACCAATTTATGCATGAAACTAAAGAAATATTTAAAAGATCTATTTACTTTTGGAAACATATAAATAGAAGCAAATGCATCCACATTTAAAAACTAAAATTTAGGGATATACCAAAATCCCTTTTTGAAACATGACCAACCTCATTCATAAATGAATCTAGGTAAAAAATAAACAAAAACCATTATCTCCAAAAATTTCATCCATCTATTTGACTTTATCATCAGCCATGACCAACACATGCTAAATCATATTACATTTATCGAAATAAAATCCCAATATTTTATAGTCACCACTAGGTGTGGAAAAATCATTGTCCCAAGGCCTCCTCTACCCACTTTTGAAGGTAAGTATAATATCATATAGAAAATTGAGAAGACATTGGTCTAAATATCTATTTTGGACCTCCTCAAAACATACATTACTTACAAAAATATCTTGTACAAATCTTTATAGGAGTAAAGAGTCAAAAAATACATTGATCCATCCAACTTTCAGGTACTTATATAACAATTATGCTCAAGCCACCAAGTTACATTTGATCAAAATGAAATATCCTCTGCAGGCATATCTCATAAATTACCCCTATACATCAAAGCTATCATTTCAAAACTTAAAGTAACAAGGGTAATTATAGATAATGGGTATGATATGAATATATGAACTTTAACCTTGATAAAACACCTAGGTTAGATAGAAACAACATTAGAATCTAATAATAAAATCATATGAAAATGTAGAATGATAATTAGATGGAACAAGACATCTTCAAATTATAGTAGGGGCTATCATGCACCAAACATTATTTTATGTCATTGATATTGACCTTTCATACCAGAACCTCCTTGGATGACCATAGATTCATGCCATGCACACTATACCATCCACACTTCATTAAGGCATCAAATTCCCTCATTCTAGTATGGAAGTTACCATTCTTGGTGATCCCCAACCCTTTCAATACTATAAATTGTTGGAAGGGTGATACATAAAAACAAATTACTTACCTATTATTGAACATGCATATGAGGAAAATAAATCCACAAAAAAGAATCACCAAATTTTCAAAATGATAACCATCAAGATGATTTATCATTCACTTCCAAAATCTCACCTTTCACATCCACATCTAAAAAATCTACCTTCTAAAACCAAACCATCAAAATCTTAAGTTCAAAATCGTTGACAAAGATATGGGAGAATACAAGATCTAGGATGCCTTCCATTTTATAAAAATCCATATTTCTCCCAAACTCATGGCAAGCCTAACCATAAGAATAAAATGCAAATATCCCATAACTATGGTAAAACCTCTTTTGTTAAAGGAGGACTCATTTTAGAATAAAATATTGAGAATTCAACAAATTATTAACTATATAGTGATGGCCTTGTAACCTATTTCTAAATGAATGAATATCCCATAGCAAATGAAATCATGTGTAACATTATGAAGTTCAAAGTAAAAAGTCTTGGTCTCCATGAACAAGGAATTTTAGAACCCATAATTTCTTAAGAAAATAAATAATACCATGCAATTGGATCTAAACTACCCCATGGTGATCCATACAATTACATTAGTGATTTTACCATGATGTCCAAGGAAGCCTCTTTTGATGTCAAAACACATTCCATTCATATCCAATACGAATACCTTGCATCTAAAATCATCTTTAATGACACATATGTTCTCACCTTTGAACTCAAATATCCCGAGCTCATAGATTGGGACCAATAAAATATAATAACACTCAACCACTTCCAAAAGGAATAACTCATAGAGTTCATGGGAATTAGAGACAATATTCCATTGGGAGACCATAAATATGCCTTTGAAATTAGTTTAAACACATCAACATACTTTAGGGGAGAGGAAGAGTTCCTTAGTCTAAAATAATAATAAAAAGTAAAAAATTAAAGTCTCTTAGTGAAAACCCATTTGAGATGCAAATAGACAAGGAAGTTGCCCCCCCCCCCTCCCCTCCCGCCCCACCCGTACCAACATGGTTTAAAGATGGTTCCACTTTGTTAATTGAAGAAACTGTTGATATAAAAATTATCACAAAGGAAAATCCTAAAATAATTAATTTTGTAGCTACCCTTACTAACGAAGAACAAAAAATACTTATCATCCTTTTGAAAAAATTTGTATGTGTTTTCACTTGGTCATATGCAGACATGACAAAACTAGATACATCACTTATGGTACATCACCTTGTATTTCATGTAGATGCAAAACCTATTAAGTAAAAACTTATAAAAATGCATCCCAAAGTGGCATTACTTGTAAAATAATGACCACATATACAGTTAGAACTCGAATTGATTAGGCCAACTGACTATTCCGAATGAATATCAACTATCATTCTAGTAAAGAAAACCTAAAAGAATTAGAGTGTGCAATAAATTTTTGGACATCAATAAAACTTGCTCAAGGGATGATTTTCCACTCCTAAACATTGACAGTATAGTGGATTCAACATTAGGACATGAGATTTTGTCACTTATGGATGATTTCTTGGGTTATAACTAAATAAAATTTGCACCTGAAGACAAATATAAAACATCATTTATCACACCACGAAGTACTTTTTGATACCAATTCATATCATTTGGTCTAAATTATGCAGGAGTAACATATTAATGAGAAATTACAGTCATCTTCCATGACATGCCCCATGATATTGTGGAAGACTATGTTGATGACATATTGGCCAAATAAAAAACTAGGGAAGATCATTCTACAATATAAAGCATAATATTTGAAAGGATAAGGGTGTATAAAGTCCACTTGAATCTTAATAAATGTATTTTTGGGATCACATCCAAAAAAATATTAGGCTTTATTATATCAAGAAGAAGCATCAAGGTTGATCTTGCTTAAGTAAAAGCCACAATAGAAATGCCACCACCTAAATTTCTTAAATAGCTTTTAAGTCTAAAAGGAAAAATCCAATCTATTATAATATTCATCTCCCAACGTGCACATAAATTTAAATCATTCAAAATCTTATTAAAAAGGATATTATTTTTAACTAGAATGAAGGATGTAAATAGGCAAATAATATCTATCTAATCCACTAGTTTTGATGTCACCCACTCCATTGTATATATTAGTTTCTCAACATGCCTTGGGAGCTCTGCTAGCACATCATGATAAACAAGGAATGAAAAGAGCAACATACTAATTAATTATAACTTTGGTATCTTATGATCTCAACTAATCCACAATCAAAAAATAATGTTTATTTGTTGTATTTGCTTCACAAAATCTTTGACATTACATGCTTAGCAATCAAACCAAAATCATTACTAAAGTAGAACCTCTCAAGTACCTTATAAAAATTAGATCGTACATAAGGGTTGATAAACAGGTCATGTTTCTGAGTGAGTTTGACATTGAGTATGTGAATCAAAAAGATATCAAAGGAAAATTTATTATGGACTAATTATCAGAAGCATATTTGACATGTAAGCAACCATTAATCATTAAATTTCAATATTAATCAATCTCAACTCTTGACGAGGCATTATAATGGTAGTTGTACTTTGATGGTTCCTTTACCACCCATGACTTGAGGGTAGGTATCTTGCTAATTAATCCACAAGTTGATCTTATACAAAAGGATTTTTTTATAGGCTTCCCTTTCACCAGTAACATTTCAAAATATGAATCCCTAATTTTTTATTTAAAAATAACTATCCACTTGATTATAATACCCTTATTGATATGTGGAGATTCACAACTCATCATCAAGAAAGTCAATGATGAATATCAAGCCAAAGATGAGAATATTTTCCCATACAAGAGAATGGTTGATAGTTTAAAACTATACTTTAAGTATATCCAACTCAAGTAGGTTTATCATTCCAATAAGAAAGTAAAAAATTCCATGGCCATCATTTGTTCTCTCCTAAAAATGTAGAAAGACATCAAATAAAGTGTTTTTTTGTCAAACAATTAACGACGTTAGCTTATGAAATCCATAAATCAAAGATGGTATAAAAAAGTCTAGTCCCAATTCCTATTGATACCATGACATATATACCTAACTACATGACAACATTATCCCTCCATACTTGTCACATAACCATATCATCCAACACAATTCACATTTTACCCTCCTAGGTGAAACCTTGTATTATAGAGGCTATGACATAACATTAAATTTAAAAGAGGCCAACTTATCCATCAAGGAGATACATGATGAAATTTTTGGTGCACACACTAGTGGTATAGTCCTTGCAAAGAAGCTATTAAGAATATGTAATTATTTGCCTATAATGGAAATAAATGCCTGATAATATGGTAAAATGTGAATAGCATGCCAAAATCAGGGGGATCTAGTCCACACACCATCTCAATATATTTAAGCCACTAAAAATCTATTGCCTTTATCTATATGGGGGCTACAACTCATTAGTAAAATCAACCCTAACTCCTTAGACGACCATAAACACATAATTCACTACTACTAAGTACTTCACCAAATGGGTGGAGGCAATCCCTCTCACTTACATAATAGGAAAACAAATTACAAAGTTTATCCTTAATCATATTATTTTGTGTTACAATATCCCCTTGACAATTATTTTTAAAAATGTTAAATCCTTAAAAAATAAGGATGTTAAATCCTTTTGCACCCAATTCCATATTAGGCCTAGATAGTCCACACCCTATTAACCTAAAGTTAATGACCAAGCATAAACACCCAACAAAAATATCCCTAAAAACATTAAATTTGTTTTCAATAATGTTGGCCACAACTAACATCTACAACTTTATCATAAAAATAACATTATAAAATGGGAAATGAATGACAATTTTGAACCTAACTGTTTAGGTCCTTACATTGTCATTGTTAAATATGGATTAGGAGCCTACAAGTTGACCACTAAAGATGGAGAAGATATTGATGATACCATAAAAATCATGCATCCCAAGTGATTTCATGCATAAAATATCTAATGTTATTGATGTAAAAATAAATAAATAAAAGTTTAAAAGTCAAAAAAATGTCAAAAAGTCAAAAAAAAAAATCAAAAGGGAGATAAATGTCCAAAAGTGAAAACCATTATAAATTTCACATTGGAAAAGTACCATGGTGAAAACTATTTTTTGGCCATGTGTAGTATCTATTGTTTATAAATACCCCTTTTATTTGGGGGCATCCCCATTCAATCTCATTTTCACTCCATCTCATCCTACATTGCCCATATCCATCCAAGCCTAACTCATCTTCATCAATCAATTTTGTTTAATACATCCCATCCTTGCCCATGTATCCATCCTTTATCCTATTTAACCTTGAAAATTACATGAAAGAGGTCTTGAACCATGTTTTGGAAAAATCTTGGTACATCCACATGTTCACAAAGAACACAATACAACACACTAGTTTAATACAACAAAGATAAGGTATATGAATCTTACTCAAATTAATATTTGGAAATTTATCCTTCATCCCTCATGTATTCCATCCATTTATGCATCTATTCCAAGTTCTAGAGTTGTTTTTCACTTTGTTCATAGCTTAGATTTCAATCTAAAAATCCATAGAAAAACCCCCAAAAATCAAAAAATCTATAGACAATTCATAAAAAATCCTTAAAAATTAGAAAACTTATAAAAATACAAAAATCCAAAAAACCATTTGTCCTTATTTTTGTTATAAACTCCTTATTCTACCTTAAACAGATCATTATAGCTTCATTGGGATACATCACTCGCAATCAACCCCCATCCTCTATAAAAAAATCATGAATCATATAATTTCAATCAAAACGTGAATCATATAGTTAGTCCATAAAGGGTTACATCATATATGAAAATTATGTATGTCGATAAATAATTATGTTTAGAATCTATTAAAATCATGTAAAATTTAACCATGTAAACATATCATAATATATCCAAAAAATATCATAACCATTTATAGATAAATATAGATACCCAATAACCACGATTATATCATACAACAATAGTGAGACAGAAAGAGATCAAGAGAGAGAATATCATCTATAATTTATTTAAATTAATACAAAATATAATTTTTATATGTAACATGAATTTTGTAACTACTGAAAAAAACCTAATAAAAATATTATTATCATCACGTTTATATACCAATAAAAATAAGAATAATTTTAAAATATCAAATTATATTATAAAAATAAATACATAAAATCATTTGATGTACAACACAAAAATTTCCTTAGCACAACTTATCATCATAACTTTAAAGATTAAATTAATTACAAGTAATTAAAATTATGTCAAAACACTCAATGAGAAATAAAGTATCAGTACAAGGAGAATATAATATCTACACTAGGCATGCAATCCATTCATAACAAAATCTATGTTAAAATGTAGTTATACATATAAAATGGAGAATGACATCCCCCTCTTATATACAATTCCTCCTTGAATTTGTTGGGTGAGAAGGAAATACCGATACGATAAATAAAATCATCAATAAAAATGTAGTCCATAAGGCTTATTTTATATCCTTTTCTTGGTTACATCTTTAAATTCCTAACATTAGTTACTCCAAACATGAACATAATCTTGAAAAGTGATCCATATCCATAAAATATTATCGATCTAAACTTACAAAAGTAATCCTTATGCATGCTATATTATATAATTACATATTTCTTTAAATATGAAGGTTTGGAATGGGAATCTAATCCATAGGGAGATATCTTGTTTCAACTTTAAAAAATAAAATGAAAATGAAAATTAAGGTAGCTTTAATTTATGGATAGTTAATTTCCAAAATGTGTTATAATTATGGAACCAAGAATACTATAGCCATAGGCAATTTTTACTATGTTAAGGTACTCCCCTTACAAAAGGAATCCTAAAATTAGAGACAAAATAAAACAATTCCCATGGAAGCCTAGTTAAAAGGTATTACTAGATCTAAAACATAATTATCTTCCATGGTGAGTGGAGAATATAACATTTTCAACCAAAAAGCATCCCTACCATCTTTGACGCTTTACAATTATAGATTAGGTGGGATTAAATGTGCTCCATATTAACCATGCTTCATACCATTATCTTAGAATTTTCACAACAACGGTTAAAATGAAAAAGGGGATTAATAGTAAACTATATATTTCACATCTTTCTTCTTTATTGGATGATAGAGCAATAAGGAAAACCCATCATTTGTTTATACCCTACCTGAATGGCATGTCACATCATGAAATTATACACATAATTGAAATATATTCATGTGATAAAACCAATGGTGAGAACCATCTCATTTTTACATCCATCCATATACTTTTAAGTGTGTCAAAAATAAAATTGGATCAATTCAAGTACGCACAAGTGATGTAGACTCACATATCTTGAGATTTGTTTACTCACAAGTTAAAATGAGATTCTCCCAAATCAAATCTCCTAAGTAGACTAAAAAATGTATTTTTAGACACCCAACCCCTTCACAAGATGATATTAAATAGGATGGAAAGGATCTAAGAAATATTTGGTCTCTGAACTAGGAATAAGTGTGACCACTCAGTAAAGTATGCATGTACAAAGAAACTCTCAAGGTATCACACCTGAAAAATGTAGCCAAGAACCATATCTGAAAAAATAAGAAGGCAAGAACATAATATTATATTTTTTAATTTGATCACCATAGAAACTTATAAACTACAAATGTGCTACTCATTTAAGAGATAAAAATGAAATTTCATCAAGGAGACTCAAATGAGTTGAACTAGATGATATGAAATTTAAAAAATAAGGATTTTATGGAGTGAAGGCCTTTTTTTCATAAAGGTTCCATGTTTAGTATTTGAAACATTATGTAAGTAATTTTTCTATGAGAATCAATAAAATATTAAATTGAAAGACCATACCAGAACATACCAAAAGGTCTACAAGGAGAGAAGAATGTGCACATTCAAATCTCATATTCAAATTCCTCATCAAAATTTTAATTTAAGGGAATGCATTTCATTTGAATAATTGATTAATAACATGGTTCTTTAGATTTTAATTAAATTATAATAGTCATACGCATGGTGCAGAAATTCAAAAAACCTAGAGGATGAAATCATACTAAACAAAGGGTTTTATAATGAAAATTAAGGAACTTTATTTCCCCCATAACTATTAATTCTAAAACTTTAAATTACATAAAAATTATGATAAAATTGGTGATTTCATCTATAGCATCATCCCAAAAATAATAAGTATTAATAAAAAGGCTACCAATTAGGAAACACATCTAGTGGTTAATACTTTAAAAGGTTAAAATC
The DNA here is from genome assembly GCA_037957365.1 of Torreya grandis. NCBI lineage: Eukaryota > Viridiplantae > Streptophyta > Pinopsida > Cupressales > Taxaceae > Torreya > Torreya grandis. The sequence goes on along the minus strand of JARHVA010002817.1, from coordinate 861,083 downwards.
ATAAAATAATAGATAGATTCATGCATACATCATGAAAAGTTTGTATATGTGACTAAAATTTAAAAAAATACACACTATAAGATTAAAATTAAAATAATCATAAGGCATTTCATGATTTGATAGGAAATCAAGTTCTACAATGATATGTATGTAAGAGAAAGCATGATAATAAAAAGTAAAGTGTATGAAATACACTATCAATATTATCCATAAACCTCTAAGTCCAAATAATAATTCCATCATGATTATAAGCAATAAGGTTATACTATTGTCTTGAATAAAATGAATACATAATTAGTTCAAGCTCAATATTAATTAAATATCCTAAACTATATGAAAAAGCTATTTACCTTGACACAATATTAAAAAAATCGTATGAACCAAATAAAAAAATTAAGACTCATCAATATATTTGTAGATAACCATATGGAATTAAATAGAGTTACTTGTAGCATGTCCATAATTCATAGGACATTTCATGATAATAACATAATTTCACCTTAGAATATTAATAAAAAAATAAAAAAAATCATGTATACATGTTCAATATTATGGGGTCCAACACGTCCCATACTCAAATTTTCATATGAGGACCTTCTTATTAAAACATAGTTGTTTGATTTTTGTATTCTTACCTACTTACATGACCTCATTTATTAATTACACTCAAGTTGCTAAGTGAGAGTTTCATTTTTAGGTTTTAGTTCATGTTCCCAATATGTTTGATGATTTTGACATAGTTTCACTTGACTATTTGTTCATAATGATTAATAATCCTTTGTCTAGGATTCAAACATATAAATGGTTTATTGAGGTAATTCTTAAAGTGAGTTAAGATGTTAACTCAGCTTAGACATTTAAATTATAATTATTTCAGGATCAAGTTGAAGTGGGAATTCAAGTTTTTAGTATATTGTTGCTTCGCTTTGGTTAGAAGCATTATCTTTTATAGTTAAATATTTTGTTTAAGTTTCCCATTATTAATACTTAGTCTTGTATTTGTTATGAAACATATCTATTAAATGTTGAAACATCACCTTATTGTGCTCATGATGCATTTGAATGGTTATTTATAAATATTTGTGCCTTAGTGCTTAATCATGACTTCCTTTGGAGTCAAATTGAAAGGGGGAAATTTAAATAAGTTTCTTTCATTGAACATTAGACTTCACTATTAAAATATTTTGATTAAATCATGATCTTCATTTGTTTAATTGATGATTATGGTTTTTCAAATTCCATTTTAAATGGTCATTTTATTGATTTGAATTTATTATTTTAGATTTTAAAAGTCATTTAGTGAGTTCCTAATGTATTTTTTTCCTGGCCACATTTGATTTTGATGGGGTTTTATTTTTAAGTCTTTCAAAACTTTGGATTATGCTAATTCATGTCTTCATGGGTATGTTTTGGACTATACTTAGCTAAATTTAGCTTTGTCTATATGCTATGTTAGGCTTTCCTTTTTTTATTTTCTGAGTCTTTTTATGATTATTAGACTAACTTATTAACAGTTTATTTTAAGTGTTTCTTTTGCCTTTTATTTATTCACATAGATCCTCTAAATTTTTCTAAGCCATTGATCTTTTATATGTGTTAAATCATGAGAATTTTAGTCTATGGGAATTTGCTCATTTGAAAATGGTTGTCTTTTGATCCCCAACCTTATGCGATTGTAACACATGGCCACATCTCAAACACCTAGAGCTAGAAGGGAGGCAATCAAAAATTCAAAGTTTCATGAATCCTCACTTCCATGAACCATCCACATGGTAGGTTCTTGGGTGATCTGAGTAAATCTAAAGTCTATATTCATCCCAAGGCCTAAATATTTGAGATCATGCCATGTGGCATAATTTCAAAGAGTAGGGGAATGGAAGGTTGAAGATAGTCTATAAAAGCTCCAAGGCCCAAAGCCCCATGATGATGCCATATGGAATCATCACAAGGCTCTAAAGACTCATAGGGTTGATTAAAATAGTATAAGATTCTAATATAAATTGGACATGAAGTCAACATGTGTCATCATTTATGGTTTAAATCTCACTCAAAGGTACAAAGAAGAGTAATTATTGTAAAATTGACTAAGTGCCAAGGGTAGAGAAGACTTGAGATCATGCCATGTAGTATGATCTCATTCAATTAGAATATATTGAATTTAAAAAATGTCTAAGTGTCGAATAACTCTTGAAGTTTTGTGATTATGACACATGGTCTCATCTTAGGGATTTGAAGATCAAGGAAGGGTGAATACATAAGAAATAGTAGAGATATCCCAAAGTCTTAAGATCATGCCATGTGGCATGATTTTGAAGACTCGATTGATAGAAGGAATAAGACCAAAAGTAATCTCAAAAGACCTTAATCTCTATGATGATTCCATATGGCATCATCGTGGGAGCTAGAATACAAAATACGTAATTAATAGATAGTTTGTAGAAGACTATTAAGTGCTCTGAGCTATTCATGTGGTAGGTTTTCAGGTGATTGAGGATTGAAAGATAAAAATAAATAGTTGAAGACTTATTGAAGTCCTGAAACTATGCCAAGTGGCATGATCTTAGGGATAAACCATTTTTGGGGTATACAAAATCAATATTTCCAAGTCCAAAAATATGGATCATGACAAGTGTTGTAATCTCGAAGATGCAACCTTGAAATACACATAAAATTTGATAGCTAGGTAAATAAGAGAAAGGATGGGTAGGTGACAGTTTGAATATAATCCCAATTGTAGTAAGTTAATAAGAACAAAATCAAAGACAAATGGTTTGGCTGGATAGAGATCTTATATTTATGTCATAAACTAAGAAAAAAGGAAAGCAAGAACGATTAAATTATCAAAAAAGGAGACTAAGGAAGTAACATAGTTTTGTAGAGAGATATGGTTATGTTTTTAGAACATGCTATATTAAAACAAGATTCATCAAGGACTTTTTAATGAAAAAGACATGAGATAATATTAAGAATGGGTTATAGTAGATATGCTCAAGTTAAAAGGCATGCGAAGCTAGATGTCAAATGACACATTGAAATAAATAAGAGGACACAACAAGATCATGAGTCGTATACTTGAAATAATGGGAGAATTTCATTGGTATATATAATGCACATTCATAAGAAAGTGGTCATCTATAATATATGAACCCAAGCATTTTATAGGCTGACCAAAGTATCAAATCAGTTTTAGAAGAGCTTGCATCAAGATCTAGTCCAACAACACCATTCACAGAACTAAGCAAGAGTCAGAATAAATAAATGTTGAATCTAGATTGAGAGGAAAGTGATATTTTGAAATGTGTCTATAGTATGAGCTTTGGTATTTATATATTAGAAAAATGCATTGTTTTAATTTTATTCTATCACTAGTACTCAAAGAGAAAAGGATGCATCTAGAAGGTGTTTTGTTGTCATGTGGATAAATCCATGGAATTGGAAATGGACAAACTAGAGTGAAGACTTATTGATTTATCATTAGGATCCTTCCATAGTGACATGGATTTTATTATTTGATCAATGATCAAATGGTGAAGATAAATTTAATATATACAATTGCTTGATCATTGGATCTTGAATTGCATTAGAGATTACATCCCCTTTCATCTTGAAAGTGGTTATAATCGTGGAATTATGACATGACATGTTCTTATCATTTATTGATGTGTTATCTCAAGAAACTAAGTTATAATCAGGTACCACATTTAATTTTTAGAATCAATCCATTAAATTTTAGTTTTAAAACAAGGTAATGGGTTTGATTTCCTTACCTATATAAACAATAACATTTTACATTGTAAAGGGTCTACTTTTATTGTGCTAAAGCTCTTCCTTATTATACTAGGATTGCACCTTCCTTTTTCACTCTCTTTTGTTCCCTTGATTATTTTCTAGATGATATTGATTTGAGAGAAGTAATGCATGATAATAAGTTGTTTGAATGTTGGTTTTGTAAGTGAGTATTAAATCAAATTATGTATCAACCAGTTTGATTGATTCTAGATTCTCATTCTATTTATTTAGAAGCTTTCATTAAGTCATTGTGTGTACTAACTACATGCTTGTGTATTTGATTTATTTTGATAGAGATTCTAAATTATATGTTCACATTTTCCCTTTGAGTATTATTGATTTATTTAAGTTTTGAAAAAGCTAAACTTGATGCTTAGTGACATAATTTCATCCAGTTATGAATTCCAATTATCAGCACTAAAACATCTAATCTCTATCAAATAATCATCCTTTTTCTACTTTACTTTCCATCTCTTTTACATTTTTTTATGATAATATGTCTTAATCAATATATATTTTCCATATATTATGAAATAATATAATAAACCTATGGTTTCAACAAGCCCACAACATTAGCCAATTTTAATTCAAATAAAAGATCAGTCAACCCTTGGTGGTAACAATTGTTGCTTATCTAGCTAAATTTTTTGGAAATTTCTTAGCCCTTGGATCCCTAATAGAATCCTAAAAATAAAGGGGCATTAATCCCATGTTATAATGAATCCCTTTGTCCTAGTAGATTAACTAATCTAATAGTTACATTTTGAGTGGGTCATGAATTGAGCCCAATAAAACTTGGCATTAGAAGGAGGGATAATTCAATATTCTAGATCTTGAACCTCTAATCTTAAACCTATGAATACCTTGAGCTTATCATTGATTATATATTTTTGGTCTTATAACTCATCCTTATGCTTTTTTTTTATGATTAAGACCCACACAAACATAAATTGGTTTTTATCACTCTAGAGTCTTCTTAAAGTATCATACAATATGGAGTTAGGTTTGGTCATACAAGACTAATTGTTTATCCTCTTTAATATCATAAACATATTAGATATGATCGAGGTATAAATATAAGATTATTTCACCAAACCACAACATCCCCATAATCTGTCACCAATAGACCAATCCAAATGGTTATAGCTTGGCTAGCTAGATCATCTGTAAATGTTCCTAACAATGTGCATGAAATTCCCATAAATCCTAAGTATTTTAATCCAAATTTCACTCCAAACACTAGAAGGACTGTAAAAGTACATATTACATCTTATAAAACATCCCTCAATTTTATTAATGTTGAGCATGAAGATGTATCCTATAGGTTATTACATTTCACCTTACTTGATTAGGCTTATGACTAGTTCTTTAGCATACCTAAGAATTCAATTGCAAGCTAGAATCACCTGAGTAACATATTTTTAGCCTAGTTCGATTAGGTAGTAGATACAAGCATCTTATACCAATAATTTTATTACATGATAATAGAACCCAATGAACCTATTTGGAATTTTAATGTACATTTTCAAAATATGTATTGTAGGGTAACAACCTTATATAGACCAAATGCCCAACTAACATTAGAAATGTTTAAAAATGCTTTAGAGCTTTGGACTACCAATTTATTAAAGAGAGATCCATCTATCATTAATTTTCCCCTTATATATGTAGAAGCACTAAAAGTAAACATAAAATTCAATCCACAATGGAAAATGATGGAGCCCATTCCCAATGTTCTCCCAAACATGCTAATGTTGAAATTAATCCCACCTATAAATTAAAATGTTCCATTTCCACATCTTCTTCCAATTATGAATCAAATCCCTCTCCAACATGCTACCCTTGATCATAATTTAGGTTTTCTAAATCCAATTGGTAATGAAACTATGCCATAGTCTTACAACCGATCTTTAGTTCCACTTAAAATGAATAATACGTAGAATTCATCTTAATATTTAGCTAAACCCAAGTTGGATGCAATGAAAATAATGGTTCAAAAATTAATGATCAATTTTCTAAACTTGAAAAAATAAGTAGGTAGGTTGAGTAGTGGAAATTGTACCCTAAATTTCACTTACCAATGTAATTATAAACCCTTCAATAGAGCTACTAAACAAGTTGAGTCTTCATCCAACAAATTGCTTGAGATTTATATCATAGAAATTTCCCTACTCAATTGGTTCTATGTGCATAACACAAGCCAACATGGGGAGTTTGAATTTGTTGATTTTTATCAAGCTTTTGAAATTATTCAAAAGAAAATTGAAGAATATGAGGTTGTCCTAAATTACCAAGATACTTCAATCCACTCTAATACTCATAGTTCATCAAAACCCCCTAATACAACCATGGTTTTAGAGACTTCATATTTTCCTAATGTGGAATACAATGAACCTAAAGATAATGTTAATTACATCTAAGCTATGTGACAATACCAGAGAGGAAACTATACTTTAGGAGTAGAACACATCAATATTTGATTACTTTAAATCCACCAAATAATATTGCTACACCTCCAGATCCTAAAGCTAGAAATGATCCACCTCCACCAAGTCAGGTGACAATCAACTCTCCATAAGAAAAAAAATTTACAATATTGTGGAAGATATGAATAAAATAAAAGCTTACATAAATCTCCATGAATTGGCACAAATCACTGAACAAAGGGATTTGCTTCTCAAGTCTCTTACTAATAAGAGTAGTCAACCAAAACATAAGGTTGTTTCTAATACCAATGTTGCAATATACAAGACTAGAATTAAAGTTCCACACTTTCTATTGATAGTCTAAATTTTTGGTAAAAAACTACACAATCGCCTTATTAATTCTAGTGCCTTAGTTAATGTTATGCATGTAAATATTTACAAGATATTAGGAATAGTTCCTATAAAATTAGATAAAGTGGTAGTTCAATTAGACAAGTCTAAATTCAAGGTTTTAGGATATTTATTTAATGTCCATATGTAATTACATTCTAAACCAAGAGTGAAACATTTCATTAATATAGAAGTTATTGAGATCCCAGAAGCATATGGCATGCTACTAAATAGGGAATGGTAAAGATAAATCAATGGTTATATGGAAACATACTTTTCCCATATGTGGTTTCCATGGAGATGAGTGGAAAATCAAATCATAATTGATAGAGAACCATGCATGAAATTGATGATAATATAGTACAATGTTGTCAATGAACACATTGACTTTACTTCTACAGATGTAAGTGTCTATCCTCTAACTATTAGACCAACAAAGAATACAAATCTTGATCAATATCAAAATTCAAGTATGTGGTCTTTATATTTTTTTGAATCACACTCTAAATAAGGATCTAGGTCAGGTATTGTACTTATTGACCCATTTAATATAAATCATGCAACAACATATAGATTATAATTCCCATGCACAAATAACATGGTAGAATATTAAACTTTAATTCTAGGATTATAGTTTGGAACTAGGTATGATGTTCATAAATTAAAAGCCTATGATGACTCTGAATTAGTTGTCAATTAGGTAATAAATAAATTTTAGTGCAAGCTTTCTTAATTGAAAAGGTACAAACACTGATTTTGGGATTTAATTGAATCTTTTGTTGTTTTTAATATTATTTCTGTTCCTAGAATTAACAATGCCATGAAAGATTTAATAGATGTTTCCATTGCTAACCTCACACATTAGACAATACTGATTTACAAAAAATTCTCTATGGAAATGTTTCATTTCCATATATACCTAACAATGTAAAGAATTTTTAAGTGTTTGAATATGACAGACAAATTTTAGATTTCATTTATAATTCTAAAGCTTTCGACATGTAGGTAATTTATGAGGATGAAAGGGGTGATATAAATGAAGAACATTGTGATGTTTATGAGATGTTGAACCTTAAATATAATCAAATTCTAGGGGGGTGATCTCATTGGAAATACTATTCAATCTAGAAAGGCCTGCAAATAGACTTGAAAATGCCATTCATTATAATCATAAAATATGACTTATTAACATAGGGATGCTTGATCAACCTCAAAACATTAGTATAGGACCTGAATGCAATAATAAAGACAAAGAAAAACTAAAAAAATGTTGATCTACTACAAATATGTCATTTCCTAGACATATGGTGACCTAAAGGTGTTTGATTCCAACATCAATACACATAATATCCCTTTGAACATGATCAAAGACCATTTAGATTGTGTCAAAGACTAGCCAATCCTATTATTGAGCCTCTTATCCAATAGGAGGTTTAAAATCTATTATCAGTTGGCATAATTTTATGATGCATCATTCAACCTCGATGGATAACTAAGTGCCAGTTAGAAAGAAGAATGGAGAAATTTGTCTTTGTATGGATTTTAGGAACTTGAATTAAGCTTCAGACAAAGGCAATTATCCTTTTCCATCTCTATATGAAGTTATTCAACAAGTTAGTCGGTCTGATATGATGTCTTTCTTAGATAGATTTTTAGGTTATAATTAAATTTTGGTTGACAAAAATGATAGATCTAAGACAACTTTCACCAAAAAATAGGGAAGTTTGCTTATAAAAAGATGCCTTTTGGTTCGATCAATGTTGGCACCACTTTAAAATGAGCTATGAAAATTAAATTTGAATGAATTATTGTTAATTTCATTTTTTTTACATGGATTATTTAATAATGTTTTCCAAACATAGATCATACCACTTAAACCACTTATAGAATATTTTTGAATGTTATCTTAAATTAGGTATTTCACTTAATCTGAAAAAGTGTATTTTATATTCAATTGAAGGTAATATTATTTGGAATTTAATCACAAAGTAAGGTATGTCATTTAACCTTGATCAAGATAATTTCATTTCCAGAATTCAATTGACAAATAGTAGGAAATAACTGAAATCTTTTCTTGTAGGACAAGTTTTTTTCGTGAGTTTGTTTCCAGTTTTGTTGAAATAGTTAAGCCTTTGAATGCTATGTTAAAATAGGGATCCAAATTAGAGTGGAACCTTGATTCAAAGAAGGCCTTTCAAGAAATCAAGGACTCCATAATACAAGCCCCTATTTTAGTTAGTACAAATTATGCCAAAGACTTCTATTTGTATTCATTTTATTTTGATCATATAATTATAGCAATCCTAATACATAGGTTTAAAGATGGAGAATACCATATATATTTCATGAGTACTAGTTTGAAAGAGGTTGAATTGAGATACCCAATGTTAACTAATAAAGCTTATTCATTATTAAATATAACAAATAAATTTCAACATTACATTCTTCAGAACAAGTTATATGCTATGGTTCATGATCCTATTGTCAAGTTGATGTTAGGAGAGAATGAGCTTGGAGAAAGAAGAGGATGATGGGTCAAAAATTTAGAAATATGACATCAAAATTAAGACTATAAGGCTTGTTTAAGTTCAAGGTTTGTCACAATTGATTTCTAAAGTTAATCCCAACATTATTTTTGTTAATGCAAATCAATCTAAAATCAAGCACATCCCATGGTATGATTTAATTATTCATTACTTGTTATATGGTATTCTATCAGCTAACCTTGATAAGGCATAGAAAAGAGAATTAGTATTAAAGGTTGTTCACTTCATGCTTAATAAAGGCACATTATATTTTATTAATCTTTAAGGAACTTTCCTAAGAAGAATCACAATATGTCATGATTTATTTTCATGACAAACTAGGTAGTGTCAATCCTTTCGTTAATGTGACTTCACACAACATATAAAGAGTTGGTTACTATTTTCCAACTTTGTTTAAATATGCTCATGCACATGTGAGGTCTTTTCATCCTTATCAGATCTTTGCAAAGAGAGAAATCCATGCCACCATGCCTCTTAAACTAGTGATTAATGAGTGTCCTTTTTCTCAATGGGGTCTAGACTTCATTGGAGTTACAAATCCCAATTATTTAGTTGGTCATAAATTCATTCTTACAGCTACTAACTATTGCACAAGGTGAGCTGAAGTAAAAACAACAAAGAATAGTACTATCGAATAAGTGATTAAAATTATTAAGAAATAAATTACAACTAGATTTGGTACCCTAGTAGCAGTCATATGTGATAATGGGCCTACCTTTGAACCAACTAAATTTACTGAGTGTGCATATAAAAACAAGAATTACATTGAACTTATCTTCAAACTATTATCCATGTGGCAATGGTTTTGATGATTATAAAAATAAGAATTTTCTCAATTCCATGAAAAAAGAAGTAGAAAAGAACCCACATAGTTGGAATTTGCTACTCAAATATGCTTTTTGGGCTAATCGAACAAGATAAACATAGAGTCTCAAGAGTTCTCATTTCATGATAATTTATGGTGTGGAAACAATATTTCCAATGACACTCAAGAAACCCACATATCAATTCATTCATGACTATATGGAATAAAATGAACAAAGTTAGTGTAGATTTTTAGAATTGATTCCTTTGGAAGACATAAGAAAAGAAGTTTTATTGAATTTTAGCACATCTTAGGTTGTATTAAAGAGATTGTTTGACAAAAGAACACAGGTGAAATACGTTTGTATTTTAGAATTGGTCTTATTATAAGCCCATGAGAAGAAATTTAAAAATTATAAGTTATGTCCTCTTTGGATCAAGCCTTATCAAGTTTTAGAGCTACTAGGATGGAATAGATTTTAGATTGAAAGATATTCAAGGCAATGACCTTTCCTTACTAGTCAATAGACAATTTTTGAAGTAATATGTCTCAACTATTTCATCAAATGCAATTTCAGAATGAAGGTTAAGAGGTTAACGATATGTATATATTGTATGTAAGTTCCTATTTTCTTATCTTTAGTTGTGTTGATTTCTTAGTTTAGTTTTTTGTTTTCTTAGATTAGTTTCTTACTTTCTTTGTTTTTTGTGTTTGTCTTTCTTGGTTTGTTTGATTATTGTTTTTTTCCTCATATTGTTATTTTTTCTACAACTTGTTTAGTTTGGCTTGTTTTGTATTGGTTGTTGGTAGTCTTCGTGTGCTTTTAAATATGTATTAAATTTGATTATTTTTTACATCATGAAAATTCAATATTTAAGAAGGTAGTCCCTTGGCATTGTTGTTTTGGATATTCCCCTTGCAATACTTTATTCCTGCTTTATCTTGGAGAAATAATATTTGACTACAATTAGCATTTAATAATAATCAAATTTAAAGGATTAAACATAAATTTTATATAACAATGTTGATACAGCATTATGTCCTTCTGCTCTCATGGGTTAGGAAATTCAAATGTTGATGAATATATGAGAATCATTAATATTTTAGAAGTTAGAAAGTGAGTAGTCACCTTTGAATAGTTGCACAAATTACTATAATTTTATGTTCTTTTTTAGAATTTAAAATACTATGATTCAAAATAGATCATCTAAATTTTATAAATATTGCATTTTCTTGTTGAAGCCATCAAACTACATTTAATTTAACATTTGAATCAAAAAAGAAAAAATGAATTTATTTGACTATGTTTGGATAATTATGAATTTTCAGAGTCTATCATTATATCTTGTCTTGGTCCCCAAACCTCAATGGATTAAAAAATAAAATATTTTCAAAATAAAGAAACTCAAAGGAAATTGAACTTAAAAATGCAAAATCCAAATTCTTTCCTCGAAAGGGTGATGCAAGCAATCTCCATCATAGGATTTTTGGCCTGGAAGGTAGTGGATCAAGGCCTTGAGTGATCCCAAAGGTATATTTATCAGGGATATGAATATACAGTTCAAACCATATTAATACCCATGCCATTCCCTCCAAGCAAAACATTTGAATTTTTCCTTCACATAAGTTTTGATTGAACTATTGACAAGTTTAAATTTCTTTATGTGAATTCAAGAGCTATAAAATAATCAATAACTTTGGCACACACTAATGGTCATAGTAGATATGAAACTTAGTATGTCACTGATTCATACTTTAGTTCTTTCATCTTTTTTACTTTGTCTAAGGATTTGTTTGTGGTTTTATGTTTGTTTTCCAGGTGTGAAGATTTACCATCTAGGTTCTAAATACTAAACAATATTATCCTTGTGAAAGTCACCATTTATTAGGTCTAACATGCCCCATACTCAAATTGTCATATGAGGACCATCTTGATATAGCATAGTTGTTTTAATTTCATGTTCATTCATACTTAGATGATCTCATTTATGAAAGCCACTCAAGTTATTGAGTGAGTTTCATTTTTAGGTTTTTTCTTCATATGCCTAATGTGTTTAATGATTTTGACATAGTTTTGACTATTTGTTCATAATTATTAATAATCCTTTGTCTAGGGTTCAAAAATAAAAAGGGTTTATTGATGTATTTCTTAAAGTGAGATAATATTTTCACTCAATTTAGACATTTCAACCACAATATGGGGTAATTAGATATCTACATATGATTATATATTGATCATCTTGGGTGATGATCGTCTTAAGTTTAAATAGGTAGGGGGCTCATTTATGATAGAGGTAGGTAGGGGTGCCTATTTGGATATAATGATATGGATCAAGTTTAAGTGGTAATTCAAGTTTTCATTCTATTATTTCTTCGCCTTGGTTAGAAGAATTATCTTTGATGGTTAAAGCTTTCGCCTGGGTTGCCCATCATTTATGTGAAGTCTTCTATTTGTTATGGAACATATGTCTTAAATGTTAAAATATGACCTTATTGTGCTAATGATGCATTTTAATGTTTATTTAAAAACATTTATGCCTTATTACTTAATCATGACTTCCTTCGAAGTCAAATTGAAAGGGGGAAATTTCAATAAATTTATTTCATTAAACATTAGACTTCACTATTGAAATATTTAGATTAAATTGTGATATTCATATGTTTAATATATGATTATTGTAGTTCAAATTCCATTTTAAATGGTTATTTTATCAATTTAAATTTCTTATTTTTGGCTTTTTAAAGTTGCTTAATTGATTTCCCTAATGTATTTTTTACCTAGTTTCATTTTCTTTTGTCGAAATTTTATTTGAAGTCTTTTAAACTTTGGCTTATGCTAATTCATGTTTTCATGGGTATGTTTGGGACTATACTAAACTAAATTTATCTTTGTATATATCCTATGTAGGATTTACTTTGTTTATTTGTTGAGTATTTGTGTGATTATTCAACTAACCTATTAATAATTTGCTTGAAGTGTTTATTTTTCCTTGTATTTGTTTTCAAAGATCCTTTGAAGTCTTCTAAGCCATAGATATTTGCTATTTGTCAAAATCCTAGGTGTTTTAGTTTGAAGTAAGTGGCTTATTCAAAAATGGTTAAGTATTATGAGCCATGATCTTATGTGATTGTAACATATGGCCACATTTTGGGCACATAAATCTTGGAGGGAGACAATCAATAATTCAAAGTTTTGTGAGCCATGATTTATATGAACCATCCATGTGGTAGTTTCTCATGTGACCTAAGTGAATCCAAAGCATGTATTCATCCTAAGCCCCTAGGCTTTGAGATAATGCCATGTGGCATGAATTCAATGAAGAAGGGAGTGGAAGGTCAAAAAATATATATAAAATCTTTGAGGCTTGAAGGACCATGATGAAACCATGTGGCATTAACTTGGGCCTCTAAGGACTTAAAAGGTTGATTCAAATAGTATAGTATTTTGATAAAAATATTTAATTCAAAGGTGACACATGGCATCGTTGATGGTTTGGAGCTCACTCAAAGCTATAAATAAGTAAATCAGTTCTTGTAAAATTGACTAAATGTCAAGGGTATAGAAGTCCCAAGATACTGCCTTATGACATGATCTCATTCAATCAAAATAGATCAACTTTGAAAAATGGCTAAGTGTCAAAGATCTCCCAAAGTCCTAAAATTACAAAACATGGTCACATCTCAGGGATTTAGATATTGGGGAAGGGCACATACATAGTAAATAGTTGAGAGATCCCCAAATTCCTAAGAGTGTGCTAGTGTCATGATCTTGAAGACTCAGTAAATTGAAGGAATAATACCAATAGTGAACCCTAAAAACCCTAATCATAATGATGGTGCCATATAACACCATCATAGGAGCTAGAATATGGAAGACATAATCAAAATATAGTTAGTAGAAGACTACCGAATGATCTAAGCCATCCACGTGGTAGGTTTTTGGGTGATTAAGGATAGACAAAGCATAATAAATAGTTAATAGTTGGAGACTTCCTAAAGTCCCAAGGCCATGTCAAGTTGCATGATCTTGGGGATAAACAATTTGTGAAGTATACAAAATTAATATTTCCAAGATTGAGATCCCAAAAAGTGAGATCATGACTATAGATCTTAAATGTTGAATTAAAAAGGGCATAGATCTTGGAAATTTTCATAACATAACTCATAAAGAGATTTTATTGATGTCATAGACTAAGCAAAAAAGGAAAGCAAGAACAATCAAATTATCAAAAAAAGAGACTAAAAAAGCAACACAATTTTGTAAAAAGACCTGGGTATGTTTTTAGAACATGCCATAATAATAAAAAATTCATTAGGGAATTTGCAATGAAGTTATGAATAAATCTTAAGAATGAGCTATAGAAGATACAATCAAGTTAAAATACGTGTGAATACAGATGCCAAATGACACATTGAAACAAATAAGAGGATAAAGCGAGATCAAGAGCATTATACTTGTAACTATGGGATAATTTTGTTGGTGTATAGAATACACAATCAAAGGAAAGTAGTCAGCTATAGTCTATGAACCCAAGCATTTTATAGGTTGACTATAACATCAAATAAGTTTTAGAAGAGATTGTATCAAGATCTAGTCCCATAGAACCATTCATAAAACTAAGCAAGAATCATAGTAAACAAAGTTTGAATCTATATTAAGAAGAAAATGAGATTTTGAAATGTGCCTATAGTATGAGCTCTGATATTTATAAATTGGAACAATGCATTGTTCCAATGGTATTATTTTTCTAGTATTTAATGAGAAAAGGATGTATTTAGAAGGTGATTTATTATCATGGGAATAAGTCTATGGAATTTGAAATGGATAGACTAGAGAAAGGACTGATTGCTTTATCATTATGATCCTTCCATAGTAACATAGATTTTCCTATTTGAACATTGATCAAATGGTAAAGATAAATTTATTATATGCAACTGCTTGATCATTGGATCTTGAATTGCATTAGAGATTACATCCCTTTTCATATTGAAAGTGGTTATAATATAGGAATTGTGCCCTAACTTGTTCTTATCTTTTCTTGATGTATTATCTCAAGAAACTAAGTTGTAATCAGTCACCACATTTAATGTTGGGCATCAACCCATTAAATTTTGGTTGTGTATTAAGGCAATGGGTTTGATTGCCTTGAAAATATAAACACTAGTGTTTTCCATTGTAAAGGGTCTACTTTTCTTGAGCCAAATCTCTACAGAAATTATGCTAGGATTTCACCTACCCTTTTCATTTTTTTTATTCCCTTGATTGATTTCCAGAGGATATTTATTTGAGTTAAGTAATACATTCCAAGAATTTGTTTGAATTTTGGTTTTTCAAGTGAATATGCAATCATATTGTCTAACAGATAGTTTTGTTGATTCTAGATTCTCATTCTATTTATTTTGAATCTTTCATTGAGTCATTATGTGAAATAGCTACAAGATTGTGTAATTACTTTCATTTGATAGAGATTCAAAATTCTATGTTCACATTTTTCATTTGAGTCTTACTCATTCAGTTATTTTAGTTATGCAAAAGCTAAACTTAATGCTCAATGATATAATTGCATCCATCTATGAGTTATATTTCTCAAAACTAAAACAATTGATCTCAATCAAAGAATCATCCCTTTTATGCCTAACTCTTTCACTCTCTTTTACATTTTTATGATAAGATTTCCTACTCATTAAATTATAGCTTCCATATATTATGAAATAAGATAGCAAACCTATAGTTTCAATAAGCCCATAACATTATCTAGTTTTAATTTAGATAAAATATTAGTTAAACCTCTGATGGTAATAGTTGTTGCTTACCAAGCTAAATATTTTTGAAATTTATCGGCCCTTGGATCCCTAGTAGATCCTAAAAATATGGGACATTTGTCCCGTGTGCTGTTGACTCCCTTTGTCCTCTTAGATCAACTAATCCAATATTTGCATTTTAAGTGGGTCATAAATTGAGCCTAATAAATACATACCAAATAATTGCATAATATAAGTTATAATATATCCAACATGATAAATATAATGATCATGTGGAAATATAGGCCAAAATACCAAAAATAATGTATAGCTAGAATGAAAGAGAATATATTCATGTCTAATTTCATAAAAATTGATTCCTTAATAAATTAAGGGTTGGTGTTATCAAAACTAATTCAAAAATAAAATTGGAACATGTGCACTAAGGTGATACTATACCTAATTACATGAACTTCAACTTTCCTTTCATTAAGAATAAAAGTATAAATTTTTCCAGTCATGTATTATCATTCAGAATAACCTATAAGAAAACAAATTTATGTTTAAATTTTAAAATATATCTTGATAAATTATTTTAAATTAGGGAATTAAAATAATGTCACAATATAAAAATGAAAAATTTAATAGGGTTAAGATGAAGAATTATATCCTGTGGGCTTGACCCACATCACCACCTATGTGTTTTGAGCCTAGTTATCTATTTGTTTTGGTAATTTTGATCCATTCTAATAATTGTTTGGAAAAATTATGTCCTTTTAACAAAAGACATATCCCTTTGAGTCCAATAATACTATATGATGCAAAAAAATGCATGTATCATGTTAGATATTCATGTTGATGTGGGTTTTATACACACCAAGGATCCTTACAAGGTAGCCTATAACATTTTAGGATCAATGAAAAGATTCACTCCAAGGTATGAGTTTCAAGGTATTGGGTTTCATAAACAACTTGGTGGTGTAAAAATGGTGAGTGAAGTAGTTTTTTTACCTTAGATGATTTAGAAATGTCATGAGTCTATACCTAATTAATATGGTAGATTGATGGTGAATCTAACCTAAGGTGGGTAAGATAAAAATAAAACTCAAAAAGAGATAAGGGTAGAACAAAAAAGAAGATCTGTGAATCAGAGTTAGATAAAACCTTCTAAACTAGATCTTGAACTAGGAGTTGGACAAGTAGTCAATAAACCAATGTTTACTATAAATTATTGTTAGCACACAGACATTCAAATAGAATTAAGAGTTTATAGAAATGAAATACAATGAACTTTAATGCACATAACCAAATGTTTCTATGTTTTTAGGATTGTAATTGTACATACACAAAGGGAAATTATGATTATGAAAGACAAAACATTTAAATTAGCTACTCCACAATATGAATAACTATATTAAAAGAACACTTATACATGATCCAAAGACTAAATATCATAATGATGAAACTTCTTTGGTGAATCACAAATTTACATAAGAACAAGATTTACACATCAAACAAAATTTTACAAAATAAACTATATAGTTTATTATTTTATCTCAATATCCAACATTATGCTCCTTTTTAAACCAGGAGGATATAATTATATATAATCTTAGGATGAGGGATACCTCATCTCAAATTTTAAATTTACATTGTCTAATAATAGACTGTGTAAATATTTATGCATGATGTGCATGTATGTAATACAATCATGAACTATAACCTTCCTTCCAAATAACCCTTAGATACAAAAATAGTCATGCTAAAAATAAACTTAAGTTATATCTTAGACATGCAACTATACCTAAAAACTACCTATAGTGCTAATGTGGAACCACCTAGAGATATATATTTCATGCTCATGACAGTTACTTGAGCTATATTTACAATTAGAGTTATAACTTAAGTGGTAATTATGGTGCTAATGGAAACTATTACTAGAATGAAAAATGGTACTGGTGGAATCATAATCGTAATTGGAGGTTTTTCATGTGTTGTGGTAGCCATAGAACTGATTGAAGTAATCCTTTCTATTATTTTAGTAAAAGTAGGGAGTAGAACATAAGTGGGCCTAGTCTGAATTTGCACTAATGTGTACTTTAAGGCCTAAGGCTAAATTCTTTATGGAGGTGTTAATAGTGTTGGTCTAATAGTATTTGATTTCTTTGATATATCCATTTGTAAGTACAAGGTGGCACTAGACTAGAAATAAATATTAATGATCTATAAATCAAGAAAAAGTCTCTTCAATAGCTGTGGGATCTTATCCATTAATTTTATATGTAGAACCATTATAACCTTGACTTATATAGACAAAGTGTTAATTCATGTGACCCTCCCCTTAGCAAAATCTATTAGTTGCATGATCTCATCATTGGTCTTGTATATTGTCCCCTCATTTTCATCTTGAAAGCTATCATTTTTAGCTTTGATTAGACCTTAAAAAATGGGCTTAATAACCAACTACCCAAAAGGATTATTTACACTTGAAACTCTCATGTCTTGTAAAATAGAGATGGATTTTATTTCTTGGTTGATAAATTACTACACCAAAGTCTACATTTATCAATGTCATTCGAGCGATTTATCTCTCTTAGTAGTCATGTGACTCTATTTCCATGCAAATTTTGGCATAGTTATTAAATTTAAATGGGCATAAGTTATGTTCCTTATAGCTTACCCCAAAAAATTATGCCTGCCTTCCATATCTTTCATTTTATTATATAATTTAGACACATCTCTCCATTTAGGCTAAGATTAAACCTTTACAAACCTTATTGCATTAAGAATGTCATAAAACTTATTAGAATCACTTTGCACATTATCTAAAATTCCCTAGGATATTAAATGATATTTCTTTGTTATAATTTGTGCCTACATTATTCAGAGATCCTAAACATTTATTTTATTACCCCTCTAGTAACATCTATAAAACTATAAATATCCTCCCTATATTATCTACGTATGTGGGGTTGATATTTCTCTTCTTTGTTAAAGATAAAATGTCCTCTCTCTACTCTAGTTACACATTCCCACCTTTAACCACCACAATTTTTATTTTAACCTTTATTAATTTATTTTTTTGTTTACCAAAATGGAATCCTACCATTAATTGATTATTGATTATTAAATCATATCTGCCTACCTCCTCTTATTTCAAATTATGAATCCATGAG
Source organism: Torreya grandis (assembly GCA_037957365.1). Lineage (NCBI taxonomy): Eukaryota > Viridiplantae > Streptophyta > Pinopsida > Cupressales > Taxaceae > Torreya > Torreya grandis. The sequence continues at coordinate 842,209 of JARHVA010002817.1, read as the reverse complement.
GGAATATATACCATGGCTTGCAGTTTTATTTACTCTATGGATATAGGGGTGGAATAAGGATATTTCCCTAGAGGACATGTTAAAAATATAGTAGGATAGGCGGCAGGAAGCAATGTAAGCAATTATAGAAAGGAAGGAATGGATTTTTGCAAGTTAATGACCTTGTTTTGGACTTGTGTATCTATAATGTATTTTGTCTTACCTAGTTCCATGTGCACTAAAACCATGGACAAGTCTGTCAAGGTAGCTTGGTCAACTGGTATACCTAATTATGTTGATAGCTTAAGAGGTGTAGTATGTGTAGTGACAATATAAGTAACCACTAGATTTTCAAAGTACACTTGTTTATTTGGCTCAATGGGATGAGGGTCAATCAGACTAAAAATGAATAAGTTAAAGGGATATTAAGCATAATTATCATATATATTTTGGACTTATGTATGAGAAACCTAGTATCAATAGTAATGGTAGGCAGATCCTTAGTAGGCTAATTAATAAGAGGAAAAGCCCAAATCATAGGACCTTGGGTTGTGGTAGGCAAAATTGGATTTATCACCACCTAGGACTTATTTAGTGGCATTAATTAATGTAAATAATGGGTATTCCTTATTATATCCAATGTAGTAGTGTAAATCTAAGAAGTTATCAATTAATTAAGGCCCTGATTACTCATTTTTTTGGGGAAAGTAATAGGGACATTTGCTACTATAATTCTTACCTTTATAGACTGAGATGGAGAGCTAGGAGGTGTAGTTTATAATGATATTTGAACTAAGAATTTTTTTCTAGATTTTACCTCATCTTTTATATCTCCCCATTTGTCTAATAACAACTCAATTGTAATTGAGTTATCCTGTCATTTATAAACCCCCTCATAATCTCTACATATATTCATTTCCCCATATTTAATTTCTTCCTCTTCATCTTCATTTGTTTACTTAGAAATTTAATCCCATTAGGTTATGTGTCTTCTTCAGATATCAATTATTCTTATTCATCATCATCATCATCATCATCATCATCATATATTTCAATAGGTTATGCTCCTTATTTCACATTATCCTCTTCGTATTATTTAGTTTCCTTCTATTCTTCTTGGATCTCCCCCTCAAACTCCTCATATAAAGGGGTTATTTTAATAAATAATCCTTCATGAGGCCTTTGTTCTTGTGTAATTTTAAGAGACATAAGAGGAGTACTTAGATTCCTTTGGTAGGTCTTTATAGGTTGCTTAGAAGGAGTAAGGGATGGCCCTAAAGTGGGTGGAATGGAAAATGAAGGGTCCATAAGGGTGAAAAGTAGAGGTATTAGTTGTGATGTTATAGGATTTGGTGACAAAGGGGAAACAAGAACCTATGACAAGAAATAAGGAAGGCTTACTTGTTTCACTATATTTGATGAAGGTATGGGTGTAAAAGAGAGGGTCCTTATAGCTCTGCTAGGAATTTTAGATATCTCTATGCTAGCTATATGTTGGGGAGAAGTAGAAATAGTTGAATGCATGGGTAAATATTAGGTAAAACCATATCTATCTTGAAAAATTTTCATCCCTAAATGGATTTATTTTTTCATCTTTACCAATTTCCTTTTCTGTGCATGTCTGAGAAAGAAACCCATGGATTGGTTTAGAGGTCCACTACTCTCTATATATCCTCTTGGCATCCTCATGTGTGATTTTAGGATCATATTAGATCCTTTGAGCTAATATCATCAACATGCCAACACTTTGCATTTTAATAACAACCTCACTATCATCTTGAACATTCATGAATATAAAATCATGGTTGTATGATTCATGTCCATAAGAAATTTTACCCTTTTTCTCATATTTTATTCAAGTGTTCTTTGACTTTATTCCTAGTATCCCAATACCTAAAAGGTGCCATCTTTAGACCATAGTGAATTTTGATTTTACCCATAGAAACAACATGATCCCATATTATATATTGTATGTAGTAAATGTTGAGAGGGGTTAGGTGTAAATCTCCCTATATAACACACCTCAACTGAATGTCCACACTATCAACCAATTAGGCACCAATTTATTTCTTTGCCACTTGGTTTGGAACAAGATGTGATAAATGTATAGGTTGTGTTATGGTTCCCTCTATCTTGATTACCAATAGTCACCTATTTTATTGATATTTCTCTTAATCTATTCTAATAACCTAGGCATCTCTGACCATAGATGGCCTAATATACCATAGGGTAGAATGTCTCTATCAACCTCTTAATCTAATTTCTAAAATTATGCACATGGAAAATGTTAGATTCATCATAAATCCTATTTTTGGGATATTATGTGGAGGGTTCCTAGGGTTCTACAAAGGATAAATGCACTATGGTAGTTATGGCATCCACCACATACGACATCATGTATAAATTACCATTAGGTAGCTTACCTAGATTATTAATGTGATAAATTAAATTGAAACTAATAATTTCACCTAGGTAAATTTTATTGTTTAAACTAAAAATGATGTCTAATAGTGGGACCCATATCTCCTAGACATAAGAGATGCTAGGTAAATCATATAGTCAATTTAGTATATCCATGGTGATTCTTATACCTAGTCTAAAATATGCTATGTGCATAGAATAAATTGGGCGTCTAATTGGAAAGTTGTTTGGGTTCTCATCCCATTGTTGTAATTTACTAGGGATCAAATTTGAAAGTATCCATCAGTTGACCATAGCTTATACATAGGTGATTTTAGGTATAGGAAATATATAATACTTATTAAAGGCATTTCCTCCAATGTAAGCCATAAAGGTGGTATTGATCTTATGCTACAATATTTTCCCATTTTAAAATAAACCAAAGATCAAATCAATGCAAGTAATTACCTTTAGTTTCATCGCATCATTATGTAGGACTACTGCCTTGATAGCCAAAAGTTTGTCTTTGTATATTTTTGTGAAGAGAGATAATTTATCTTCTACTTTGTATGGTTCTATAAATTCCACTTTATCCTATATGGCTGGATAATGTTTGAACTTGTGTTGTTGTGCTACTAAATCAAACACTGTGTTTATATATTTGGTCATGTCGATGATTGAATATACTAAGGGAGGAGGAATTAAAGGTGAGGAATCCATTGAAAATATGTAATATTTTTTTATTCTTTAAAAAATCAAAGTCTCTTAGTCATTGTGAAACTCAAATTCAAAACATACATAATGTAACTAAAAGTCAATGAAATTAAATCTCACTTTGTAACTAAGTACATTATTTTAGCTTCATTCTCTCTATGAATTAAATGCATTAAGTTTCCAATTCAAATATAATCAAGCACTATAAAATTGTTGAAGAGCAAGATGGCAACACTTTTTAAAATCTTGACAATTCGAATATAATAAAGTATTGGTTGGTTTTTGATGGCCATGGATGAGTGGGATGATGCCATGTGACATGATTAGGTGAGCCTAGAGATGTTTTGGAGATGAAATGGAGTAAACTAAGTGTGAGATATCCTACAAAGGATAAAAATCAAGTGAAAATAAACTAGAACATAGCACTATTAGTCTTGTTAGCTATCTAAATCGAAAGGGTTAATTTTTAAATTTAAATATTTTCATAAGGAATATATCAATGATTTAACCTTTAACTCTAATGAAACAATACAATACTCAAGATAACCTTTTAACCTTAGAATTTAAGATGTGAAACGTTTAGGCTCTAAGGTTATTTCATTCATGGGTCTTATTTTTTAGGCTTTGCCTTTTGAATAAATATTATAACTAAAAAAAGTGGATACCTATTTGAAAAATACCAAACAGGGTTTGTTGGGGAACAACACTTTCTTTGATATATTGTTGGGTTCATGTGGTTATATTCCATTTCCTATTCTAATGGTACCCCTATGAATACCATATGCCTTGGTTATGCCAAGGAAATTGTGGAGGATAATAATACCAGTCTTGTATATTATGATTCAAAGGTGATCCCCATATCAACCATGACCGATTAAATTTATTTCTAGTGGGTGGTTTTTAAATGTGTTCACTAAGTCCATCAATAATTAGTATTAACCTTACCTATACAACTCTGAAGATATGATGGTTTTCTTGAATAATTTATGGATCCTTATCTATGGATCCAAAATGGGTATTTTGATACAAGTTTCCTCATTTAATTTAAACATCAACCCATCTTGGGTTTATCTCGGTCACATGGTTCACTAGTATTTATATAGGTGGAGAATCATTTCCTAGTCTACTTTATTTATCTTATATTTTTTTACACTCCATATTAAATAGAACCAATGATAAGAGGATACTCATGGTTATCCCAAAATTTTACTTTTTTCACATTGATTTTTCACCCACTGTAGAAGTAGTAGCTCATTGTGCAACAATCTAATGATATACTGGGATCACCTCCAAGCTGTAAGACCTTGGAAAATTGAGGTGAACCTTTGGAGAAGGTTGGATTCCTTTCACTAAACTAGGTGAAACTAATAAATTATCAATCTATAGAAAATTTTCTCCTTTATTGATCTTGTTCTTAAACTAGGGTTTTGACTAGGAAAAGAGTCATGAGAATGAAATTTGCAAAACTAAAAATGGTGATTACAACAAATATTTTTATAGTGGATTTTAATGCTTGATTGAATGAACATAATAGAATATAAAATAGATTGATATTTTTAGGAGCACAAATTCATGCAAATGGGAAATCAAAGGCAATATTTACTATTTTTCATAAAAGGGACAAGATTATTTTATTTTAATCGAACAATCTTCCAAAAGAGTATAAAATACCACAAATGAAATTTCATGATTGAAATAAGAATTATAACATTCAAAAATATTTAAATAAATTTTCATACACATGGATTTCTCAATTTAGAAAGGTAAATCTTCAATTATTTCTCATTCTCTAGGTTACAACATGTAGAAGAGTTATTAAAAATGTAGAAAAATAAATCTAGCATCAAAAAGATAAAATGGGCAATGCTATATTGCCCATATTTATACAAAAGATATCATAAATGAGATGTACTTAACAAAATATCCAATGCCAAGTAGAAGAACATGAAAATTATGACACTTCATGAGAAGAAGCATGATCTATAGTAGTTATAACACCCATGGTGTGGTGAACAAGTGTTAAAATAACTCATGCAAGAGATGGGCATGATCCAAACTAGTAGAGGCATGGATGGAACTTGATAAAAATTCATGCAGCTACAATGATCTTCATGCAAATGGGATGCCAAAGTGAAACTCATTTTAGAACAAAAAATAACTTTAAGATAACTTAAGTTACTTTTTTTTGCAAAACCCTAATCTGTAATTTCCAAGTGAGAATTTTACAACTTTCAAGTCATAGAATTTTATCAAAACTAGAATTGCATTTTTCAATATGTGTTTTTACAACTTAAGCAATTAAAACTTGTCAAAATAAGAAGTGTAATTTGTAAGTCTACTTTTTACAATTTCCAACCTTTCAAAATATAAATTGTAAAATACACATGGCTCTTTCTCAAAAGAGTTGTAAAAAAGATAGTTGCAATTTACTAGATATGTTTTTGAAATTTTACAATAACAAAAATAAAAAATACAAGAATGCTTTTGATGGAAATAATTAAAAATTATTTCCATCAAGGCTTTTGATGCATATGTTCATAAATTACATGCCTAGAAGGATAAAGAGTCAAAAGAAGTGTTGGAAAAAATTACAAATATTTTTACAATAACAAAAATAAAAAATAAAAAAATGCTTTTGATGGAAATAATTAAAAATCATATCTTCAAGGCTTTTGACGCATATGTTCATAAATTACATGCCTAGAAGGATAAAGAGTCAAAAGAAGTGTTGGAAAAAATTAATATTTATTTTCAACACTTCTTTTGACTCTTTATCCTTCTAGGCATGTAATTTATGAACATATGCGTCAAAAGCCTTGAAGATATCTTGGATTATATCCTTATTTGAGCCAAAAGAGTAGAGGTTGGTGATCTCAAAATATGCTACTATATTGAAAAGCTCCCTCCTCAAAATTTTACCCATCTGATCTAATGTGTTATACTAATTTTGAAGATCACCAACCTCTACTTAGAGAATTGGTTGTAGTCAAATAATTTCTTTATTGAGTAGAGGTTGGTGATCTCAAAATATGCTAATATTTTGGATTTTATCTCTAGAAGGATAAAGAGTCAAAATAAGTGTTGGAAAATATTTATTTTCAACACTTCTTTTGACTCTTTATCCTTCTAGGCATGTAATTTATGAACATATGCGTCAAAAGCCTTGAAGATATGATTTTTAATTATTTCCATCAAAAGCATTTTTTTATTTTTTATTTTTGTTATTGTAAAAATATTTTTAATTTTTTCCAACACTTCTTTTGACTCTTTATCCTTCTATGCATGTAATTTATGAACATATGCGTCAAAAGCCTTGATGGAAATAATTTTTAATTATTTCCATCAAAAGCATTCTTGTATTTTTTATTTTTGTTATTGTAAAAATATTGTAAAATTTCAAAAAAATCATTTTAGAAATATGCGTAAAATTTCAAGATCATAAGCATTTACCCAATAACAATATTTGGTAACACTTGAAAGAAGACCTTTATGAATATCATCTCTTCAAGGCTTTTGATGCATATGTTCATAAATTACATGCCTAGAAGGATAAAGAGTCAAAAGAAGTGTTGGAAAAAATATTAGTAATATTTTTACAATAACAAAAATAAAAAATACAAGAATGCTTTTGATGGAAATAATTAAAAATCATATCTTCAAGGCTTTTGACGCATATGTTCATAAATTACATGCCTAGAAGGATAAAGAGTCAAAAGAAGTGTTGGAAAAAATTAATATTTATTTTCAACACTTCTTTTGACTCTTTATCCTTCTAGGCATGTAATTTATGAACATATGTGTTAAAAGCCTTGAAGATCTCTTGGATTATATCCTTATTTGGGCCAAAAGAGTAGAGGTTGGTGATCTCAAAATATGCTACTATATTGAAAAGCTCCCTCCTCAAATTTTTATATTCTTAAATATATTTACCCATCTGATCCAATGTGTTATGATATTTATATAGCTATAACTAATATATGTGATCCCATCAGTCGCACTCACGGGGCCTAACTTGGAGGGAAAAAAATAGTTTCAAATGTTGTCCACACACATAACCTCCTAAAGATGCTATGTAGTTCAATAATATTTAAATAACCATAAATGTAGTTCAATAATAGTTCAAACATATAAATGTAGTTATTGTAAAAATATTGTAAAATTTCAAAAAAATCATTTTAGAAATATGCGTAAAATTTCAAGATCATAAGCATTTACCTAATAACAATATTTGGTAACACTTGAAATAAGACCTTTATGAATATCATCTCTTCAAGGCTTTTGACGCATATGTTCATAAATTACATGCCTAAAAGGAAAAAAAGTCAAAAGAAGTGTTGGAAAAAATATTAGTAATATTTTTACAATAACAAAAATAAAAAATACAAGAATGCTTTTGATGGAAATAATTAAAAATCATATCTTCGAGGCTTTTGACGCATATGTTCATAAATTACATGCCTAGAAGGATAAAGAGTCAAAAGAAGTGTTGGAAAAAATTAATATTTATTTTCAACACTTCTTTTGACTCTTTATCCTTCTAGGCATGTAATTTATGAACATATGCATCAAAAGCCTTGAAGATCTCTTGGATTATATCCTTATTTGGGCCAAAAGAGTAGAGGTTGGTGATCTCAAAATATGATACTATATTGAAAAGCTCCCTCCTCAAATTTTTATATTCTTAAATATCTTTACCCATCTGATCCAATGTGTTATGATATTTGATGTAATAGTGGATAGAGCTCAAGGTAAAGATGGTATCTTGTGCAAATTATTTTTAAATCACTTCCTTGAATTTACTCTGAACCTCTTTTACTAAAAGGAGATGATCTTGATCATCTATTGGTCAGCATGACACTTTATTCAACAATTCCTCTATGTCATATATCATGTCGATGGCTTTGTCATGTGAAACCTTAGCCTTATGGGCAACATCTGTAAGCATTTTATTCTAAATTGAGCATCTTTGTCTAATTCCTCTTGCTCTCCATAATTTTTTAGTATGTTTTTCATAAGGAGGATGTCTATGTCAATTGATTCTATAGCTATCAATTTGGGATAAAAAATATTCAAGCTTTCTATCTCTCCCTCATATTTGTTGACAAATTATCTCAATGTAACCCTTCTTTCCCTTAGAACTACATAATGATCCATTATTATATCAATAATTTTGTTACCTTTGGAGATGAGTTCCTCTTCCCATTCCTTGGTGGCCCTTCCCATGCTACCAATTTTAGTCACCGTATCAAGTGTTGCCTGATCTATGATATGGGTGATAGGTTATGTTGGTTCAAGTTGATCTAATTGTATAGGTGGCTCTATGAATTTATTCAATACAATCATGAGTTATTCATCTTTTTTTTTAGCTCATCCTTAGTGAGCTTGCCACTATCCATTTTCTTGAAGAGGGAGTTACTATTGGTTTGAACATCATGTTTTAACTCCTCCTTCATAGGACATCTAAGGTGAACCTTAGATACCTGATATCCCCCCCCATTATTAGTTCTTATTTCTATTTATCTAGTGGGGGGACTGCAATCTCTACATATCTTTCCCCTACTAAGTCACACAATATTCTTGAGAAGGTCTGGGGAGTAGTCTTGGATTTTTTATGTGTATCTAAAAGACCAAAATCTAATGTACTTGGGGACACCATCTACTTGAATTTCTTTCCCACTCTTTGTGCTAACCAACTAGGTGTAGCATCATATTGTGTAGACACTATCACTTGAGAATCTATAGCTGAAGATGATACACTAGTAGGAACAATGACAAGTGTTGTATCCTATGTTGATACTATCATTGATTGCTCGATAGATGTCTTTGAAATTTCTTCCTCATCTATGAGCTAAAGGTCTACATTTGCATCAAGTACTTATTTCTCAACTATCTCCACTAAAGGGGTTAGGATTATTGTGGAAGTGGAAGATGTAGGGGGAATGGGAACAAATGTGTCTATTGGGGGTGTAGGAGATGGAAGTGATATTAATGGGGGAGAAAAAATAGGGATTCAGAACTTGGGGACTAGTGGAAGTGTGGAGGCCAAAGCATCAAATGACTCAATTAAAGTGATAGGGATATTCAGGGGTGGTAAGGTAGGGAAGATGAAAGGGGATGAAGATGAAGAAATATTTATCTTAGGAGTTGGGATGGCCAATGGAACTGAAGTCAAAATGACTAAATCTATAGCTAATACTACTAGGTAGTGTTGGTGATTAACATGGATGGTATGGAAGGGATTGCAAATGAAATGAAAGGAATTGTGGAAGGAGGGAGTGAAATTATGGGAGGAGGGAGTGACATGGAAACTTTAGTATCCAAATAAGGGGTCTCCCTTAGGGCACTTGATATTTTGATATTTTTGGGATAAAAATATCGATATTTTTGGGATTAAAATATCAATATATTTGTTGACTTCTACAGGATTATTTCTTGCTAATCAATTACTTTTTAGTATCTTTCTAGTTCATTGGGCATGGAATCATTTTAAGCTTAACACACTTTAACTGGTGAAGAAAAAACTAAGATTTGCCTAAACAAGAACAAATTAGGGGAAAATAGAACAAACTAAGGAAATAAAAATGTTAAGAATAAATACATAAATCAGTGTGGAATAATTTCATATAATCACAATAATAGATATGATTATAGATGCATAAAGAACAAAAATAAACATACACAATAAGAAGATTAGATTTAACATGGTTCACCTAATGTGGGCTACATCCACCAAGAAACACTTTCTCATATTCTATTACAAGCCTCTAGAGTACAATCACTCTTAGATCTATCTTCATAATTACAATGCACAAATATTGTTTGGAGATATGATCAACAAACCCTCTTGAATTCATACCTAAATTCACACACTTTATTATTCCTTCTCAAACCCTTGTTCTCTTGATATATTACCTATGAAATATCTATCTATACATAATACATCAACAAATCAGTATTAAAAATAATGGGTACCAAAACCATGGGCAAAGTCAACCCAAAATGGTTTCCCACTAAAGGGGGTCCAATTTTTTTTTTGAGGGCTACCACCCTCGAACCCCCATTTATTAGGGGTTATCACCCCCAAACCCTTAATTTTTGGGGGATACCACCCTTGAACCCTTGATTAGGGCTCAGCCTAGCCCTAAACCACAATGAGAATACATATAGAGTGTACAATACATTTAAAATGTATAGTATTTGAAAATACATTATAATTTAGATATAGGCTCCACAACACAATAAAAACTACTAATGAGTTGACTTGTGCAAAAGCACTTATTTTGGAAAACATAACTAACCCTATTAAATAAAAAAATTATTTTTTAAAATGAATTCCAACCTAAAAATCAATATTTGAGGTATATCCTATTGAATGGGATAGGCATTTATAATCCACCAAGCTTGGATAGCTAGATTGCATTAGCTCCTTTGCATTGACTTATAATATATGGATCACTCTATATTTCATCAAACTTGGTGTGCTGGCCTGGTTTATCCTTATCTACATCCTATTTTAAAACCATGTCTCCTTCATTGAAGCTCTTGTCAAATGCCTTTTTATCAAAAATTTTCTTTGTTTGACCGTGATTTGCTTCCAGGACTTTCATTGATTGGTTCTTGATTTCTTCTAGTTCCATGAGTTTAACTAATTTTAATATCATTTCATCATTGTCAATCAAATCCAATCGGTGATTGAGATCTAGAGATGGTAAATCAATTGACAATGGTACTCAAGTTTCCCTTCCATATACCAACATGAATTGGAAGTTTCCAATGGCTCTCTAAGAGGTGATCTTATTATCCCACAATGTTGATTTCAACTTTGTGTGCCATGTCCTTTGGTTATCCTCCATTATTCTTTTGATAATTCTTATGAGGTCCTTATTGGTAGACTCAACCAATCCATTACCTTGAGGGTAATAATTGGAAGAATCACTTAGGTATATATAATGATTTACATCCCATTCACTCACTTGAGTACACACAAAAGCTTTGGCATTATCAGAGATAATGGTGTGAGGAACACCAAATCTTGGGACTATGTCATCCATGAATTCCAAGATAGATGCCTCCATAACATATTTTTAGTACAATTTATTTAATCCATATTTTTAAATAGTCCATTACTATGAGGACCCATTTATGTCCTACACTCGATAGTGGATTGATTATGATAATGAAATCTAATCCCCATTAAGCAAATAGTTGATCTACTTGAATTGGTCTGAGATGGAAAGTTGCTAATATTTGTTTTACCTATGAAGTAATTCTTATATTTATTTACCAATTAATGGGTGTATTTGAATAATTTAGTCTAATAATAACCCCCTCTCATTATTTTGATGGTCGTGATTCTTACAGATAAATGTCCTCCTGATGGGCCATTGTAAAATTCTTCGAGCACATTGGGGATTTGATTATGCTCAATACATCTTAGAGTGACTCCATTCATATATTTTCTAAACAATATTCCATCAATAATAACATAAGGAATGGATCATATTCTAAAATACCTTTTCTTAGACTACTAAAAGTCATACGGGTACTCTCTAGGCTATAGGAAAATGGTCATGTTATGGATACAATTATTGAATAGAGGTGGATCAGGTGGCAAAAATGTACTTTGAGCATATATTTTTTCATATATTGATTTAACAGTCTTGATATCTAAAGCTAGTTGTTCACACAATCCCTTCCCTCTTACAAGATTTGTGATTTTGATGTCCATGTCATATTCCATGACCTTTAAGATCCATCCTGCTCTTTTTTCATTTATCTCCCAACTCAACAAGAATTATTTGACACTTTGGTGACTCACCATTAGATGAATTTTATTTTTGGAGAGCATATGCTTGAACTTTTTGAGAGACTTGATCACAACATATACTTGCTTCTCCATGAAACTATAATTTTCTTCATAATCCTTCAAGAATTAATTGAATAAAGATATTGGCTATTCTAATTATTCTTGATTTTGCTAAGTTAGGATAGATGAGATGTTGCCTTCCCCTCTAAAATCATAGAGAATGAAATATTTCTCATAGTTGGGGTTGACTAGGGTAGGAGCCTAAGAAATAGCCTGCTTGATGAATTTAAAGCTATCTTTTCCCTCCTGTGTCCAGCTAAAAATGATACCCTTATTGAGAATTGTAGTAAGGGGTTTAGCCATAAAGGCAAAATTTGGAATAAATATTTTGATGAAGTTGATTTTTCCAAGAAAACTCTACAATAATTTATTATGGCTTGGAAGTGCTAATGCAGATATAACACTTATTCTTTTTGGGTCTATTACAAGACCTTCATTTGAAAAAATGTAACCTAGTAGTTTCCCTTCATGAACTAAAAAAATTCACTTCTTAGGATTGAGGGAAACCCTAAATTCTCTACACCTTTTTAAAAATTTCCTAAGGTGATATAGGTGAGCATCAACATGCTTTGAGTAAATAGTGATATCATCCAGTTATAATAATATCATCTCATTTATCAACCCTCTGAAAGCCATATCCGTGGCTCTCTAGAATGTTGCATACATACCTCATTTTATGGTGAAATTAGTCTTGAACTAGTCTAATTATTTCACCAACATTTGGTTACAGTGAGAATAACCATCTAGAATAAAAAACCTTTCGGATCTTGATACAGTTTGTAGAGTTTACTCCATGGAGGGAAGGGGATAATGATCCTTTAGAGACACTTTGTTTAAATCCTTGAAATCTACACAAAGCCTAATTTCACCATTATTCTTTCTTACAGGGACCAAATTGGTAACCTAAGATGAGTGCTTGATAGGGAAGATGATGTTGGACTCTATTATTTTAGACAACTCATTTTTCATTAGGGGTTCTATTTTAGGATTTATATATCTCTGCTTCTGTCTAGCAGGCTTGGTATTTGGATCAATATTTATGGTATGTTGGGCTAAGATAAGGTCAAACCCTCTTAGATCATGATAACTCTAAGTGAATTTATCATCAAATTCTTGACATAACTCAATAAAATCTTGTTTTTTAGAATCATTACATACCTTTCCTATCTTTAGTGATTTTCTTTCTGAGATGACCACCAGCTCATAGTATTATTCATTCATCATGATGTTCTTATTTTTGCCTTTAATTTGATCATCTAATTTGAAGATGCTCTCTAGAGTAAAAAGACCCATATTTAGTTTGTTTGTATGCAACTAGATGATAAAATCTCCATATTGATATTAGAGTATTGACTAGTTCCTATAAGAGAATTTAGCTTCTTCTCTCAAGAAGTTGATAATTTGTTGGTCACTATCGAAGAATTGTCAATTGGCTTAATTATCAAGAATAGATGGCCTTACTATCAACCTTATATGATAGCTATTTTTCTTCTTTATTTAGGTAGGTTATATTGGGAACCTACTAAGGCCATACAATCAACATCTTCATTCTGTGCTCTTGGTACCACTTGAATGTTCAAATTGGTAAAGTCTTCTAATAGGTCACAAACCTTGTGTTTGTAATATCTTAGAAAATTATTACTAGTTATGCTTTTGGATCTCACTTGGTTAATAATAAACTCACTATCACCAATATTTATAGGGATTTTATCCCTCTCTCTCTTTGGCTAATTATAGGCCTCAAATCAAAGCCTCATATTCAACTATATTATTTATGTAGTTGAATTGAAGTCTAAAAGAATATAAATAGCTCTCTTTTTGTGGAGAGATCAAGAAAATACCTGCACCTTCACCATTTGTACTTCTCAAACCATCAAAGATGCCAAATTCTTTGAATACCTTCAACTGATTTGACTAGGTTGGGATAATTGCATCATTTTCATGAAGGCAATATGTACTCAACCCTATTTATTGTATATAGTCATAAGGATCAAATTGAAGGGCTGATCCCCATTTATATAGATGAGTGTCTAAAAATCTCTTCTACAGGTTTCATAACTTCATGATCAATCTATTCTTCCTAATCCTATAGTATACAACTCATGTTTACAGGGATATGAGTGTATGGCTCACTATGATCTTTAGTGATTGGCTTAGCTCTTATTGTTAATATTGTTCCATATATCATCCTAAGAAACATGTGAGACCAATCTATAGATAGACATGCTCCCATTTTTTCCATGAAATCTCATGAGAGACAAATGGAAAAATAAGGGGAAAGATCTATATCTGAGATATCTTGGGAAATTGACAAGCTGGGACAAGCATGAATAGTGAGGTTTATAAACTTTATTATTCCTACTATTTGAATAATAGTCCCATATAATTGAACCACACCCTCATTGATAGGTGTATATTTTATACCAAGAGCATCAGCTATTTTATTGGGTATAATAAAACTGCTAGCCCTTGAATCTACCATGTAATTATGAATGAGATGCTTTCCTACTATGAGTGAAAGATAGAAAGGAGGAGGCTTACCATTTTTTGTCATTTTAGTGTTTATTTATGGTTGAAACAAATTAATTATAGGACTAGGTCCCTTGGCTGAAACCTTATCCATTATTTGAAAGTTATTAAAAGCTTCCTAGAGCAAATCTCTTTATGTTGGAATGGATAATGCTTCCCACATAGTGACATTCAGATTAGTTTTATTTATTTTCTCAACAATAATGAAAGGGATATTACCAACCTTTTTCGATGATTTTTTAGGAGCTATATCTTCTTTTATGAGATTTGGAGTTGGCACTTTTGCTTTGGGTTAGCCCATGGGCACAAAGGGTGGCCTTTGTACTATGTTTCTCTTTGCCAACTCTTGTACAAATTTAGAAGTTGTAGCTTGTTCCAGTCTAGGCTGATGATCACTTTATATTTCTATTTTATTCAAACATGTATTGGCTTCCATATGACCTTTACCATTAAATAATACCTCTTCGTGATTTACACCACAAAATTCCTCCTTTTGCCAGTTTAGAAGAGTTGCCTCACCTTGAGCAAGTTCTTGTGTATCTACTTATTGGGAAGTGGATTATTCTTGATGTCCTTGAATATTTGATATGCCTTGTACCATCAAATATTGACTGATAACACCATTAGGACAAGTTTTTTTTATGCAATTGAGATTAAGGATAACACCATTCATACTCCTATGCTAGGTTATTCTTAATAGGTACAATAGATTTGGTAGCACCTAGTGTAGGTAGATCATGGATGTTCGGAGGTTTTAATTGCATATTTTGAACCTATGGCTATGAATCTCCTTAGTAAGGTTTCTTATTGGGTTGGTATGCTGGGTTAGTATGTTGATAAGGCTTTTAGTTATGGGATTTCTACCTCTTCATTACTACTAACTCATTACCAAAACTCTTGAGTAGTGACATAACTTCATATAAATCATTTTTAGGTGCTAGAGTTGAGGTTGGTGCTTTTCTCATGGTGGTAATTTGAGTAATTAAATGTGGTGGTATAGGAGGTATTTCTAGAAATAGAGGCATTGGTAGACTTGGGAAAATTTTCCCTGCTTGAATTATACAATTTTCTACCCTTATTATAATTTCATTAGCATTAAGAAGAGTTGTGCCACCTGTTGACTAAATCATAATAGCTATATCACTATTTAGGGATCTCAAATAATATAGGAAAGCATTATTTGGAGTTGGCTTGACCAATACTAGAATTCTATTCCATGTCTTCTGAAAACAAAAATTGAAGTTTGTCATGTGCTCATAAGGAGCCCATTGAATAACAGTTAATTATTCAACCAGGGAAAGGTGGTTACTCTTGTCTTAAAATTAGGTGCATATTGTAGTGCCTAAGTCATACAAAACTCAGATGTAATTAGGAGGAAGACCTTTGTACCACTGTAAGGCTTTACTTTTGAAAGAGGAGACTAGGAGCCTGATTGCAACATTATCTTGTACCACATTGTGAATTGAACACAAATTAACAATATATTGTATGTGTTTTATAGGATTGGTGTAAGTTTCACTAGTAAAATATTGAAGTATTTTTAAATCCAAGGTAGGTATATCATCATACTAGGCCAATTGGAGTGGGCTCCCTCCATTGAAAGCTACAAAATTTAAATTTCTAGCTATTATGGGAGGTATGAAATTGATGGGAGTAGTTGGAGGAGATGGAAATAAAATTATAGGATATAATCTAGGGTAAGGGATAACTAATTTTGAACTCTTTTTAGATGGAAATGATAATTCCAAAAAATAATCTCTCTTACATTTATTAGATGATCTTGTTTGTTTGTTTGGCATACGTAAACCTTGATATTATGAATCCATAAACTAGTGGAGTCACCTAGTGCCTTTGAAATTTGTATGAAGATCATATAATTCTTGATGAGAATAACACCAATCTCTTTGTAAATTTTGGGTCCCACTAGGCATGCCAAAAATTGTTATCACATAGATTTTTCACCTGTTGTATAAGTTATAGCTTTTTGTGCAATAATCTAATGATAGAATGAGATCACCTCCAAGCTGTAGGACCTTGGTAGATTGAGGTGAACTTTTAGATAATGCTAGATTCCTTTCACTAAACTTGGTGCAACTAATAAATTATCAGTTTATAAAAATTCTACTCCTTTAGTGATCTTGTTCCTAAACTAGGGTTTTGACTAGGAAAAGAGCTGTGAGAATGAAATTTGTAAAACTAAAAATGCTGATTACACCAAATACTTTTATAGTGGATTTTAACACTTGATTAAATGAACACAATATAAAATAAAATATATTGAAATTTTTAGGAGCACAAACTCATGCAAATGGGAAATCAAAGGCAATATTTGTTATTTTTCATAAAAGGGACAAGTTTCTTTTATTTTAATTGAACAATCTTCCACAAGGGTATAAAATACCACAAATGAAATTTCATGACTGAAATAAGAATTATAACATCTAGAAACATTTAAATAACTTTACATACATAGGGATCTCTCAGACAAGAAAGGCAAATCTTTAATTATTTCTCATTCTCTAGGTTACACATGTAGAAGAGTTATTCAAAAAGTAGAATAATAAATCTAGCAAAAAAAGATAAAATGGGCAATGTTATATTTCCCATATTTATACAAAAGATATAATAAATGAGATGTAGTCAATAAAAACTCCAACACCTAATAGAATAACATGAAAATATGGAAACTTCATGAGAAGGGGCATGATCTACAATAGTTATAGCATCCATGGCATGGTGAACAAGTGTTGAAAAAACTCATGCAAGTGTTGGGCATGATCCAAATTGGTGGAGGCATGGATGGAACTTGATTAAAATTCATGCAATGCCCTTTGTCTCCTTTATGCATCTACAATGGCTCTTCATGCAAATGGGGTGCCAAAGTGAAACTCATTTTAGAATAAAAGATAACTTAATTTACTTTTTTTTTTAAAAACCCTAATCTGTAATTTCCAAGTGAGACTTTTACAAATTTCAAGTCATACCACTTTATCAAAACTAGAATTGCATTTTTAAATATGTGCTTTTGCAACTTAATCAATTATAACTTGTCAAAATGAAAAGTGTAATTTATAAGTCTTCTTTTTATAATTTCTAACTTGTCAAAATAGAAAGTGTAAAATACACATGGCTCTTTTTTAAAAGAGTTGTCAAAAAGATAGTTGCAATTTACAAGATCTATTTTTGTAGCTTTAAAATATTTTTAAAATAATACAAATACAAAATACAAGAATGATTTTAATATAAATAATTAATCTATTTCCAACACTTCTTTTGATTCTTTATCCTTTTCAGCCTATAATTTTTGAACATATACATCAAAAGCCTTAAAGATCTCCTAGATTATATCCTCATATGGGCCAAAAGAGTATAGGTTGGTGATCTCATAATCTGATACTATATTAAAAATTTCCCTCCTTAAAGTTTTCTATTCTTTAATATCTTTACCCATCTGATCCAATGTGTTATGATATTTGATGTAACGGTGGATAGAGATCAAGGTAAAGACAATATCCTCTACAAATTCTTTTTTGATCACTTCCTTGAATTTAATCTTAACCTCTTCTACTAAAAGGAGCTAATCTTGATCATTTATTGGTCATCATGACACTTTATTAAACAAATCCTCTATGTCATAAAGCATGTTGGTGGCCTTGTCATGTGTAACCTTGGCCTTATGAGTAGCATCTATAAGCATTTTTATTCTAAATTAAGCATCTCTATCTAATTCCTCTTGCTCCATCATTTTGCAATATGTTTTCTGCAAGGAGGTTGTCTATGTCAATTAAGTCCACAAAAATCAATTTGGGATAAAAATATTCAATCTTTCTATCTCTCCCTCATATTTGCTAATGAATTTTCTCAATGTAACCCTTCTTCCCCTTAGAACTGCATAACGATCCATTATTATATCAATAATTTTGTTACCTTTGTAGATGAGTTCCTCTGCCCATTCCTTGGTGACCCTTCTCATGCTATCAATTTCAAACACCACATCAAGTGATGCCTGATATGTGATCTAGGTGATGGGTTGTATTGTTTCAAGTTGACCTGATTATACAGTGGGACATATTAATTTCTTAAATGAAGTCATGAGTTGTTCAACCTTGTTTTTAATCTCATCCTCAATTACCTTGTCACTATCCATTTTATTGAAGAGGGAGTTAAATTTGGTTTGAACATCATGTTTCAACCCATCCCTCATAGGACATCTAAGGTGAACCTTTGATACCTTATAGTCCCCCTCCACTAGATCTTATTTCTATTTATTTGGTGGGGGGACTACAATCTCTTCATATCTTTCCCATATTGAGTCACATAATATTCTTGAGAAGGTCTGGGAAATAGTCTTGGATTTCTTACATGTATCTAAAAGATCAAAATCTAATGTACTTAGGGACACCATATACTTGCATTTATTCCCCACTATTTGTTCTAACCAACTGGGTGTGTCATCCTATTATGTAGACACTGTCACTTTAAAATCTATGGCTACATATGCTACACTAGTAGTCATAGTGAAAAGTGTTATATCATGTGTTGATACTACCACTAATTGTTTAGCATATGTTTTTGCAATTTATTCCTCATCTATGAGCTGAAGGTCCACATTTGCATCAAGGACTTATTTCTCACCTATCTCCACTGAAGGGGTTGGGATTACTATGGAAGTGGAAGAGGTAGGGGCAATGGGAATAGATGTGTCTACGGGGGGCATAAGAGATGGAAGTGATATTAATGGGGGAGTAGACACAATTATTTGGAACTTGGGGACTGGTGGAAGTGTGGAGGCCAAAGTATCAAATGAGTTAATTAAAGTGGTAGGGATACTTAGGTTTGGTAAGGTAGGGAAGATGAAAGGGGATGAATATGTAGCAGTACTTGTCCCAAGAGTTGGGATGGCTAGTGGTACTGAAGTCATAATGATTTAATCTATGGATATATACTATTGGGTAGTGTTGGTGATTAATGGGGATGGAATGGAAATGAAATGTAAGGAATTATGGAAGGAGGGAGTGAAATTTTTGGAGGAGCGCATGAAATGGAAACTGAGTATCCAATGAAAGGGGAACCTAAGTGTCTACTTGACTTGATTGCACTATTGGCAATGGACTTGTTGTCACAGGTAAAGTGGTGGGAATTGAGAATGTAGTCACTTGGGGTGAAGGAGGAGTGGATACATGAGGTGGAGGTGCTTGAGCTAAAGTAATGATAGAAAAAGGTGGGTGATGGATCACAAAGATGGGAGTTGTGACTATCATTGAAATGGGGGTTGAAGCTATGGATGCTTCAACTAAAGTTGTGTCCTTAGATGAAATGATGATTAGTTGATATGTTTTTTCTCCATATTCGATTTATTTCCCCTTCTTGGCCTTATACTTCTTCTTCTTATAGGATATTACTAGACTATCTAGTTGCTCTCTTGTTATACCATTGGGTCCCTCTGTGATGGAGGAACTCCTTGTTCCTTGAGATTCAGTAGTTTTTTGTGCTACTTATTGTATCCTTGGTCACTTAGACCCCTTTACTTCTAAGCCAATTGAGTGTTTTAATGATTACATATGAATTCCTATATATCAAAGAGAAAAATTTAGAAACATACCACCTTACTACTGGAAGGGGTTAAGCAATGATTTTTTTATAGTATATCTTGTCTACTGGGGACTTATCATCCACCAAGTCTTTAGAAACTAGTGCTAAGTCGTAAGCTTTGACTTGATCCAAGGTCATTCTATAGTGGTCCCTCAATCTGACATCTTCTTCATCATCCAAATCTTCCTAGTAATCTTCAAATTAAGGAACATGGGAATATGTGGAGATTCCTATTGTGATCATGACGTTTCCATGAACATCATAGTATGGTATCACCTCAAAAGCCCTCAGGGTCATTTGTTTCATTTATACCTTTGCATACTTGTCTTTTTCTAAGGAGAGGCATGTGTATTTGCCTATACTAATTGGGAAATGAATTCTTTACTTGTGTTTGCTAGATAATAGCTTGTGAGTCTCAACAAGTTGTCTCACTAGCTCCATCAATGCCAAATTATCACTCACATATCTTGGAAGTGTGTAAGGTCAGCCACTAAATCCACATACCCTAGTATAGGAGTAGGTGGGGAACTAAATGAAGTAGGAACCCCACTAGGTGATCTCTATAGTAGCTACATCATAGAATCACTTTCTCTCAAGTTCCTTGTCAAACATTATTATGATGCAATAAATGAATGCATCATTCACTCTTCTAAAGTGTTGTTTGTTATCCTCCAAAGTGAGGTTAGGGTAATAGTTATACACTTTATTTTATTCACTAGTTATAGTGTTGAGGCCTGGGAAATATCTTCCTTTGGCCAATATATATATTAGGTAGATAGTCATGTAAAATTTCCCTATTATTTGCACCTCCATCAACTGCTTGTGGAGGGATTTAATGATGAGTTGGGCCTAGTGGATTTATTTTTTATTTTCATGGATAACCCATATGTATTGATACATCCCATCATAAAAACTCTTTGCATCAAGACTACTAGTGATCCTATGTAGTAATATTATTATGTCTCTAACCTCATCCTTGAAATCAATTCTTTCCAGTGTTTTTGGCAATTTGGTAGAGGCAACCTTAGGGATTATCAACCATTTCTTGTTCATAACTCTCAAATTATTGTATCATAAACACCAAATCAATGAAATATGGGTCTAGATTTAGAATCATTTCCTCTTTATCATTCAACACTTCTCTCTTATTAGCATCATAATGTTGTGCTAGTGTTAGAACCAACTCAAGGCTTTGCACTTTTAGGGGACAAGTTGCTACTTGGGGTAATCTAGAGTCATAGATGCTCTAGATCTAGTCATTCTTGAATTTTGCATTAATCCTGATCTAGAATTCACCTAGGTCAATGTGACCTAGGTCTGTGTCTATAATCTTAGTGGTATTGGATTTTAGACTGAGAGTTACCCTAGGTACTTTTGACTTAAACTTCATCTCTTTCCCATACATGGATTTTGGAGATACTGCTAAGGGAAAACCAACTACAGAGTTGGCAAGATTTTTAGGTGCTAAAAGCAAGTGGAAACTCTGATGAAACTTGGAGTTGTTCTTTGCAGTTGAAAAGTCCATGAGAAAGTGTAGCTGTAAAAGTAGTTTGAAATCTCTGATGGAGATTGGAGGTGAACAATGTAGGTCAAAAGTATTGTAAAACTTAGAGTAATTATAATCAATGGAAAACTCTACAAAACATAGAGTTGTTTGAAGTAAGATGAATGTCCATAAGGTTAGGAGGTGTTCAAATCACTAGAAAATTCCATGGAATTTAGAGATAAGAGGTGTGTTTAGCAAGTCAAAAGTTTGTTAGCACTTGGAAGGATCTACTATGGAATATTCACCTAGCTTAGGGAATATCCATTAGTATATTCACCTAGTTGTGAATTACAAACCCTAGACTTGAATGCAAAACTTGGGAAAAACACTAGGATTTTTAGTGCACAAAGAAAATTTGAAATTCATGACTTTGTAGAAAAATAGACTTATGAAGAGAGCTTGGAATACTATGATGAAAAACCCCAAATTCCTAAAAAATGTCTAAGCAAGGAATGAAAACCCTAACCTATATCTAGATCTGTAAGTAAAAATGGAAAATAAATGTGATTTTGCAAAAAAATATGGAATAAAGTGCAGAAGGATCTAAGGAGCACTGTGTAGGGGTGGAATAGGTCATGGTATGAGGTTTGAGGTATGGCTTGAAGTTATGACTCAAGGTCGTTGATTACAAGGTTGAGGTCATGGCATAAAGTCATGGTTTAAGGTCACTATCAAAGCTACAAATCATGATTAACAACTTAAACAATGGCATTAATAAAACCTAATTCCATGTTTATATATATCCCCTAAAATTAATGCTTTAATAGAGGTAATTGGCAAAACCTCAGAGTCATTGAGTAAATTTTCAATTTTTCAAATTGCAAGTTGACCTCCAGATTATGTGGGTAAGGATAGGGTGACCTCTTTGAAAATGGGAGGGTAGAACTCCAAGAATAATTTGCAATTTTGAAAAATTGCAAATTGCACTTGGCTTTTTGGATTCCATGGCTAGGTTGTTAGTAGGAAGTAGAACTTGGATTTCAATTTGTAATTTTGCAAATCATAAAATGCTCTTCGAGTTCTAGATTCCAAATAGAGTGTTTTGTGAGAAGTGGAACTCCACTTACAATTTATAATTTTGCAAATTGAAAATCATAGTGTGAGTTTTGGTTTCCATGAGGTACTTGTTTTGAGAGAAGCAAAACTCTACTTACAATTTACAATTTTGCAAATTATAAATTGTGAGTTTCGAATTTCCATCAACTAGTGTATTGTGGGATCTAAAGGTTTGGGTACAATTTACAATTTTTCAAATTGTAAACTACAGTCAGATCTTTAAATTCTATAGGATAATGCATTGTAAGATTTAGAGCTCAAGAAATAATTTATAATTTTGTAAACTATAAATTGCATGCAAAATTTTGGATTTCACAAGCTTAAGGAAATGGGTGCTTTGGGTCAATTCAAGGCATTTTTATAAAAAATTAATGGGGATCCATTAGGTCACTTGATATTTTGAAATTTTTGGGATAAAAATATTAACAGTTACTAAAAATTCATCCTAGATATCCTAATTTTATAGCCAAGCAATGATACCAAAGTGTGATGCTAAACAAACACACAAAACACATGGCCAAATCATTAAAAATGTAGTTTGATTTAAAAATAAACATAAACAATATAAAAAAACAAAGATTTTTATGCTTTCATCATCCATAACATAACATAGTTATTTTTGGGAAAACTGTGTGAGATTTTTAATGCTTAATGTCTCATATCCTCTTTTGTGGTCCTTCATTAGAAGAGAATCCAAAATGTTGAGCATAAAAAATCTCACACTATTTTCCTAGAAATAGTTATGTTAATATAACAAAACATTATGTATTATTCATGTATTATGAGGCATCATTGATGGTTTTTAATGTTAAATCTATAATGAGATGCAAATAATTCCATAGTATGGTGTTTGTATAATAAAAAAAATGTTTGGGATTCAAATATGGATTCACTTATAAAAACCTAAGATCTACCTTAAAAATAATTCTATAACCAAAACACAAAATAGTTAACATTATCCCTTAATTCCAAATAATAATCATCATAATGTAAATTACTTATATTTATGCAATAACAATGTCATTAATAAATTAACATGCATATTAATTAAAAAATATAATAAGGTCAAAGAACACAATTAAGAATAAACTAATTAATAATAAAAATGTCAATGTTAAAGGGAAGATAAGTCCTATCCATTTAATTAATTTGATTCTAAACCCTTAGATCTTGTTTCAATAAATTATCCCAACAGTTTTTTATAAAATAATATCATTCTATCAAGGAAATATAATTTCTACCTCTAAGGTTGTTTTCACACATAGGGGGAAAGGAAGAAATAAATGGAAGCTCTGCCATGTTTCTTCCCTTCATATTCTTATATAGGCTTCCTTTCTGATGAAATATTCTATCCATATTTCCCTTGCACATGATTTACCCTTCATATTTCTAGGTATAAACTATACTATATTTATTTTTATATATATGTTGATGATAATGAACGTTTGATTGCCTTCATGATCACTAATCTTAAGCATGAAGAGTTAAATTAATCAATGATAGACAAATAAATATATGCACTAATCAAAGCTATGAAAAAGCTCAATCATTATATCCTAAGGAATAAGACATGCACCATAATTTTAGACCCAATTTTCTAGCTCATGCTCAGCTAGAATGAACTAGGTGAAATAAGAGGTAAGTATATGTCAAAGTTATAAGGGTTTGATCTTGAAATTAGACTAGCTAAGATGGTGAGAGGCTAGATAACTATCCATATTATGACTAAGACTAATTCATGCATTTGTATTGGATAAATCATTTAGACTTAGGTAGTTGGTGGTGAATGGTATTCTCAAATAATCCATTATTTAATCACATGCACATTCCACCTAAATTAAATATAAAGTAGATATGATCCCTTCGACTCAAAACAACTCATTATATGATAAATAAAGGATACTTATATAGAAAAAATATGAGGGAATCTAATCAAGGTGTGTTTCAAAAGAAGAAACTATAGATATCCTAGATAATCTACATTAGAAGAGAGGGAGTGGACATTCCTCAGGCAATGCTATAGCTCACAAAATTTTAAGGATGAAATAGTATTGGCTTAAAATATTCAAATATGAACACAACCATGTTAGATCCTTCCATGAATGTCAGGTATTTGGAAAAATAGAAGTCAATACTACCATGCCACTACACCCAATCATTGAAAGACACCCTTGTGCTCAATGGGGCCTTGACTTCATTGGGATGATCACCCAAACTCTTCATTAGGGAAAAAATTTATCCTAATGACTACTGACTATTACACCAAATGGATAGAAGTTTTGGCCAAAAAGAATTCTAGAGCATCAGTTATCATCAAGTTTTTGGAAGAAAACATATTGACCAGGTTTGGTACTCTAATCTCCTTAGTTTGTGATAATGGTCTAGTTTTCCAATCTACTAAATTTATGGAGTGGGCTTACAACAACTAAATCACCATCAAATTCTCTTTGAATTACTATCCACAAGTGAATGGGGTAGTTGTATCCACAAAAAATAATCTGATAGATGTCATTAAGATGTTAGTCTAAGATAAACCAAGAGAATGGCATCTGATACTAAAATATGCATTATGGTTAGATAAAACAAGACAAAATAAAGATCTCAAGGCTTTACCTCTTCTATTAGTGTATGGGAAATCACCAAATTTCCCCGTAACTCTTAAAATATAAATGTACTAATTCATGCAAGAATACATGGTGGGATATGAAAGAATCTAGTTTAGACTACTTGATATAGTCTAGATGGAAGATGTAAGAACTGAAGCACTACATAGCTTCAACAAACACCAAGACATAGTCAATAGGCGGTTTGACAAGATATGCATGATCGAATCCTTTAGGATTTCAAACCTAGTGCTATTATGGAATAATTCACATGATAATAAAGGACAACATGATAATTTCACTCCTTTATGTATTAGATCATATCAGATATCTGAGATACTAGGTCATAATTATTCCACTTGAAATATCTCCAAGGTAATGAAATCGCCTTTTTAGTCAATGGACAATTTTTGAAACATTATCCCATGGCTTCTCTAACTATAAATGCTCAAGAATGACTATAAGTGAAAATGTAGATGTAGATTCAAAATAGTTTTCATGCTTTTTAGAGTAGATTTCATGATTTTAACTTCCTCCTTTCTTAGATTAATTTTTCCTACTTTCTACATTTTATTTTATTAGATTAGTTGTTATTATGTATACATTATTTTTTTAAAGTTATAAAATAGACCAACTGACTTCCTATTTTGAAGTTACAAAAGACTTGATAAAATAAAGGGGATGATAGAAAAGGATGCACAATTGGTTTTTGTTAGTTAGACTTATTACCTAGTCAGTACCATATTTTTAAATATACTTAACATTAATTGTCAACCTAGGGTTCGTAGGATTTTCAAAGATGTCAACACCATATACGCATTATTGATTCATAGGCTAACTTAATTATTGGTTGTAGTAAAATGAACTTATATTGATTTTGCCATATAGATATACAAGGGAATTATTATAATAGAATGAATAAATTATTCAAACTTATGAGTCACACATGCATCACACTTTATATAATCAAACTAGTAATGAAATCAATTCACACAACACATTTTAATCTAAGAAGGGTCAAGATCTTCACTGCAACTCCTTTTAAGGGGGGCCTCCTCATTCAGAACTAAGTTCTAGTCCTTCTCCAAGAGACTTACAAAAGATTCTTTTAGAATAAACCTTTTCATTACTCAGATCTGTAGCAATTAAAGATTGATATAGTAGATTACAATAATTCAGAAATTAGAATGCAATTACTGTCTACAATTCCATCATTCCCAATCTAATCCAGGTTATAACATTAAATACATAAGGCAATTTATTAGAATTAACCAAAAACATTAAACTAAGAAGGGTAAAAATACTTTTCAACTAACCCAATCAACCTTTACGTGGTTAGTAACTTAAAATTACTTATTTTTAGGCCTGACTGGGTAAAGGACAATATATGTTGCTTTGCTATTTTGCTTCTTTTCTCCTTTTCATTGTCCTTATCTTATTCATCGTTTGGTAGCACATCCAAGTTTCACTTCATGTGAGGGGTCTATACAAATGTTATGGAGGATATTATTCAATCATTTACTTTGTTTCTAAGACAATTAGATGTGTCCTTGAAAACTAATTACTTATTATCACAACAATGGTTTGCTCTGTGTAGTGGCTGTGGGCTTCTATAAGTGAAAGCCTGCAGTTGCTATGGGCAACCTGTAGGTGAAAACCTATAGTTGCTATGGGTAACCTATAGGTGGCAAGCCTGTATCTTGGTAGTTGCTATGAAAAACCTATAGGTGAAAACATGTAGTTGTTATGGGTTAGAATCCCCTTTTACTATGGGCTTCTCTACAAGTGTTGTGACTAAGTAAGATTCTTATAGTCTTATTCTACCCTTCAAATGTTTGTTAAATAAGGTTTCACAAGTATAATTTAATCAAATAAAAAGTATCATTAATCCTTAACACATGTATATATCAATGTACACATATAATCATTAATTCATTCATTCATTTACATAATCATGGATAGTTCTATAGATTCATATGGAAAAACATATATAACTAGGTATGGATGAGGTTATAAAAGGAACAATTAGTGACCTCATCACACCACCCTAATTAACCTCTTGCTTGTCCTTGAACAAGCCTTATATACATTTTGAATCCATGATATTTTTTTTAATTTAAGGGTTCAGTGCAGCCCTTCCCTTCGAAGATGTAAAAACCTTTAGTATCATCTATGTTTTTCCACCTTTTCTTCTCTTCTTCTATGTCAGTTGGCACATTCCCTTCCCAATCAATAATTGAGAACTAAAACATGGGTGGATGAAACATAAACTCCAACCAACTTATCCTTCTTTTCCTAACAAGTTCAATGTACATATATACTCTTTGTATTACCTCTCTAAGGTTCTGACGGGAATAAGGCTCTTTTCTTTTTAGGGTATCTAAAATTTCTTCCCATCTATGCAAACAAGAAATAAAAAATTATTTTCCATCTCCCTCCATGAGGCTCAAGTAGTGGTTTTGGACCTCTACTTATTTATTTATGACCCATGCTCATGGAGTATCTGTATTCATAAAGGCAATCCATTCATTTATTATAGCTTCTAAATCCATAGATTCACCCCTAATCATGAGGGTAGCCTCTTTTTTCCTCTTGATAGTCCTCAACCTATTTTTTATTCTTATTTCATTGTGGAAGTATCAAGTAAAGGAATTCAATTGGACATCCCCTAGGTATATATTGGGATTCCAATTTGGATCATGTGGTACAGCATATTGATGCATGTAAAACTCACTCAATTATGCCTAAATATCAAGGTCAGAATGCCTATAGACCTCAAAGAAAGACTTAAGATCACATACCATGTAGGAATGATCACTCTATAACCTATCATATTTGAATATGAGCCACCTTTTCTCTAAGTATACTGCATATACTCTAGAGGGTGATCTACATTCCATTAATATCTCAATGGTTTCATGAATTTTAGTGATCTTCTATTTCAAATAAGTGATCTTAGTCTCAGCTTTTTCTAAGCTTTCTTTTAAATCTACTTTCTACTCCCTTACTTCACCATATACTATAAACCTTTGTATCAACTACTTATGATAAATTTCATCATTACCAAACTTTTCCTCAAGAAAAATCAAAAGGTCATCAGTTTTTACTAGCCTAGAAACTGAGAGGTCTACATCAATTACTTATTCTACTATAGGTATTTTTGTAGTGGTCTCTACAAAAGAAAACCTATTGTGGAATGGTACCAAGGCTAGAGCATTATCTACTGTAGGTTCATTTGGGGGTACACTAATTTCATTTATACGTAAAGTGGATGAAGTTGTTTTAGGCACTTCTAAGGGAGTTATTGTAGGTTCCTCCAATGTCCTTTCCTTGATTGATTCTCTTCCCATAGATGGCTCTATAAATTTTTATACCCCCAAAAGTGTTTCTAGGCCTCTCTTGCCTTTTAACTCTACTATTTTGTTCCTCAACTTACATATCTCTTTCATTTCTTATTCCAAAGTTTGGAACTCCTAGTCAAGAGGAACTCTGTCTTGCTTTGTTATTTCTTCCATGGTCCTTTCTTCAAGCAATTCTTCTTCTTTTATAGGTTGATCTGACATTCTTATTTCTGCTTTTGTATACCCTATTTATTTAAGTAGATACATGTCTTCTTCTATAAATCTAGGTTTCTCAGGTAACTGTATTTCCTCTTCTTTTACAAACTCTTCTTCAGTAGATGACTCTGTTATTTCAAATTTATTAGAGATCTTACAAATTTTGGGCTCCTTCTTTCTCCCTTCATCCTCAATAATATTTATAGGTGAGGATGTTAGGGTTGTCTTTTTTCTTTTAATTATATGAGACCTCCAAAGAGGTCTCTTTCTCTTTGATGTAGAGGGATTCTTCCTTTAAATCTTCTTTTTATTTTGAGGAGGGGAAGTTATTGAAACTTGATCTTCCTGTGTAGATGGTGATGGAGGAACTTCTTACTAAGGATTAATTTTTGTGGCATCCCCTTCTTCTTGTGCAACTAGTGATGAAAGAACTTCTTCTCATTTTAAAGGATCCATGGTGGGAGACTCTACTTTTTGTGATAAAACTATAAGAGAAGGAATATGTTGCCCAGTTTGTTTTAGTGTATTTTCCTCCTCCATGTCCTCAAGAGTTAGCACTAATTTTCTTCATCTTATCCTGCTCATATCAAATACAGGTGAAACTTGAGTAGCTATGGGCTAGTTAGTTGTACTATTGCCCACAATATCCTCTTATGTTATTTGCTGGACTTATTTTTTGGGAGATTTTTCATCATTATTTTACTCCTTTTGTTGAGGTTCACTAGTCCTTAGGGTTATAAATTATTCCCAAGTAAATTCAAGTCTAGTATTGCTCATTATTTGTTTAAGCAATAACCAGATCAGACAATGATGAGATAAAGCTTTCTCTATCCCCCTTTGGTATTCTTTAGACATTTTATTTAGGATATTACACAAGTGGTTTGGGACATTAATAGTCCTACCATGTCTTAAATGATTTAAAAATTTAAATTGAAGGGTATAAATCAAAGAGTACCTTCCTTCACATGTCATACATTTGATGATATACGAGGCCACTTCTCTTCAAGATGGGAGTAGACTCAGTATCTCTACACCTCATTTATTTAAAACTAGCCTTTCATTATCTTAATAAAACTATTGTCTAATTATTTGGCTATTATGTTTCTCTTCCTAGTTTTCCCCTATTCTTGGCAACCCAATAACCTAGCTTACCAATTCTTCTATAACTAGAAATGTGATGCCAAATACTATTGTATTATCTCCTATAAAATTACTTGCAAATTCTTTAGTGAGAGGTTTTTGAAAAATGTTGTAGTTTATCAAAATATGTAGCTCATCCAACCCTATTGAAGATGACCTAGCTATCTAGGTCTACTTGCAACTGCCTCTGGTTTGAGGGTTCTATTCTCACTACCGAACCTCCCATTTTGGCTAGATTATCTTCCTATTGAATTTTTTAAATAGATCTCTCTTTAAAACACCCTATTTTACCTTCAAATTTATGCTTGTAGTGAAGCATGTTTCTTCAATAATGGTAGTTTTGGTTGTAGGTTATAATAATATCTAGCTTATGTCTTTGTTTGAATGAAGCTATGTTCTCAAAGTGAAAATAAATAAAATTGATTATTTTCCCATATCATATTTTGGCATAATCATGGGCTTTCAATCCACATGCATAGATTATCATGGGCTTTCAATCCACATGCATAGATTATCATGTGATTAATTGTTCACAACATTCTTTCCCCTCACGTAAAGTGCACTTATCTATAAGTGATGTGGTACATGTAGGATACAAAGAGATATGATAGGGTCATTATGAGGATGTGAGTGGTGATTTGGAATAGCTTAAGAGAAGACTAAATGAATGATGTTTTAATGATTAAATATGCTTTTTAATATAATGCATGCTATATTAAAAAAATAAAGTGATTTTCTATGACTAAAAGATACATTGTACCTTATTAACCATTTGGTCATAGGGTTGTGACATAAAATATTTGCATGCGAGTGTTTACCAGAATGGAAGTTTAGCTTATTATTTCCTCATGTAATTATTACCTTGGTAGTCATGATTATGCTATATTTTTACTCTTGGGTAATTATGTGATCACAGTATCCTGTCCATCAATTATGCTCTTAGCAACCTGCATGCAAGCATGATGACCTATAAAGGACTAGATCAATGGTCTTATAGTGGTTATGAAGATGCCCTTAATATCTCTAGGGGTAGCTTATAGTCCCTTTTTTATAGATTTGTTTCTTTCTCGTAAAAACTATAAGTTAAACCCATAACTATTGAAGATGGAGGCTGGAAGCAACTGGAAGGAAAGATATGTTACAATAAGATGAGTAGTTTTGCTCAAAATGATTCCATGTTATCCATTTTTTGTTTTTACCCCTAAATAGATAGGAATATGGTTTTCTATTTAGGCCTTTTTTATAGTTATGGATAGCCAACAAGCTTATTTTTTCCCTAAAAACTGCCAACAATGCCCAAAAGGGTTTTCCTTGTTGGATTTGTTTTTTTTATTTTAATTACTACCTATAGTAGAATGTTTATTTTGGGTCCTTTCCACTTCAGATATGAGTGTGATTGGTCAAATACTATGAAAATATCTTAGTCTTCATGCTAGACGAGGGCTAGAATGTCCTCATCTCCTTCTTCATCTACTTGTTGGCTAGTTCTCCCTATGGCTAGTGAGACATCATGTTGATCTAGCACATTTTTGAATCCATTTTGTAAATGCTTATGTATCTACTTGGTAAATTTCTATTGAGTGAGTGGATTTTTGTATAATTTTAGCCTATGGACATTGACTAGTAGATGTAATCTTATTAGATCAATGGTCTAGATTTGCATTGCTCCATTGTCATGAACATGCTCAATCTCAAATAGACCAAGTCATCTATTTTAGAGTTTACCCTTGTGATCCTTATATTTTAAATCAAAAAGAAGGGCCCAATATCTTGCATTTAATTACCTGATCTTAATATACATATCATTCCATCTAATTCACTATTTCTATATAATTTCTATGTTCTAAGTGCCTGCTATCTATATTCATCTAAGGCATTAAGTTGTATAAGCCTTTCTATGCTTCAGATATATCCATCCCAAGTTCTAGTGTTGTCCATAAGGTCTTATTCTTAAATTCAATTAGAAATATAGGCTTATTTTCATAGAAAAACTCATATGGGGTGAAGCCAATAGTAGTCTTCCATGTGATTCTGTACACCTAAATAGCTTCAAGAAGTCTAGCCTCCCAATCCTTATGGGACATACTAACAGTCTTGATCAAAATATTTTCTTACTCCCTGTTGGTGACTTTCACCTATCCATTAGATTTTGGATGACATGGATTTGATTAATTATGACTAATCTCATATTGTTAGACCAGGTTGGTAATTAAATCAGTAGTAAATTATGGTCTTTGATCAGTGACTCTCATAACACACCATATCTTGTGAATATTTATTCATAGAGGAAATATGCCACCTTTTCTTCTCTAGCATGTGTAAGAGCCTTTAATTATACCTATTTAGTGACATAATTAGTACATATAATATTATATTATTTTTTGTTTAATTTTAGATCAAAAGGTCTTATAAAATCTAGGCCCCATTTGTCAAATGGTTCAATCACCATTTGAGGCTATAAAGGCATCTCATTTGAATGTGTGGGTCTCCCCATACATTGTCATATATCATAATGAGATATATATATTATTGATTTTTGATGGATTGAGGGCCAATAATACTTTGTATTCAAGACTTTTACTTATTGTACGCTTGGCTGCAAAGTGCCCTCCACAAGGTTCATTATGACGGAGTTTGAGGATATCTGGAACTTCATCTTCTTTGAGACATCTTCTAATGATGGAGTCAGGCCTAGTATAGAAAAGGAATCTAGATAGCCAGAAATACCTACCACTTTTCTAAATCAAATCTCTTTTTTGTTTAGGGAGGAAGTATTGTGGAAGTAGCCCTATTACAAGGTAGTTAGTAATATTAGCATACCGAGGTGTGGTAAGGGTGAAGGAGAACAAGTGCTCATCTAGAAATGAGTCATCCACTATGGTATGCTCTTGAGGGAATTATAGTCATGATAGGAATTCAGCCATAACATTATCCTTACCAAGCTTATCTATAATAATTAGATCAAATTATTGTAATAAGAGTAACCATCTTATCACTCTACCCGAGACAACTAGTTTATTCATAAGGTAGCTCATGGATGCATGGTTTGTATAATAAATACTTGGTAACCTATTATGTAATGATATAAATTGTTGATAGCATAAACTAATACCAAGAATTCTTTTTCAATGACTATGTAATTTAATTCTACTGCATGTAGGTTCTTGATTGTGAAATATATGGCATAGTTGAGTGATTCTAATTTTTGACCTAGCATAGATCCCAAGGTAGTATCAGAAGTGTCTATGTGAATATGGAAGTGAAGCTTCTAATCAAAACCACATAGAACTAGGGTGGTGGTTAATAATACCTTCAATTATTTTAAGGATGTATCACATGCAGGAGTCTATATGAATTCAACATATTTAGTTAGAAGAGTAAACAATAGTGCTGCTACTTTGCTAAAATTGTTGATAAATATTTTTTAGTAACCATCATGTCTTAAAAAACCCCTGACATGCTTATGTTTTTGAGGGATAGGCAAATTTTTTATTATGATAGGCAACTTTTTTATTATGCTGATTTTTACAGGGTCAACATTGATTCCTTCGACAGATACATGGTGGTGTATAATAATGTCTTCTATCATTAGCATGTAGCATTTCTTGTGTCTTAAAGATAAATGTTTCTCCTAATAATGTTGTAGTAATTTATTCAAGTTCTTCAAGCACTCATTAAATGTTT
This sequence comes from Torreya grandis, assembly GCA_037957365.1. Classification (NCBI taxonomy): domain Eukaryota; kingdom Viridiplantae; phylum Streptophyta; class Pinopsida; order Cupressales; family Taxaceae; genus Torreya; species Torreya grandis. The sequence continues at coordinate 808,543 of JARHVA010002817.1, read as the reverse complement.
CTCCATAGACAGTGAAGTCATCCATGTAGATTTATACACATTCATTGGTTAGATTTAAAAAGATACTCAGGATAGCCCTTTGGAATGTTGTAGGAGCTTTGCATAACCCAAAAGGTAATACAAATTAAGCATAAGTACCTCAGGAATAAGTGAAGGTGGTCTTCTCTTGGTGCTCAAGAGTAATTCTAATCTAGTTGTAACCACTAAAACCATCCAAAAAGGCAAAATATTTTTTTCCTACTAGTGTGCCCAGTACCTGATCAATGAATGATAGAGGAAAATGATCTTTTCTAGTTGTTATATTAAGTTCCCTATAATCTATATGAACATGCCACTCTATATTTTTCTTTGGTATAATTACCAATATTTAAACTCATTCACTATCTGATATTGAATATATAAATCTAGCAGTTAGGAGTTTATGTAGTTTCACTTTAACTATTTCTTTAAGAGCTAGATTCATCCTACATTGTGGCTATCTGATTGGTTGACACTCCTCTTTTATGTATATGTGATGTGCGCATGTTTCTAGGATAATTCCTTGCATATCTTCATAATCCCATGAAAAATCAAGTTGATTTTCATGCAACATGCTACCTATGCACTTTTCCTCATTTGACTCCAACTTGTTTTTAATATGCAATGTTTTTTTAAAAGAAATTTCAATTTACTTTGTGAGTGATTTCATCATTTATAAATTGTTGATGGATCTAGTTTGGTTGTAGCTATGAGGTATAATCTAATGGAATGTTTCCTATACAAATGTAGTAGATCTATCTTCTTCCTAGAGGTTGGAAAATGGGCACTTTACACATTGTAGGTTGTTGTGATCTTCAGGATTAGTTTGGTAATTATTTTGGAAAACATTTTAGAGAATTGTATCTTCCTCTTGATCAACCAAGGTGCATGCATGGTTTGTGGTGAATATATAAATCAAGGGAGGCTGGTTTACTTCACCTTCTTTAGCCCATAATGTATGCTCTGGTTCTAAGGATGGTTGTGTTGGAGGATAGAGGACCAGCTTCTTAGTGTGATTGCAATTAGATATCAACATATTACTTGATCTGTAGTTGACGAAGGCATCAAATATGGTAATCCAAGGTCATCCTAAGATGAGAGGATATCCATCCAAATTATAATTTGGTTACAACACAATGAAATATATAAGATACTCCCAATAATATATAGTAATGACAAGATCTTCAATGATTCCTTCTGGTCTGACTGTAGACCTACCAACCATTTGTAATATTGTAGATGTGAGATGAATATTATTCAACTATACTTTTTTTATGGTTTCAATTGTTATCACATTTATTTTAGCCCCTAGGTCTATCAATGTATTGGATAGCTATTGGTCATGGATCTAGACTATTACTACTTGGCATCCTAGATCTAAATATTTATTTGGTAAGGTGTTTCTCAACATAATGTCTACCAGTTAGCCAATCACATACACTATATTGGGATCCTTCTTCTTCCTTATAGGTTTACTTAGACATAAGTATCTTATAGATATGTAATATATGGGCACATCTTTGATGGTCTATAAGAGAGGAATTTTAACATAGATATTCTTGAGCTGCCCTATGAATTCAAATTTAGGCTCAATTGCATGATGCTGAAGGCTAAGACATTCTAAAAATGGTGGGGCTACTTCATCAATAGATTTATTAAATGGTTCATAAAGTTATTATGGTGGTAAAGGTGAGTTAGCATGATATTCTAGAGTTTCTTGAGCTTCCATTATTATAGGTAGAGCTAGAGGTGGTATAACTCTCTTGAATGTAGGTGAAATTCATTGATGTTCACCGTATATGTTGGGTACTGAATAGATTTAGTACTGAATGTTGATTGCACTAAGTTATTTATAGGATTTTTTTTGGGTTGGGTAGGGAGATGATTAGGCTTGGGTGTAGATTATGTATTAGGTATAAGAGTAGGATGTTATTTTTGATACTGTGGAGGGAAGCCTCCTTGATAGTTTCCTCTGGGCTAATTGGGTCTCAAGGGCTTTTGCCACTAGTTTGTGAAGGATGGGTTTTGGGGTGTTTGCCAAACTTGTATCTAAGGTGGGGATACATTTTATGGAGGTTGAAAAGAGGTGGAGGGGTGGCTTGTCTGAGGTGGTTGCCAACTAGGATTAGGAGGTGAAATGTTCATCCATGGACTAGTCTAATTGAGAGTAGTATTTGTAAATTGTGAATTAAAAAAATAGAATTTACAAAAGGTGGATTTTGTCCCATACCTAGTTAAGTTAGTCATTAAACCCATGAATTTTTTTGTGCAACATATAAAAATTGGTCCCCATCTCCTCCTATAGCATGTAGCTCTACTATTTCTAATTCTTTAGCTTTGATCTTAGCTACTCTAGCTTGAACCTCATGGCATCTACAATCTATCTTCTTCTTCTTGCAATCCATATAATAGATAGTCAAAGCTTGATCCAAGGATACTTTATTTTACCTTGTATGCAGGCTATCTAGTTAGGTGGCTAAGTGACTAATGATATCTTATTTCATGTCTTATAACAAGTTACTAACTTCAAATTTTGATAGGCCACTTACGGTTGCTTATGGAAACTTGTTGTTCCAAACTTTGTTTATGGCAGACCTGGAATAATTTTTGCTCAGCTCTTTGATTTTAGAGAATGTAATTTGGGATATATCTCCCCCACTCATTAGGTCTAAGGCTTCTAGATAATCTTCTTTGACTCATTTTAAGAAGATGAGTTTTAGAGGCTCTTTTCTCAGTATATTTTACTTGAATTTCTGTACACTAAACATGAATCATTCAACGTAGTCTTCCAAGGATTCATCCTATTCTTGAGTCATCCTGAAGATGTCATTTATTCTAGAATTTCTTCCTCATCCATACTCTTGATACTTAACAAAAACTTATTTTTCATGTCTTACCAATTGCAGACTAAATTATTACCTAGTGCCATGAACCAATGAAGTGTTGAGTCTTTGAGGGTGGTAGGAAAAATTTTCAATTTTTGTGCATCCTACCTATAGTCATAGCTTCTACAGAGGATATCAAATTCAAAAAAAAATGTGTTTGAGTCTTCTGATAATGTACCTATAAAATTAGGAAAGGTTGAGGGTGGGATATTTTTTATTTATGTTACGTCCATTACATCTAGAATAAGAAATTCAAAATTAATTGTGTCTAGAGCTCTATTGTCATCTAAAAATTCTCCTTCTTCATTTATGATGGATTTTCATGTGATATGAATACCAAAGGTACTCAGGATAATGTCCTTAAATTCTATATCAGTCCCTTGGTTAGCATGATAGTAGATGTTTATCTGTTGATCTACAGTCTTTTTACCAGATGAGAATTTTGAAGACTCTCCTGAGCTTTCTTTGATTTGTTAAAAAAACTTTGTTAGAATGTTGTTTTGATGTTACTTTCTAGAGTATTTATTTCATGAAGTTATTCTCCTTCATTTCTCTTTACTAACTCAACTAATGATTCTTATGCTTTTGTTTATTTTTTCAAAGCTAATAGTACTTCTTCTACAAGCTACTTCCTTTAGTTTGTAGTGTTTCCTTCTTTAAGAGTCCTCTGGCTTATGGCATATCCTTCAGTAGGATTCTTAGTTGTTGTAGGTACTTGTGGTTATTTTTTGGTAGAAACTTGTGTCTTATTTGGTAGGAATCTTCTTAAAAAATATCTCTCTTTGTATAAACATTTGAGCCACTCCTTCAGTTGTCCTATCCCTTCTTGCATAGGGTTAGTTTTTTTTTTCTTTTCTCATTTTGCATTTTAGTGGTTGTTTCAGAATGAGCAAAAATAAAATGTAGAAAATGAAAAAAAATGAAGGAATGCAGAAATCAAAATAATAAGAATTAAAATTTTATCTCTAAAATGTTGTAAAGTTATCTAATAAAAGTAGGAAATGAAAACAAGAAAGTTACTCTAGAAAGTAGGAAATAAAAGAAGTAAAATCAATCTAGAAAGCAAGAAATGAAAGCAATAAAATTACTCTAGAAAGCAGCAAATGAAAGTAGTAAAATTAATCTAGGAGTAAATAATTGACACCTCTCCAGCAATGGCACCAAAATGTTGGTCAGACTTATTACCTGATTAGTATTAGATTCTTAAATCTATTTAATATTAATTTTCAACCCAGGGCATGTAGGATTTTCAAGGATATCAACACTATATATGCATTATTGATTCATAGGCTAACTTAATTATTGATTGTAGTACAATGATAGATATACAAGGAAATTATTATAATAGAATGCAAAAATTCTTCACATTTATGAGTCACACATGCATCACACTTTATATAATCAAAATAGTAATGAAATCAATTCACACAACACACTTTAATCTAAGTAGGGTCAGGATATTCACTGCAACTTCTTCTGAGGGGGCCCTTGTTATTCAGAATTGAGTTCCAATCCTTCTCTGAGAGACTTACAAAAGCTTCTTATAGAATCAAACTTTTCATTAATTAGATTTGTAGCAATTAAATATTGCTATAGTAGATTACAATAATTTATAAATTAGAATGTAATTATTGTCTATAATTTCATCACTCCCAATCTAATGTAGATTTTTCCATTAAATATATAAGGCAATTTATTAGCTTTAACCAAAAATATTAAAATAGGAAAGGTACAAATACTTTAAAACTAACCCAGTCAACCTTCAAGTGGTTAATAACTTAAAGTTACTTATTTTTAGGCTTGACTAGGTAAAGGATAATATATGCTACTTTGCTATTTTTATTCTTTTTTCTTTTTCATTATCCTTGTCTTATTCATCCTTTGGTAAAACATCCAAGTTTCACTTCATGCAAAGGGTCGATACAACTGTTATGGACGATCCTCCTCAATCATTTAATTTTTTTCTAAGATAGCTAGATGTGTCCTTGAAAACCAATTACTTATTATCACAATAATGATTTGTTCTGTGTAGTAGTTGCGGGCTCCTATAGGTGAAAGCCTACAATTACCATGGGTAACCTATAGGTAAAAACCTATAGTTTCTATGGGAAACTTGTAGGTGAAAACTTGTAGTTGATATGGGTTGGAAGCCCTTTTTTCTATGAGGTTTTCTATAAGTGTTTTCACCAAGAAAGATTCCCGTAGTCTTATTCTATCCTTCAAATGTTTTTAAAATAAGGTTGCACAAGTATAATCTAATCAAAGAAAAAGCATCATTAATCCATAACACAACATGTATATATTAATGCACATATATAATCATTAATTCATTCATTCATTTACATAAGTCATGGATATTTCTAGGGATTCATATGTAAAAATATATATAACTAGGTATGGATGAGGTTATAAAGGGAACAGTTGGTGACCTCATCAGTTTTCACAAGGATTTATCCTGACAGTGCTTGATATTTTGAGATTGAAATATGTGTTTTGATTAAATTAGGTTTTTCTTGGAATGGATGGGTTTTATATACCTTTGGGATTTACTATGATATGAAAATTTTAGAAATATTTTTCATTTCCAAGGATCAACTACACTATTACATGCTAAAACTTGGAGGGGAGATAATAAACATAGAAATAGATGCACAATGGTAGGGATGTATTGATTAATATAAGTTTTATTAATAAATTCATGTGGCCAATGGTTGTTTCCAACCCTTGTTCTATTTGTGTTTAAAAAAAAATCATCATACTAATATAATTTGGGTGGTTCAAGTAATTGCTATTAGGGCCATGGATGTCTAGCTAGAAGTAGAGAAAGTCTTTGAGTGTAATCAAAGGTATCTCTATTGAGGCTATAAATGCATGGATAATAATAGATTAATTCTCTAGATTCCTTTACTATTTGGTTACAAATTTTTAATTCAAAATGAAACATACCATGTTTATCAAGGATTTTGTCAAAACTCTCATAACAAAGGGAAATAAATTTCATAAAATCACACAGAGATCCAAGGAATGTAAAGGGTTAGTATGTTGTGTGAGGAAGTAGGAGTTTTTTTTTCAAGGAAAGGTTTACTTATTATTTTCTTGTTAGACTTGAATTTATGTTATATAACATTTCTAACACTCTAGGTTCTCAAATACTCAAGAGTATTTTCCCCATCGAGTCACCATTTGTTGTGCCCTAACACACACACACCCCATTTTCAAAATTTTAGTGGGGATCCACTATTCTTTGAATATCCTTATTCATGGTCCTCTAATACTTATATATTTATGACACTGGTTTCAAATTACATAAGTTTAAGGTTATATTCTAATTATAAATTTATAGAGTTCCAAAATTATTAGAACTAAATCTTGAATGATCATTTTGATTTATTTTAAAACTTGGGTTTGCATAATTTTATGATTTGTTTAGACTAATAAAACTAATATGTATCATCCTAGTATACCTCTATTTTTCGTATGTTTACATGAATATTGGTGAATTATTTCAAATCATTCATGGTTGGACCCTACCTTTATTTATCTAAGATTAGGGCAAGTGGCATTCTTACATTACCTAGAGCTTTCAACCTTCACAAAAGTTTCTAAGACTTCAAATTCCCAAAGATCTAAGATATCGACAATTGGTGTTACTACATTACTTGGAATCCTTTAAATTTATATAAAATTCTAAGTGTTCAAATTTTTTTAGCTCTGAGAACATGCCACATGGTGAAAATATGTGAACTCTAAACCATGGAAGTTCAAAATAAAATTAATCATCTAATGGTCCCAAGGTTCCAAGTTTTGAGAACATGAAAAGTGGTATAATTTCTTTAACCCATAACCCTATAAGGATTAAATAGAGGATAATGGCACTAAGTCCTAGTGGTCTAATGGTCCCTAAGTTCCAAAATCTAATAATTTGATAGATGGCACATTCTTGTTAACCTAAATCTTTAGAGAAGAAATATCAAGTTAATGGCTTAACGGTCCCATGGCTCTAAGCCTCTAAGTCTCTAAGGCTTAGATATCATGCCATCCATAAATATCTTGTTAACATGGAACATTCATATGGATATACAGAGCTAAAAAATATTAGAAAGTTGAATCCTTGAGTCTATGAGTTCTTGAGATTACTCCATGTGGCACAATCACATTAACTCATGACCCCAGAACATACAAAGCAAAGTTATAAATCTAAAATCCCAAGTAAGTGAGAAAGATACAAGTGTAACAATTAAGGAGATGTATGAAAAAATTATGCATAAATAAGTTCAATATCAAAGAAAATAAGTTATTAAATGATAAATTGACACTTGTCTCAATAGGATAACTAGACATATAGGATAGATGAAAAGTTGTCGCATGGTAAGAAAATAAAATTATCAAAGCTAACTGGTGAATTAAAATCCAAATAGAAATGAAATAAAAATCCATTATTTACATTGATGTTACACTAATACATTTAAGGCACAAAATTTTGGAAATATATGCAAAATCTAAGAAAAAGGAAAGTCACTTCATCATCAATCTACAATTGAACATTACAATTTTGAGTCTTCATGTGACCAAAAACCCTAGTGTCTTTAGCAAACCTGCAAGAACATTCATATAATGTGAAATAATTACATAGTTAACATTACTAAAATGGATTATTCTTCAAAACCAACACATGTTTAAGTCTCTTATACATATTATTATGATGGAAATATTAAATACATAGATACCCCATTCGATAAAAGTGCCCTCAATTTTAAGTTTCCATATTACTCAATACTTTAGAATGCAATGGAGTCTGTGGCACCATACTCTTGTTGTGGCTAAAATAACCCCCTTATTTGAAAAGTCTGGGACCTATCTGTAAATTCTTAACTTAAGGTTCCCCAAAGTTTTAATTCCTTTCACATCGGCCTCAGAACTTCAGCATTCCTAGACTCCTATTTCACATTGGTCTGTCAAGTACTTAACAATGTTTATAATGAAGATCTGGTCTCTACTAATGATCCCTATTATTTTCTTATTTTTAATCATAATTGAGTCCTTATAGTTTTATAAATATCATAAATTTTCTCATACTTAAAAATATTTTATTATGCTAACTATGTTTTCTATAGGTTTGGAATCATGTTTGGTTTTCCCAGAATCAGTCTCCTGGAGTCCTACTCAGTACTTCTCAAAATTTTATTGGTAGGCAAGTAAGCCTTTAATTTTTCACTTATATTTTTTAACTTAGTATTTTTTTCAAAATATTTTAGGGAATCCTAATGAATGAGGAAGAACCATGTGACCTGGCTATTAGATTTGGTAGTCTCCTAGACCTGTTAGAGATGTTAGAGCCTTAGATAGCCTGGACAAATGAGGAAGCACCATGTGGTCTAGCTATAAAATTGTTTAGTCTCCCAAACTTGTTAGAGATTTTAAATCCCAAGAGAGCCTGACTAAATGAGTAAGTGCCATGCAACCCAGTTGTTAGAGTTATTAGTATCTCAAACTTATCATAGATGTCAAAGCTAAGGAGATCCTAACCAAATATAAATTCACCACATGGATCCTATTATATATATCAATCTCTCATACCTGTCAAAGATTTCAATGCCAAAGAGAGTGCAACTAAATAAAAAAAATGCAACATAGATCATGTTATATTTTTTGGTCTCTTGGACCTGTCAAAGATGTTAAGCTCTGAGAGAACTTGAGTAAGTGAATAAGCACCACATGGATCCTATCAAATTTATCAGTCTCCTAGACCTTTTATATATGTCAAATCCTAGGAGATCCAAACAAAATTAAGAAGCACCATGTGGATCATGTTAGATTCTTAAATGTCTTGGACCTATCAAAGATGTTAGAGCCTAAGAGATCCTAACCTACCATATCACACCATGTGATAATTCTATATAAATTAGTATAAAATGTCTAAGATCCCCAAGATGTTTATGAAGAAGTAAAATTATATATGTGTACCAATTAAAGGATGCCACGTGTCACTTAAGCATTCCAAGTGGTCCATTATATCTCTCAAATAGGTAAAGTGTGATGCCTAGCCACAGTTAAGTGGCACTTCCAAATTCAAGTAGGACCAACCAAATATAAACACTTGGCAAGAGTTAAAGCACATATGACACCATAAGGGAAAATTATTTGTGTTCCTACCACACTCCTCACATTAAATAAATTAGAAACTAGGACATAATTGGATTATTTGAGATGTCTCATCATAGTCACCCAAATCTAGTAGGTGGTGCAGATTTTAATTTCCTGAGTTAATTCCATATCATGAAATGAATAGATGGATCATGCCATCAACTCAAATCTGAATTCACATTGGGTGAGCCACCAAACACCATCAATTCATGATATATGTGTACATCTCTATAAGTACCCTAAGGTAATATTATTTACCATTATTCATTGTCAATTGTTTATATTTAACCTCCTCACTTTTAGCTCATTCATGTGCCCTCTATGTCTTCATTACTCATAGTTAGTTTTTATTATGATTTCCCTCTTTCCACCATGGCTGATTCATCTTCTAACCCCAAGGCTAAGCCCAAATATAGGGACACAACCATCCCTAAGAACTTAACCCAATTCAAGGATTATAATGATATATTTAAATCAATTGAAGTTATGCATAAGTCTACCTCTAGTGATGATGAAGATGAGTATAAGTTATAAGATGTCCTTAGGGAATATAAAATATATGGGTTACATAAAGCTATTACCAAACTAAAGGTTTTACCCTACGTCAATCTCTTTAGCAATATGATCCTCAAGTCTAAGTGAGTACATGATATTATGTTATGTACTCTACATGTTCCTAGCATAGAATTTTAGACATCTTGATAGCCACCTTCAAGGCATACTATAATTTCCAAAACTTCACAATCACCTATGACTCAGTGACAGATGACACATGGGCTAATACTTAATAGATTTATGAGGTTTAAATGATTGGGTAGAGAACCTTGATATCAAGTGGGTCAACAAAGAAGACATTAATTCCTACATGGTCCACACCTTAAAGGGGGGTGTTTGTGTAGGAATGATCTTGTTTTGTTGGTTATTAGGGGTAAGTGACTAATGACACATTCATCACCTTTGGGTGTCCCTACTTGTCATCATCCTAAAGGGTGGGGATATACCAAACCCCTGGAACATCATCAACTTTTGACTAGTGAATTGTGTCATGGAGGCCTAGAATGGTGTTAATTTATATATGATGAGTCATCTTTTGGGCATCATCTATAGTAATATCATTTTTAATCCCTTTACTTTTCTATCTTATAATCCTAGGTGCATAGTGGTCCATGTGGTTTTTATAAACTGTATGTCCACCATTATCATAATCACATATAGGAAATTTGAGTCATTTGGGTAATATAAAGATGATACCATCATTTGGGTGGTAGGTATCCACAAGGCCCCTATTTACATCCATTACTAGGTTCTAAATCGATTGACCAAGAAGGAGATCACTTATTAGCTAATAGAGGGTATCATTGGCCACTACCTCATTTGATAGAAAAATGTTTTCCCACCCTTCCTTATTACCATCTACCATTATATATACAAAATTCTACCTTCATTATATAAAATGGTGATGGGTAGGGACTCTTATGCCCTAGGTAGAGCAGAGCATAAATAATGAGACACGTATAGAGTCGTCAAGGCCCATGTGTCAAAATATCAATATTGGGTCAATATAAATTAGGCCATTATCCCATTGATGAGAATTAAATCCACCTCAATTTGATAGATGATAAGGAGATGTTGTTTAGAATTGAGGCCAAGAAAAAAAAAGAGAAAGTAGGTGTAAGCTGAATCATCCACTCAAAACAGTCCTACAATGTCACATATAAATTCAAGGAAGATCTAAAATGGGTATTATCTCCCTCTTCTCCATGAGTCTCACCTCCTTGGTTATCTACTTTGGCTCCTCCACCTCCTATAGGTAAGGCACCTTGACTATAGGGTGTATAAGTGTTATAGTTCAACATCATCAGTAGCCTAGATTTGAGTCAAAAAGGAAAACAATAGTCATCTATGTAGATCCTTCCTCCACCTTCTACCATCCTTTAAAAATCTAGTGGAACACCCCCAGGTTTCCTTTTCCCTACTAGGCGCACTCAGGTGGTGCCTCTCCTTTATCCAATTCTGACTCCCCCATAATTCCCTCAAGTGCACATGGGTCTAACTATGTACAACATTATCGCATCCCAATTTCCATCCATATGGACCATTCCACCAATATGGATCCCTATGGCTCACCTGAGCCTTTAAAATCTATAACTACTTGGCCTTCGATGCCTTCATTGGTCCTTCCACAAGTTTATCCACCTCACAATGTTCCCATTTTGATAACTTCAATGGTGTCCCCAATGATGAGTGCACCCATGTGCAAAATTCCATTAGTTATATCCACTTCAACAACACCTATAGAAACTCTTTAGGATTCCTATTTATCCCCTACCACCATTGCTCCTAATATTATAATTAAAGATAATTTGGGCAAGAGGCCCAAGAAGTAAAAGGTAACTCTTATTCCTCAACCTCTTATTACTCCTTTTGTTCCTCACAAGATTCCCTTTTCCATCTTAGGTACTCAAATATTTGGGTTTAACCATTCAATTTACTCTTTCCTTCCAAACAGTTCTTATATATAAATAATATTTTAAAACTTTTATCATTTACTAATGGTATTTATCTTGTAGGAACCCATCGAGTCTCAATCTCTCTGAGTGCACACCTTAAGGAGTGCATCAAGAAAGGGGTGGGTAGACCATTGGAGCTTCACATGATTGTTATCTTTTTTTCCACTTGTTATTTACACACTTGTCTCCTAAAAACCATATTCTTAAGCTTGTTCTTCTTTGTTGTACACTCTACAATCATTTCCCACCTTTTGTCCCCCTTTTCCTAGCCTAAAGCCTCTTTAAAATTTTTAGAGTACTAGGTCAACTGGGTCAACCCTATACTCTTATGGGTGAAATTCACTTAGGGTTTAGGTCAGCTCTTGGCCAACCTAGCCCATGACCTAGTGAATTTTTATTAATAACAATACTAAGTTGATTGGGTTGACCTTATCGACTAAATTTTTTGGAAGTGATTAGGGTTAAATATACTTATATATATAAGATCATTTTTCCATTATTTAGAGAAGAGAAGAAGTAAGAGTTATTACACATCTATTTATCCACCTTTCTAATTGAAGAGCAAGCTTAAGGTTTCATACTTTCTTTGGAGATATAGATCTTATCTTGTGGAAAAGTCTTTTGGATGCATTGATAGGTTGTGTATCTTAGAGATGATTTATCCTTATCATCCTTACATACCAAAATAACCCGTTGTAAATCACCTTGGCCAAGGGAGATTGAGAATCAATCGGTTTGTCTTCAAAGGTAAATATTCCTAACATTGTTCCTCCTTTGTAAGAGTAGATATATATGCATTTGTACTTATATTCCATACATTAAGATATTATATACATTGACATAAGTATATGTCTTCTATGCATGTTTAATTTTTTTGTTTATTACCCCCACTTTGTGCTACAAGCTTTGGTGAGCACTAGATTAGACTTCACTTTATTTGTTCTTAGTTTAGTGTATATGAAAACATAGGTCTTAGTTAGGGTTATTACATCATTATACTTAAGTGGAGAATTTGGAACCCTCCCTAGTATTATTTATTATGATAAGAGATTCCTTAATTAGGTCTAGAAGATCCACATATTGGTCATGTTCCCTATTATTTAATGTATCTCCAATTGGAAGTGTAAGTATGATCTATCTTCTCTGAGTTAGGATTGATTTATAAACATGATGCATTTATGATTGCATACATTCTAGTGAACCCAATGTGAATCTAACCCTTGCAAGTTGTATTTCATGTTTTTCATTATTTTATCATTTTATTTATTAATTTTCTATATTTTCAATATCAGGTCAACATGGTCAGTATAATTTTTAACTTTTATACATAGGTTCAACACACATTCACATCAAAATGACTCTATTCTATTTGTCTAGGTCTTCATCAGATATAGGCTATTGGGTCGAATAGGTGAACATAGTACAAGTTTTCACTTCCAAACAAGCTACTAGGTTGACAAGGTTGATAAGAAAACTTAAAAGTTTTCAAAAAATATATTAAGTTGAAACTATTGGTATAGTATTCTTCACAAGATTCAATAAATAGGGAACTGTAGAACTAGGTCGACGTAGTCAACAAAATTGGTAGAATTTAAAAGTAAAGTTTCAGGCACTTAAACAAAAATATAAATTTCCTCTACATATTCCAACCCACCAAGGTTCCTTTATCTCTTTCTCTATCATTTTTGTTATTCATTAAAATTCTATTTTTCATAGTTTGTAGTCTTTAAAACTACCCTTATATAGTAAACTAGGTCAACTTGGTCAACCTAGTTCTGTATTCTATCTGTAAGAATAGGTCGACACTATTGACACAATTCTTAAGAGATCCTTACTTTAGCAATATAGTAACAACACTATCAAATATATATTATAATTTTTTTATACATTATCATTTGAGCTGACACTATACTATGTTTTAAAGTTAAAATTAACATCTATATGTTAGTAATTACTTCACACTTTCAATTTTAGTTGCTTGCATGATTAGAATAGATCATATAGTCTAATTAGGTGGCTTTTAAATATACCATTTAGTTGCACTATTTTTCTCTTTCTTGCACACACTACCAAATCACATAATCTTAAAATGCATTTAAATAATTATCTACTCAAGGCCTACTGACTTGGTGTTTGATGTAAATTTTTGCTTAAGTTTTAAAGAAAGAAAGAAAAGAAACTTGATACGGGTGTGGTTGAAAAAACTATTCGATTATGCACATGATGAATTAGGAGATTGTGAAGAGATCCTCTTTAGCTTGGGAGGAAGACCTGAAAATAAGAAAAAACTAAAGCAAACTTGTTTGTTAGATAGATAGTTGGGTAGATTGCCTAGTGATAGCTAGATCCCAGAAGCGAGAGCTTCTTTAGGGGCTGCAATCCAAAATTTTCAAACAATTAAGTTTACAAAACTAGAAATAAGGTACTTACATCAATTAAATAAGATTACTAAAATTGAACACAAAAATGCTTGTTAAGAAAATCGACTAGAAATTATCAAATTAGTGATAAATTAATTAATACTAGTGTTAAGGGGTTGGGGTATGCTTCAAAAATTTTGAAAGAGGTTTGTAAGTGGTCAAAATCATAGAGAATTAGATTTTATTAGGTGTAGTTGGGTGAAAATAGGTTGTTGTTTTTTATTTCCATAGCTGACCATCAATGGTTGGGGTAACTGTCAGTGGTTAAGGTGACTGTCGGGAGTTGGGTTTTGACTATCAATGGTTCACTATGAAATTATGGATTTGACAAATAGATGAATGAATAAATGATGGGATCCCATAGATGGATTTTGAGATTTGGGTGAGGGTTGGGTTGATTAAAAAATAGAATTAAAGCATGTGAATGTTGACAAACAAGTACTTATCTTACCATAAGTTGGTTGGCTACGTGGTTGATACAGTTAGCCTATTGGTAGAATTTAGCTTGATTTTGATAGAGTAGTGGTACTTGAGATATTGGTGGAGAGGCAATGAAAATTTAGCTCCTAATAAGATGGTTGATGCTTGATAATACTAATGATGTTTATTGACCTACAAAATAAAACTCCTAAATGTCTAAGCTCCTAATAATTATTGTAGATGATTTGACCTCTCAAGCTTCTCTCTCTTATAGGCACAAGTAAGAGGTGGAAGTGAAGGTATAATTGGGTCATCTAAATATAATTAATGCATTCAAAGGCTCACAACATAAATTATATAAGGTTATATTTAGAAATAGGTTGGTGGAACTTACATGCTCTTGGATAAAAGGTGGATCCTGACCATTGATAGTCAAGGGTTCCCAAAGCTAGCCGTCGAGGGTCACCCTGACTGTCAATGGTCAAGGTCCACAAGAATAGGGTCATAAATGTCAGGGTTATTTAGTTATTTCAAACTAAGTGAAGATTAGTTGGTTTAGGCTTGATAGGCATAGGTTGGTCCCAAGGGGGTTTTTGACATTCAAAATCGTAGGTGTATAAATTTTTGATGTCTACATTTTGCCCTTTTTTATTCTACATCTTGTGTGAATGAGTTGTAAAACAAAAATAGAGTATGGGTCAAGGGTCTAGATATCATGAGAGTAGAAGGAGGTGTTTCTCCTTAAACCAAGAGTCATTAAGGTGAAGTTAAAGTGGGTACAAATTTCATAAGTGGTAAACGGTGAGTCACAAGGTGGTGACATGAGGTCAGGCATTTAAGATCCAAAATTGTGTAAAAAATGCAATAAAAGGTGTGATAGCTAAGATCATGTATAGACTAGATTTCCATAGTTAGTAAAAATAAGGGTCAGTGCCAAGAAGGACAATTGATGAGTGAACCACATGACTGCCTATAATCATGATGGTTGAGAACACTCATAAATACAAGTCTCCTAAATAATTTATATGTTTTTGGTGGGTATCCAAGGTAGGAAGTGCTCTTGAATAAAAAACAAATGGTTCAAATGTCATAGGTATCCAAGGTAGGAAGTACTCCCAATGAGACACAAGTGGGTTGGTATGTGTGAGGTGGTGTAAAATGCAAAAGGGGTCAACATGGAAATGTTACCACTATAGTTAAAGGACCAAGTGATAAGTGTCATAAAATTGCATGCTAGATGGGCCAAAATAAACCAATAATGAGGTGATGAGGTGGTCATGCTGGTGGGAGAAAGGCATCTCTAAAAGTAGGCAAGAGCCTAGTGTAGTTATGTTAGGATTTGGTACGTTGTAGGTAAAATGTGGAGTTGGGGGTTTAAAGGGTTTCCTAATCAGTGATGGTCACCTTGACTATCAACAATCAGGGGAAACCCTAAAAATCTAAAGGGTAAAAGTAAACAACAAAAGTCATTGTGTCATTTTTATTGTTTCATTGTGATTGACCAAACTCTGGTAATTTTAATGCTTTGTGAGAAAGTTATTTTTTGAGGTGGGTGTTGTTCATTGGGTAGAGGTATGTGGGTGATTACATGGGTTTAGGATGTAGGGAGCATGAGGATGCATCAATCACTTGCTCGCAGGCTCAAACCATAGAGGATGTCACAGAATGAGGTAGGGGTGCATTTAAATTGGTAGTATAGTTTGATTTTTCTATTTTGAATTTGCTTGGGTTGGATTGGTGTGAAAATTGTTGTTTTGACCTATATGCCCTAAGTAAGGTTTTTTAGAGGTTTTGGTCAAAATAGTGGTTAGAGTGTCAAATTAATAGGGTGGGTAGGGAAATTGGGTAGCATGGTAGTTGGGTAGGGTACTTAGGTTAGTGCATTTCAATTTTGTTTACTATTTTGGGCCTTGGGGGTTTTGGGTGTTCTAACCATGGAATGCCCATAGGTGACCATCGACACCCTAGGAACTAGGGGTCCCCAATCGTTGGTGGTCAGTATGATCATCGATGTTTAGCTAAGATAAGGTAAGATTTTAAAAAGTGTTTTGGGCTTAGGTATGGTATTCAGGTTTAAAGTTTAATAGTTAGGGGTAAGATAAGTGGTTAGGCTTGAATTTTGGTCAAATAGGTTAGGTGTAAGGGGTAAATGGGTTATGGTTATGGTTAGGTCAAATAGGTTAGGGTTATGGGTGCATGTAAAAGATAGGGTAGATGAGACCAGTTATGGTTTAAGCCAAGTTTTTTGATTTGGTATAGGCTCAAAAATAGATCTAGATACATGACTATGTGTCACACATCTTCCCTACGCTTCTTGAGGGGATGACTATAGATAATTGGTCACATATAGAGGAGGTAGGGTTAGGAGTGATGAGGTACTACCAACATGTGCCTAGGGATGCATCGATGATAGTAACACTCATCAAGAGATGGGATCTTGACATTAATACCTTCTTGATTCTAATGGGGGAGATGACTATTCTCCTAGAGGATGTACATAAGATTAATCAACTCCCACTATGTGGTGAGGTGATTTACTAGATAGAGTAGGAGGAGCGAGATGAGTATGTTGAGTATCTATATGGAGATGATAGTGCCTAGGTTCAGTGCCATTTTGGAGGGTTTAGCTACATAGCATTATATGAGAGGGCCCCCAAGGAGAAGAGACTTATGATGATGCTGATGATTGTGGTTACTTGATTTGGGCTCCCAAATTCTAGTAGTAGGAGGTTTTCTTATGTATTTTTGGCTATTTTGATTCAGTTATTACTTGAGAGGATAGTGTTTGGTTGGGTCCCATTTTTGTTAGCCCAAATTTATAAGGATCTGTGAGGAACCTGACACCATAGGTGGTATGGTATCAATGTGGGCATGGTTTTACATTACTGGGCTTATGAGCACATCTAAGTTTTGAGACTAATGGGATTGTTGTGGGTAGGGTACACACAACTAGAGTTCCCTATTGGTTTTATGAGATGGTGAGATGATTATGATGAATCAAGGGTAGGAGGTAGAGTACATGATTTCAATTGGTTCAAAGGCGCCCTAGGTGATTTGGTAGCTGGGGACATCACTTGGATACCATACCTATAGTTCTCAATCTGGCCAAGCTAAAGGAGGCATACCATCACTATGCAGAGTTATAAGTGGATAGTGGGTTGTTGAGAGGGTGAGGTTGAGTTGATTCCATTCCATCAAGTGTGATTCCAATTTGTCTTGCTACAGGGTGTACTAGGTCCACATCCATGATAGAAGAGAAATGATTCAAAGGTTCAATTGATGGTGCCTCAGCCTACTTCAATAATTATAGATGGTGTTTTTTAGGAGCTTATTGTTAGGAACCTTATGGATGATGTAGGGTGAACAGATCGTTATATGGCTTGGTACTAGCCAATCTATGTAGTGGTAGATATAGGTGGAGATGATGAAGGGGTGGGGCCAATGGTTGTAGATCTAGTAAACTAAGATGGATAGGTAGGGGTGGTATTAGTTGTGGCTTAAGATCAGATATAGGTGTTTTAGGGATAGTTGGCTACACTAAAGGTCTAGATCACTATATTTTAGGGCCAACTTACCACCATTATAGGTGAGAGAGACCAGGCATAAGCATCACTAGGTAAAATTACACAAGAGAGCCTCTTGAGATAAAGGGTTGGAGTAAGTGCAGGAGTAGGAGGGCCACCAAGGATAGTACTATGATCATGATACATAGCCACTGTAGAGGATCTCAAATATTATAAGGTGATGGTATTAGACTAGCTACATCAGGCTATAAGGTTTGTAGAGTATAGAGCTAGTTTGGTCGATGGGCCATTGATAACTACTCTAGGTTAGTGGGTTTATATAGTAGGTCAGGAAAGGGTCCCAGGGGGACCACCACTAGTTATAGGTATAGATAGGGCCACTAATAGTCACATAGGTATAGTTAGGGTTAGTGGTGGTGGTCCATGACCAAGTTCATATATGTGTTATTGTGATGTACTATTTTTATACTGGCCTGTGCACCAATGTAGCTAGATGTATATTTTTTGAGAGAGCTAATACATTGTTACATGTATTATTTTTTTACTATTAAATGTATATGATGTATGTTTTTTGATGTTATATATGATGGATGTTATGGTTCATATGGTGCTCATGTTTATGATTATGGCTATGGCTTATGGTTCTTGACTTATGGTGTATGATGTTAGTGTTCTAGTTAGTAGCTTAGGCATATGATGCTAGAAAGATAGTTATGATGTTGTGATTTTGTTCATGGATATAATAGGATGTGTTATTTATGGATGTATGTTATATGATAATGTAATGGCTTTGTTTATGGTCATATGGATGGAATGGTAAATGGTATATGATATGATGTCTTGCTCATTGATTTGGTTTATGCTTATATGCATATAATGATATGCTTATAGGCTTATGTGATCTGATAATTATAAATGGATAGGTTGATGTTTATGGTCTATTTTGATATGCTTATATTGTGTTTGATGCATAGAGAGATACATGGTGTTACTTGTTGACACAACTAATAATGTTCATGCTTTTGATGTGATGTTTTTTGTTCATGATTAGATAAGTAGAATGTGAATATGGTTAAATATAAAAATACATGAAGTAAGTAGGTAATAAACTAGATGTGTAGAAAATTGATAAGAAGCATGAGAGGTATATCCACATGAACTGATAAAAGATAAGAAAATGAACATGATGCCTTTTTATTGGTAAGGACCGACTCAAAACCCAAAGTTGGATTAGCTTAGTGAAGAGAAGCCTTTTAGATGCTTCACATTAGTATTTTTAGGTTGATAAATAAGTATCTTGATCACATTATGTCAAGTAAGCTCATAGTCATGTGCACATGATATTTGGAGGGAGAATGGGTGAAATTGGAACCATTAGTGAGACTAGTGTGCCTTTCCTATAGGTTTCCAAAGAGGTAGTATAAACAAGTCTATGTTTATATATAAAGTGTAGACTAATTGATGTGGGAAGTCTATTGAGGAGAGTTGATTATAGATTTCCAATATTATTACATTTATGAGAGTTGATTACAACTTTTAAAATTCTTTTGTTTTTTCTTAGAGGTTTTTCTATTTTACTTTTATTTTAGGGTTGGGGAAGTTGATCAATGTGGGAAGCTTATAAGAAATTATTAGCTTTGAAAAATGCTTTACTTAGCCATCCTTCAAGGGAGTGGTCTAAGTTTATGTGCATAGTTCAAATGCTTTTGATAGTTTTCCTTCCAGGGAGCTATCCACCTTATGTTTGGCAATTTTAGATGATTTTTCAATAGTTGTCCTTCAAGGAAGTAGTATGTGAATGCTAAGAATTACTCATATGTTGTTTATTAATTTTGATATTATTTTCACTCAACATAGAATTGATTATACATTCTCAATGGAGTACCTTTATGAAGGCAAAACTAGGTTGACACGAAGGTCCAATCAGTGAAAAAGGGGTATAGGTGACAATGACCATAGGAACTAATCTCAAAGAGATGGGAAGTACTATGAGAATCATGCCATGGATAGAGCCATGGTACCCACAATTCAAGATTAGGCTATAATTTTGATGGGTAATTACATGATTTAGTTTCAGTTGGTTTCCCCTACAAAGAGGGAAGTGAATGTGGTTGCAAGGATGATCTTAAGTTAGACAAATGATGATTGTGATCCCTATTTAAAAATAAAAGAGATGCAAATGTGAATCATTGAGAGGCTCAGGTTATAATTTGCATTAGAGAGAGGACAAATGATAAGCTCTTGATCCATACTTATGGGTTATGATGTAGGGTCCAAGCCAATTGAAAGTAAAGTTGCCCCTTTTGCTTTTCTCCATATTAGTTACATGTTAATTTTCCTTGAGAACAAGATCTTCAATATTAAATTCTTGAACATTTAGGTGTTTATTATAGGCACATTAGATTAATTATTGATAGACACAAAGATGGGAAAGGGAGGCCAAATGATGCTCATCAAGTAGCTCAAGTTGAGCTAAACATTATTGAAGAAGTCATTTTTTAAAATAAGATCATGTAAAGATATGTGAAGATAAGGTATTTAGACTTCAAGAGGTAATACCACCTCAGCTCCAAACATGAGAGAAAAAGGTATAGCACATGTAGGGGTTTGGATGCTAGTACGATATGCCTATAAAGTGAAAGGGATGTGTAAGTCCCAATCCCAACCCAAGGCATTAACCATTTTGGTAAGCATGTTGTTAAGGGCTTTGTTAGAGGCTTTGACTTGTCTATTTTCTTGTGGGTGATAAGGTGATGAAAATATAATTTTAATACCAAATATTTCACAAAGGCCTTGGACTTGTTTTTTTTTGAAGGATTTTCCATTGTTGATGATGATCTTATAGGGAACACCAAAATGGTAGATGATCTGGTGGGTGATAAATTTTACAATATTTTTAGCTTTTGTCAAGATGAGAGGAATAACTTCCACCCATTTGGTAAAATATTTAGTCATGGTAATGATAGAATGATGTCATTTTTAAAAGTGGGGGTTGATTTCACCAATAAGGTCTAGACCCCATTATGAAAAGGGCCAAAAGTCTATAGAGATATGAAGACTATTGTTAGGTGTGTGATGCAAATTAGCATGTTGTTAACACTTGACACACTTTGTCACATAATCAAAATAGTCTTGGTTAAGGGTGGGCAAGTAATAACCTAGGTGGAAGATTCACTTAGCCATATGAGTCCACTAAAGTGGCTCCCAAAGATACCCTCATGTGTCTCCTTAATATCATGAGAGGATTTTAGACCATGAAGGCAACAGAATAAGAGGACATCAAAACCATGTTTTAATAGAATTACTCCCATAATGGCATACTGGGAGGTGCTCTAAATAAACACCTAATGGGCATTCCTAGAGAGGCCAGAGGGGACTATGCCAAGGTGAAATTAGTAAAAGATTTGTTGATACCAAAGGTTAGGTAGAATCTCTTTCACACTAAAGATGGTTGAAATGTCTAATTTGGTGTAAGAAGGTTTGGTGAGGTGATGGACAATGACTGGAAGTTTGGATTCTGAGGGTGTTGACAAGATTTGTGAGGTAAGAGAAGCCATGGTATCAACAAACTTGTTGGTAGATCATGGTGTGGTTTAAATATGGTATTACTTGAATGATGATAGGAGTTATATAACTAGTTGTCTATATAATTGCATTATTTCATTCTTACACTGGTAACTACCATTAACTTGGTTGACCACAAGTTGGGAGTCACCAAAGATATTGATTGTTCTGACTCTTAAGTCTAAGGCATTTTGGAGACATATTACTAGGGATTCATACTCGACCACATTATTGGTGCATTCAAATTTGAGTTTAAATGACAAAGGAAGTGGTTCACCAATAAGGGGGATAAGGATGATATCGATTCCCCCACCCCACTAACATTTAGAATCATAAAACAACATGGTTACGTGATTATTAAAATCTACTTGAGATAGACTTGTGATTGAATCATCTAGAAATTCAAGAGGGGGAGGTTGGGTGTATGTTAGGGGTGCATCAACCAATTTGTTGGAAATGACTTACCCCTTGATTCATTTTTACTGGAGAATCTCAAGGTTGAAGTCAGCTAAAAGAATGAACCACTTAGCCATACGCTAGTTTTGGTATGGTTTGGAGTGCATGTACTTGAGTGGATTGATATTAGTTATTATAAAAGTTTTGTGGTTAAAAAGGTAGTGGAAAAGTTTGGTGGCCATGAAGACTAGAGCCAAGCAAAGTTTCTTAGTATGTGTGTACCGAGTCTCATATTCAACAAGTGTGAGACTAATGTAATAGACAACTTTCTCTTTGTGTAGTTCATCCCGATGGGCAAGCATTGCCCCTAGGAAATGGTCAGTGGTAAAGATATAAAGGTATAAAGCTTGGTCATCCTTAGGAGGTGTGAGGATAGGTGGAGATAGAAGGTATTCTTTGAGTGCATCAAAGGCCTTTTGACAATCAATATTCCACTTAAAAGAGATGTCATTTTTCAAGAGGTGGTGGAAGGGTTAACACCGATCAGAGAGTTGGGAGATAAAATGGTGAATGGATTGGAGTTTCCACTGTAAACTACAGAGTTGCTTAAGATTGGTTGGAGGTAGCATCTTGAGGATGGATTTGATCTAGGCTAGGTCAATCTTGATTCCTTGAATGGAAATGATGAAGTCTAGAAGTTTTCTTGACAAGACCCAAAAAATACATTTCTTGGGATTGAGGTAGACATGATAATGGATAAGTTGGCAAAGATAATCTTAAGAGTGGTTAAGTGGGCTTGGCGAAGTTTGGACTTTCCAAGAAGGTCATCCACATAGTCTTTGATGATTTTATGGATAAGGTCATGGAAAATATAGGTCATGGCACATTGGTAGATTGTACCAACATTATTAAGACTGAAGGGAATGACTCTTTAACAAAAATTCCCCTATGGGGTGATAAATAAAGCTTTGTGTTAATCTTCAAGGGCAATCAAAATCTGATTATGGCCCAAGAAGCCATCCATGAGTGACAACATCTCATGGCCTACTGTGAGATCAACAAGTTAGTTGATGCTAGGTAGAGGAAAGTTATCCTTTGGGTAGGCCAAGTTGAGGTTATGAAAGTCCACATAGATATTTAGTCACGTGTCGCTTTAGTGATAGGCATGTTGTTTGAAACCTATTGAGGATAATCAATGGGTTTAATGAAGTTGATAGAAAAGAGGTGTTGGATCTCTTCTTTGACAAGGAGAGATATGTGAGGATTCATATAATAGAGTTTATATCTAACAAAATTGGCATCATGATTAGTTAGAATGTTGTGGGTGGAAATGGTGGGGTCAATACTAGGCATATCGACATATGACTAGGTGAATACAATATTATGGTGCTGGAAGAAGGTAGAGAAGTCTTGTAGTTCCTCAAGGATGAGAGTTTGGTCCTAAAGTGCCTATGTCAATATCTATGGTGGGTTAATTTA
Organism: Torreya grandis; assembly: GCA_037957365.1. NCBI lineage: Eukaryota > Viridiplantae > Streptophyta > Pinopsida > Cupressales > Taxaceae > Torreya > Torreya grandis. The sequence continues at coordinate 785,183 of JARHVA010002817.1, read as the reverse complement.
ATATGGTTGAGGTATCTGGAGGTAAGGATCTATGGATGGAGGAATCAGGTGCACCAAGGTAGGTGAGAATGGAATCATCATCCTAGCACTAGATAGTGTGAATGGTAGAAGAGTCTTCTCCTACTAGTTTGGGATGGACTAAAGGGATGGATATGAGTGCCCCTTCCTTTTGATAAGTTAGGGGGATGAGGATAATCATGTTGATAAAAAAAATTAGGTGGGATGATGTCCTCATCCTCACCCATAGGTGGAGGGGGTGTTGGTGAGGAAGGGGTCTCTTTTTCAACAATGGTATGGGTAGTTTATTTGGTTTTCTTCTTATTGGGTAGAATGAAACTAGGGCCATGCTTCTTGTGAGGCTTTTAGGTCTCAATAAAAGTCAACATGTGTGGGCCATGCTCATATCATCCTAAACCAAATCCCTTTTAGGCACACCTATGAAGGTATAGTTTGGCAAAGTCTACATTGTTCAAATAAGAGAAGGCTGAGGTAAATGGTTGAGGTGAAGAGGGAGTAGCATAAATATTAAGTGGTTTGTCAATTCCCCCATAGATAAAGTGGGTTTGATAGTTTGAAGGCCCCAAGGGGATAATGGCTCTAATGTTGGGGTCATAACTTGGTTGGTGGTTGAGCCTTATGTATTCTTAAGGAGTTTGGAAGGTATCAAGGGTGAGGAGGCGATATTATCTAAGGGTAAGGAGTTGAAATGTGGGTTCCAAAGGATCAGTGATGGGTATCTAGTTTATGGGGATAAACAAACTAGTCGATGCCTCAGTGGAAGGGGAAACAATGGCTTCTACTTTCATGGGTAAGGGCTTGGTGGTATTTGTTTATAGTGTTTTGGATGGAGGTAGGAGAATGTCATTAGGTCAGTAGATCATATTGCATGATGCAAAAGGGAAAGGGTCCACTTGTATGGTAATAACTTGACCTTCATGTTCAAACTTGACATAATGATGGAGGATGAAAGGTACACAACCCATAGCCTAGATTCAAGGTCTCACTAGTAAAACATTGTACTAGAATTCACCTTCAACCACATAAAAGAGTTTGGGGAGCATGTGAGGTCCTAGTTGAATGTGAAGGATGGTGGTTTCTAAGGTAGTGGTCATAATGTTGTTAAATGATCTAAGGATGATTGAAGTTTCAAAAATGACATTGTCTAGTAGCTTGAGTTACTCATAGGCATGGGAAGAGATGATGTTGATAATGGCTCCCCCATAAATCATAACCTATTTGATGTAGGTTTTGTTGATGTGGGTTGTAATAAAAAAAAGGGAGATCTGGGTCCTTAAGATGGATAAAATGTATTTCCAAGTCCTTAAATGTAACAAGGGTGGAGAGTTGGAGAGCACCTACAAAGGCCTTTATAGGTTGGAGTCTCCTGGTCTAACCTTATTATCTTTCATAATGTCTATCATGGCCTGACAATGGTGGGGTGAGGTGGAAATGAGATCATAGAGGTTCATCTTATTTGGGGTTTGGTGAATTTATTTAATAATGACCCTCCTAATGGATTCAAAGGGGTTAGCCTCTAAGGTACCTAAAATGATAACTTTGGGCTTAGTTTTAGATGTGGAGGTTTGGATCTAGTTTGGTTTAGGGTGAGTTGGTGGATATGTCCATGGAATGTATGCTTTGGCCTTCTTTTTATATTTTGGTTATGATCATGTGACCACATTTATGGTATGGATAGAGTGGTAAGGTGTGATGGGGGGTTGGGTAGATTCTCCATCTTTTGAGGTGAGAGTGGGGGACTAGGAATGTGTTGGTGACTAGTTGTTGGGTGTATTGGTGGAGGCATGGATGGAGGGTCATCTATTATAAGATTTTATTCATCATAGAGTCGATGGATAATGGCTTGGAGAGATTTATAACTTTCCATGTCATGCCCAAGTGTCTTATGATAGGAGAAGATTTGGCGATCATTGTACCAGGCTAGCTTCAAACTAATATGATTGAAAGGTCTGATAGGAGGTAATGTGAGGGAGGAGGTCTATAATATTCTTTGAAGAATGGTTTTATAGGATTCTACTAGAGGTAAAAAAGGTTTAGGCATCATATTTTGGGTTGGTAAGATGGGCATATTGGTGGTAATAGGTTTAGTGAGAGATGGTTTGGGTAAGGTGGTGTTTCTAGTTGATGGTTTTGGTTTAGGTATGTTGGTAGTTGGGGTGGCTGATTTTTATGGTATGACTATTGGTAATTTGAGAAGGACTGGTGCATCAGATAATAAGTGGGCTGATGTAATCAATGACATGGGAAACATATGTTAAAAGAGGGTTGTTTTTTAATAAAAGTGGAAGGGTGAGGCCCTAAGATAGAGGGAAAGGTAGAGGGAGGTAGAGTCTCAGTCACACAACCCTTCAATGTTTTCATCCTCTTGGTTGGTGTGGTTTGAGACCTGGGTATAGGATTGGGTGAAATTAGGTCTACTTTCAAGGATGGGTGAATCAAACTCTAAGTAGGGAAGGCATGTAGATTTTTAAAAGGTTTGGTTGGTGATGTGGTAGATATTTTGGTTGACTAAGAAGGTGAGGGGTTGGCAAAAGTTTGGATTAGTTTAAAAGGTGGTGAAGAGATGATGGATTGGTTGGTTAAAGGTGTGCTAGAAGGTTTAGGTTTATTGATGTAGAGAAGCCCTAACTATTACCAAAAAGTGGTTTGATCCATGTCTAGTTTTGTAGCCATAGCTAACTTTTGAATGAGTTTAGAAAAAGGTTTATATACCGATCTAACCTCTAATGTAGTGAGTGTTGAGGAGACCCCTATGGATTGAGGAGGAGGGTTGATAGCCTCATTCATTTCCTCAATTAAGGGAAGTAATTTTGTGCTAGGTGGCTACTCCATGAGGGGTGTTTTTGAAAAAATTACTTCCCTGGACACGATCTCCATAGTTGTGGCTTGGTCTATAGTTAGGGGAGATTGGCTAGGAATGGTTGTCTATTTGGTTGGCTATCTAAAGGGTGCTTGATGATTCTTAAGCCTCTATGAGTGAAGTTAAGGAAAAAGGAACCTCCTTGGTTTGGGCCTTTGAAGGAAGGGAAAGTGACTCTGCCACCTCGATAGATGAAGTGGGGGAATAATAGGTAGGTGGGATGATAGGCATATCGAGGACCATATTGACCATGTGGGCATCATGTGGATATTTAAATTGTTTGTCCTCAGCTTTGATAAGGGCATGGTTAGGAAAAGGTTTCTTGAAGATGTCTAAAGCTTGATTTTTAGGGGCATTGTGATTATTCAACACGAGTTCCCCTTTATCGATAAGAGTCTAAACAACATTCTGAAAAGTATTACATTGGTTGACGTCATGTCCAATTACCTAATGAAAAGTATAGAGGTAATTCTCATTTTACTAAGCAGGTGCTAGATGAGAAGAATCAAACTGTTAGGGAGGTTAATGGGAGGAAGCTGTATAAGGTTAGCTTTTAATAACTTCTCCAAAATCAAGGTATAAGATTCTCTAATTAGAGTGAATTATTTTTGGTTGATTTAGTTTGGGTTCCTTGTATTTTGGTTGGATGTAATGGGAGAATTTGTTTGATTGAAATTGGGTGGAGGGGTGGTTTTAAGGATGATGGCATTCATAGTTCCCTTAATTCTGGTTTTGACATTGGCTTGGTTGCCTGGTTTGGAGGAAAAGGTTTCATTAGTCTTGAAGGTAGATTTCTTATTTCATAACTTCAATTTACCCTCATTTATGGCCTGATTTTCTAACTTATGTGCCATGGTAAAATCCTCATCAAAAGTTATGAAGCTTTGGACATGCAGTGTAGAAGATATATGTTTGGCACAGGCTCAAGCAAAAATTTCTATAAGTTCAGGTTGAGGTAGGGAAAATGAAAGCTGATTAATCAAGCTTCTCTAATGGGTGACAAAATCAGCAATGCACTCATCATCAAATTTATTAATAGAATAGAGGTCCATGATAGAGTTCTTCTTGGAAATGTTAATGGAAAAGTGATCTAAGAAGACTTGTGCTAGTTGGGTGAAAGAAAAGATGGAATGTTTAGTGAGGGCACTATACCAATCGAGTTATGGGGTGGATAAAGCCATAGGGAAGGTTCGAAAGAGATGGGCATCATTGTAATAAATCATGTAACATGCATGCCTAAAATCCCTAAGGTGTTGATGGGGGTCCTCCTTGCTTTGAAATTTGGTAAATTTTGGAAGCTCCCATTGAGGAGGGTAATGTATGATGGGGATAGAAGGATGAATAGGTTCGTTACAAATATGATCATCGGATAGAATGTTATGAGCCCCTGAAATGGATGACTTGAGTTTGGTCATCTTGTCCATGAGAAATTTCATTAGGTCAATTTGAGGTGGTGCACTAAAAGGATTGTAAGGCTGATATTTTGGTTGAGGTTGGGAAATATATTGGTAATTATTTGGTGGTTGAGATATTACCACATATTGAAATGTGGATGCTAGAGGTTGGGTAGGGTAGGTGGATGATGGTGGTTGCATAGTGGGTATATACCCTTGTGGGTTACGGATGTATCCTAGATTGGTTGCAATGGGTAACTACCACGGAGTCCATGTGGATTGGGCATGGGTGGTAGTGACCTTTGTGTTAATGGGTGGTGAAGTAGAAGAGATAGATACCCCTAAGCTTGGTAAATGGGTATTGATAAATGGGTTAGTTTTGATAGAGGGGAGGTTGGTAGTGCCAGTGGTGGGTGTTTCAACAACAAGTGGAGCATGATGGGTTAATGGTTGGGTTATCCCTAAGGTAGAGGAGTCATTAGTAGGGGTAGAAGGTATAAGGATAGTGGTTGGTTAGATAGGTGGGTTTTCAATTATGGCATCAAAGGGGTTAGTAGATGAAGATACCTGGGAGGTTGAAGGTTGGGTGGTGATCATAGTAATAGGAATACCCTTCATAAGGTGGGATGGCATGCCATAAGGAGGATCCTAAGGTGGAGTTAAAATTGGGATATGGTAAGGGGAGGTGTTAAGATAGTGTTGAAGGGAAATTGGATTGTTGTCTAAAAAAGTGGTAAAATCCATGTCTCCTTAGGGAAATACCCAAGGAAAAGTAGGGCTTCCCAATGGAAGAGGTGAATCTTCTACCTTGGAGATGTACTCCATAGATGAGGAGGTATAAGAGGTTAATTTAAGTGATGGGTTATGTTCTACTAGGTCTCTTTGTTATTGGCAAGTGAGAACCATACAAGAAAAAGGGGAGAGCAAATAAGAACAAACTCACCATTCAAACAATAAGAAGACAATAAAATGATCAAGGCAATCAAGACACACACTATGAAGTATGTTAAGCCTAGAGGTTAGTTTGAATCTATCTTTTGGCTTATGCCTTAGTTTATGAGAATGTGTGATAGAAATTGGCTTGTAGATCAGGTACTATAAAAGCAATCCATGGTTGGTTTTGGGTTCTTTAGATGCTCAAAAGGATCTATATTGGAATCAATACATGGCTTTATATTGGGGCTTACTCCCTCACTTCACAATCCCACAATGATAAGGGTGTCAAGTGCTTAGCCAATATATATAGATATCTAGAGTTTATATTCAACCAAAGAGCTGAGTTGGTTCTCCCCTTGGTAATGAACTCCAAGTAGGATTTTCAATAATGGATAAGGTGACCACTAGGTGATGAAATCCCAATCAGGTCTTGTCTCAAATTGTATTGATGTTTGATGAAAGTGGTCTGGTTAGTGTGTGCAACAAAAGTGGTGATACGATAAGATTACTATGCTTTAATTCAAAGTGAACTAATGTTAAAAGAAACAAATGGATGAAGTTGATTTTAAACCCAAAAGAAACTTTAGTCTCAATTATGTGCATAGATATAGAGAAGAACACACAAATGTAAATAAAATGCGAGTAAAGACTCTAGGTCCCACCGGGCGTGCCAGAATGTTGCATGTAAATTTTTTATTAAGTTCGGAAGAAAGAGAGAAAAGAAACTTGATATGGATGTGGTTGAAAAACTTATTTGGTTTTGCATGTGTTGAATTAGAAGATTGTGAAGAGCTCCTCTTTGGCTTGGGAGGAAGACTTACATATAAGAAAGCACTAAAGCAAACTTGTTTGTTAGACAAATAGTTGAGTGGATTTCCTAGTGATAGCTAGATCCCAAAAGTGAGAGCTTCCTTATGGGTTGTCAATCCACACATTTCAAAAAATTAAGTTGATAAAACTAAAAATAAGTTATTTTCATCAATTAAAGAAGATTACTAAAACTAAACACAAGAATGCTTGTTAATAAAATAGACTAGAAATGATCAAATTAGTGATAAACTAATTAATACTAGTGATAGGGGGTTGGGGTATGATTCAAAAAATCTAAAAGAGGTCTATGAGTGGTAAAAAATGCATAAAACTAGATTTTATTGGGTGTAGGTAGGTAAAAATAGGTTGCTCAGTTTTACTTCCATAGGTGACCATCGACAGTTGGGGTATCCATCGGTGGTTAAGGTGACCATCGATGGTTGGGGTCTGACCATTGATGGTTCACTATGGAATTTTGGGTTTGACAAACATATGAATGATGGGATCCCATAGATGGATTTTGAGAGTTAAGCAAGGGCTGGGTTGATTATGAAATAGAATTAAAGCACGTGAATGTTGAAAAACAAGTACTTATCTTACCAAAAGTCAATTAGATGGGTGGTTGATGAAATTAGCCTATTGGTGGAATCTGGCTTGATTCTAGTAGAGTAACAGTACCTAAGATCTTGTTTGAGAGGCAAAAACAAGTCATCTCCCAATAAGATGGTCGATGCTTGATAATGTTAATGATGTTGATTGACCTACAAAATAAAACTCTTGAATGCCTGAGCTCTTGATAATTATTGTAGATGATTTAACCTCCCAAGCCTCTCTCTCTTATAGGCACAAGCAAGAGGTGGAAGTGAAGGTGTAACTAGGTCATCTAAATATAATTTATGCATGAAAAGGCTCACAACACAAATTAGACAAGGTTATATTTAGAAATGGGGCGGTAGAGCTTGCATGCTCTTGGCTAAAAGGTGGATGTTGACCATCAATGGTCAGGGGTTCCCAAAGCTAATCATTGATGGTTACCCTAATCATCAATGGTTAGGGTCTATAAGAATAGGGTTTTGAAGGTTAGGGTTATTCAGTTAGGTAAAATTGAGTGCAGATTGGTTGGTTTAGACTTGATAGGTGTAGGTGGGTCCCAAGGGGGTTTTCGATATTTGAAATCATAGGTGTGCATATTTCTGGTGTCTACACTTGGATTTCATCACCAAGGGGGAAGCTGACTTAGTTTTTTGGCCAAGTATAAACACATGGTTAATTATATATTGGCAAAGCACCAGCCACCCTTATCATTATAGGATTATGAATTGAGGGGATAGGCCCTAATACCAAACTAGTACCATTTCCAACACATCTATTTCAGCCTAAAATATTCTAAAACCATCCAAGGTTGCTTTCTATTTCCTTACTTTCAACCAAATTCCTATCACACTTAAAATAATACTCTAATAATCTAGCAACATTCATTATGACCTCTTAGTTAGAATTTACTTTCTAAGTTGACTGCTTTCTCTTTGCTCAATTATATATTGTATTGCAAAAACTTGAACTAGCCAAAGTTGGTGCAAGGTTTTATGTTAGGTGCCTCAATTGGATCATCCTCATTGACCCAATTGATTGTGAGTTTCCTTTCATTTATTTATTTTAAAAGTATTTGTAATTTTTTTCTTGTTTTAGTACACTATCATTCTATTCGACACAGTCTCTTATAGACTATCTATCTCCCCTACCTACAATACTGAGTTGACCCTATCAACATAGTATTCTTTTTTGCCCCTCAAGATATAGTACTAAGTCAACCTTGTCGACTCTATATCTTTGTCTACCTATTTTTTGTCCTAATTTATAGTACTAGGTCAATTTTGTTGACTTTGTATCCTTGTTTTCTCAAATTTTAGACCCTATTTTTAGTACTAGGTTGACCCAGTCGACTTTGTACTCTTTTTTATCCCTTCTTATTTCCTTGATTTTGTATCACCTTTACCTTAACTAGTCCTTCTCCTTCATCATGACTTCTTATTTTAAGACAAAACTAAGTTTAATTCAATAGATATGATGAGTCTTACCAACCCTCATAGGGTCTTCCATAAACATATTATAGCTCCTCTCTTAGATGAAAGTAATGTTCATATATCCACTTTCACTATGAACTATAAGACCCCTCCTCATTCCTCTTCACTTTGTAATCCTCACTTCTCACTTGAATATCAACCCGAATTAGAGTAACACTTGAAATTCTCTTCTTTATCTCTGAATTTAATCAACATCAAGGAAATGACCCTTCTACCATTTACCATTTCATGATTATTGGTCAAGATGAAGATCCTCATTCACCTTCTCTCATGTTCTCACATGGATTTGGGGATACTATCTTATTTTCTTCTCAGTCTCTTCCCTCTATTTTGACCCCTTCTCATACCATGACTTCTTCTTATTTGACTTCCTCTACCTCCATCCCTAGTATCTCTACTAACATGGTAGGTTCTATATCTAATGGTCCTCTTTCAAGACAAACTCTCCTAAATTATTCCACTAGTGCATCATTTGCTACCCATGTTAATCATGCCTCTAGTGTTTCCTCTTGTCATACCTTTATTATTCCATATTTTACCACACAAGAAAATTTTTCCACTAGTGCCTCACATTCTAACAACTCTTCTCAAGCTCCTACTAATACCCATAGTGGTACCCAAGCCACTACTACTAATTCTAATGATTTAAATACTACCAATAATGCAACTCAAACCCATAAAATCCTATTAAAAAATCTTAATCAAATGAATACTTTGTTGAGGTGTGCAGCTAAAAGCTTCACCTAATGAGCAAATGCAAGGTTATTGTGTTTACATAGTCATTGACATCGGTCAGGGATCAACTGAAGGCTGCCGATGTCGGTTATGGATCAGCTGGCATCGGTCATATGTAGGTAGACAGGGACCGACGTCGATCACCTGTGCATTCTAGAAGCCTATTTTCATGGGATGAATAGATTATTTGCATGATTAGATTAACTGTTAGTTGTAAGTCCATGTTTCTATTTTTGGCAGGACTGATTTAAACCTTTGATTAGGAGGTGTATCTAATGGTTGAGAATTTATAGCTCATGATCCCTAATTCTATATAATAGGGATAGATCTTCATAGCTTGTAAGTATGAGAAAAGGGTAGACAATTCAAGTAGCTGAATTGTGTTTGTAATTGTGAGAGAGAACTCTTGAGGGAAAGAGATCTGTACATCTGAGAGGTGTGGAAGAAAGAGAGATTTCTTCAATTGTATTTCCTTCTGAGAAGAGTTTAATACAAGTTTTCATTGTTTCTTGTATCTCTTATTCTTTGTTGATTCTGATTTCTAGTTGCTTATTATTCTAGTTTAATTTTGTGTTTAGTTGCATACAAAAGTAATCAATTGTTCTTGTTATGATCCTGACAAGTAGTATCAGAGCTTGGGTTCACTAACAGGTGGTTTCAGATCTATTTAGTGTGTGTTGATTACAAGTCACTCACAGGGGTTTCTGTTTGAGTGGGAGTATAGCAATGACAAAAGAAAGTAAACTAAGAATGGAGAAGTTTAACGGCAAGAATTATCAATTATGGAAGATGTAGATAGAAGATTATCTGTATCAAAAAGATCTATACTTACCATTGGGTGGGGTTTCAAGCAAGCCCACAGATATGCAAGATGAAGAATGGAATGTTCTTGATAGAAAGGCTCTGGGATCCATAAGGTTGAGCCTGGCATCTTCTGTGATTTCTAACTTGTCACAGGCAAAGACAACGGTAGAGTTAATGGATACTTTGGCAAATTTATATGAAAATCCCTCAGCTTCAAATAAGGTATATCTTATGAAGTAATTATTTAATTTGCAAATGCAGGAAGGTGGATCTGTATCTAGTCATCTAAATAATTTCCATGCAATAGTAAATCAGTTAAATTCAGTCAAAATAGTTTTTGATGATGAAATTAAGGCTCTCTTAATTTTATGCTCTTTACCTAGAAGTTGGCATAGCTTGGTAATGACAGTTAGTAATACTGCATCTGCTACAAATATCTTGAAAGTAGATTATGTTGTTAGTGTAATCTTGAATGAGGAAACTCGTAGGAAAAGCACAGGGGAAACATTAGGTAATGCTTTAAGTATTGAAAGTAGGGGAAGAAAAAAAGAGAAGCGCAAACAAGGGAGATCAAGGTCTAAGTCAAAGATGAGAGGTAGATCCAAATCCAGAAATGGAAGAAAAATAATCTGCTGGAAATGTGGAAAGATAGGGCATGCAAAGAAAGATTGTTGGTTGCTGGTTAAAGATGAAAATCAGCATGAAGGTAAAGAAGAAGCAAAAGTTGTAGGTATTGTTGCACAAGATGCTTTTACACATTCTTTGGATACTAGAATAGAATCTTGGGTTGTAGATTCTGGTGCCTCTTTTCATGCTACCCCAAATAGAAAAATTTTCAATGATTATGTCCAAGGAGGTTTTGAAAAAGTTTATTTATGGGATGATGAGCCTTGTAAAATTGTTGGCAAAGGAAAAGTGCAGCTGAAATTTTAGAATGGCAACACATGGGTGTTGAAGGATGTCATGCATGTACCCAACCTGAAGAGGAATCTGATTTCTGTAGGAAATTTGGGAGATGAGGGTTGTACAGTAACTCTCACAGCTGAATCTTGGAAGGTTACCAAGGGTGCACTTGTATTAGCCAGAGGTAAGAGAGTAGGTACTCTCTATTTATGTAATTGTATTACTGATTATTCTCCTTCTGTATTATCTACTTCAGATGTAGATGCAAAGTTGTGGCACTGTAGGCTCGGCCACATGAGTGAGAAGGGAATGAAAGTTCTTAAGTCAAAAGGTAAGCTTTCAGATTTGAAAAGCATAGATCTACATTTTTGTGAGCATTATATTTTTGGAAAATAGAAGAGAGTGAGATTTCTCAAGACTGAGTCAACAAAGAAGAAGCACAAGTTAGAGCTTGTTCACATAGACGTGTGGGGACCAGCTCAGGTAGCTTCTATTGGAGGATCACAGTATTATGTTTCTTTCATTGATGATGCTACAAGAAAGGTATGGGTTTATTGCATAAAGAAGAAATATAATGTTTTTGACACATTTATGAAATGGAAAGCTTTGGTTGAAAATGAAATAGGTTTGAGATTGAAGTGCCTTAGATCTGACAATGGTGGTGAGTACTACAATTATAAGTTCAATAGGTACTATTTTATGAATGGAATATGCAGGGAAAGGATGGTTCCAAGGACATCTCAACAAAATGGAGTTGCTGAAAGGATGAATAGAACAATATTGGAGCATGCACAGAGTATGAGGTTTCATGCTGGTTTGCCCTTACAGTTTTGGGCAGAAGCTGTAGACACTGTGGTTTATCTGATTAACAGAGGACCCTCTATTGCTTTAGATGGTGGAATTCTAGAAGAGGCTTGGATAGGTAAAAAGGTAGATCTTTCATTTCTTAGAGTTTTTAGTTCTGAAGCTTTTGTGCACATTGATAAGGAAAATAGAAAGAAGGTGGATGCTAAGTCTATGCGGTGCACTTTTATTGGTTATGGCTCTAGAGATTTCAGATTCCGATTATAGAATCTAGGAACTAACAAAATTATAAGAAGATATAATGTTGTTTTCAATGAAAAGTTGATGTACAGTGATCAGCTCAAGAAGCTAAATAATACTGAGCAGAGCAATGTTGATTTGGACGAGGTGATGATCTAAAATGAGCTCACGAGAAAGAATAATCACTTACAAAAAAACACAGACACTGACGTCGGTCAAGAAGGAACTAACGTTAGTCATACAAGAACTGACATCGGTCAGACAATAACTGATGTTGGTCACATAGGAATCGATGTCGGTCAAGTACAAACCTGGAGATGACCGAGATCGGTCACTGATAGAGAATTTGGGTGGATAACAAGCAGTGAATGAGTCTCAAACACCTAGGAGGAGGTTAAAAAGGGTAAGTAAACTCCAATTTGATATTCCCCTTCATTATTCTACTTATTTCTCACTGATAGTGGAGAGTCAGAGAGTTTTGATGAAGCAATGTAGGTAGAAACCCAGAAACAGTGGGAGCTTGGCATGAATGAGGAGATTGATTCCTTGAAAGAGAACCAAATGTGGGATTTGGTTGAGTTGCCAGTGGGAAAGAGAACACTAAAAAATAAATGGGTTTATAGGTTAAAGGAAGGTGAGAATGGACAAATGAGACATAAGGCTAGGTTGGTAGTAAAGGGATTTGCACAGAAACCAGGTATTGATTTTGGTGAAATTTTTTCTCTTGTAGTAAAGATGACTTCTATTCGGATTGTATTGTCTTTAGTTGTTATTGAGGATTTGCATTTTGAGCAGCTTGATGTTAAGACAGCATTTCTTCATGGATATTTGGATGAATAAATATATATGGATCAGCCGGAAGGTTTTGAGGTCAAAGGTAAGGAGAAGCTTGTGTGCAGGTTGAAGAAAAGCTTATATGGTCTTAAGCAAGCTCCTAGACAATGGTATTTGAGATTTGACAGGTTTATGACTGAGCATGGCTTTAGTAGATGTCAATCTGATCATTTTATTTATTTTAAGAGATTGGATAATGGTAGATATATTATCCTTTTGCTATATGTAGATGATATGCTGGTTGCAGGTTCACACATGCAGGATATTTCTGAGCTTAAGGTAAAATTAGCTCACACATTTTCCATGAAGGATTTGGGAGCAGCAAAGAAAATCCTTGGCATGAGTATTAAGAGAGATAGGAAAAATCACAGTTTGATTTTGTCTCAAGAGGATTATGTGAACAAGGTGTTGAAGAGGTTCAATATGAAGGATGCAAAACCGATAAGAACACCTATGGCTGGACACTTCAAGTTGAGCAAAGAATAGTGTCCTAAATCACATGATGAGGTAGAGTACATGAGTAGAGTTCCATATGCTTCCGCAATTGGGAGCTTAATGTATGCAATGGTATGTACTAGACCAGATATTGCTCAAGCAGTAGGAGTTGTCAGTAAGTTTATGGCCAATCTAGGAAAGGAACACTGGAAAGCAGTTCAGTGGATTCTTAGATATCTGAGAGGGACCAATAGTAGGCATTTATGTTATGGAGGGTCAGACACTTCTCTACATGGTTATGTAGATGCGGATATGGTAGGTGACTTAGATGGCAGGAGAAGCACCATAGGTTTGTTTTCACTATTGGTGGAATGACGGTTAGCTAGATTTCAAATTTGCAGAAGGTTGTTGCCTTGTCTACTCTAGAGGTAGAATACATTGCAGTCACAAAGGCTAGCAAGGAGATGATATGGATGACACAGTTCATGGAAGATTTGGGAAAGGAGTAAGAGAGTTTCAAATTGTACAGTGATAGTCAAAGTGCAATTCATTTGGCAAAGAATTCAGCCTTTCATTCAAGAACCAAACATATACAGCTTATGTACCACTTCATTAGATAGGTATTGGAGGATGGTGAGTTGAAGCTGGAAAAGATCCATACAGATGAGAACCCTGTTGATATGTTAACAAAGCTGGTAACAAAGGAGAAGTTGAATCTTCATTCAACTTTTGTTGGTCTTCGAGATTGAGCTTGAAGATGGAGAAACAAGCTAGAGGATGTTGTTATATAGGTACAGGTGCAGCTTTTTATCTCCAAGTGGGAGATTATTGAGGTGTGGAGCTAAAAGCTTCACCTAATGAGCAAATGCAAGGTTGTTGTGTTTACACAATCACCGACGTCAGTCAGGGATCGATTGAAAGCTACTGACATCAGTTATGGATCGGCCAACGTTGGTCATATGCAAGCAGACAGGGACCAACGTCGATCACTTGTGCATTCCAAAAGTCTATTTTTGTGGGATGAACAGATTGTTTGCATGATTAGATTAATTGTTAGTTGTAAGTCTGCGTTTCTATTTTTGGTAGGACTGATTTGAACCTTTTATTAGGAGGTGTATCTAATGGTTGATAATGCATAGCTCATGATCCCTAATTTTATATAATAGGGATAGATCTTCATAGCTTGTAAGTATGAGAAAAGGGTAGACAATTCAAGTAGCTGAATTATGTTTGTAATTGTGAGAGAGAACTCTTGAGGGAAAGAGATCTGTACATCTGAGAGGTGTGGAAGAAAGAGAGATTTCTTCAATTGTATTTCCTTCTGAGAAGAGTTTAATATAAGTTTTCATTGTTTCTTGTATCTCTTATTCTTTGTTGATTCTGATTTCTAGTTGCTTATTATTCTGGTTTAATTTCGTGTTTAGTTGCATACAAAAGTAATCAATTGTTCTTGTTACGATCCTGACATACTTTTCAAACTAATAATGCAAATCAAATGATGCAAATGCAAAACCACCTTAACCACATTCAAACCCACCCTCAACAGATGCCATGGGGCATGCATAATAAAAATGTTCCCCCACCTCCTCTTTGGGATTCCCATGGTAATCTCATCCCTCAACCTCCTCTTATCAACAAGACAATCAAGCATCTTCAAAATGAGCCTCTTACATCTCAAATTGCTAATATTGACATAGGAGGTATCACCCCTACCATTTCTTATAATGGGTCAACTAATCCTACACTTAATCTAAAAGCATTTAGAAATATATATAAAGACTGGGTCAAATTAAATACCTTTACCGCTAACAAGATTTTATCCAAAAATCTAATGGGTGATGATTTATATTGGTACAATCAATTTAAAACTCATTATATTACTATTTTGGAATATTTAGTAAATGCTCTAGTCCAAGAGTTCCAAACAAGTGATCTTCTTGAGAATACCTTGGCCCATTTTATAAATTATAAGCAACTTGAAACTAAAACTACCTAAACCTTCATTAAAAGATGGAAGACATTGTCCAACAAATGTGAACATAACATGGTCGATGATAACCTTTTCCATCTCTTTACCAATGCTCTTTTTCCTAAGTTGCAATAGTGGGTCCAAACTCTCTCTCCATGTACCTTGAAAAAGGCTATTAACCAAGCTAGACATCAATATTTCCTTATGCATCAATTCAAGCCACCCTAACCTTTTATGTGTACTCATTTATTACTTAAGAAAAAGAATCATCATGCAACTAATGATGGTGTCACAAACTCTTATGATACCATTCACACTATTCAATTTGTTATTCCTAACCAATCTTCAGAACTAGCTCCTCCTTCTAACCAATTCACCAATTATCATTTATCTTCACCTAATAAAATCAATGTTCACAAACCTTTATCCTCAAAAAAATTACTAAAATTTATACCTAGGCCTCTTTCATGAGAACTTGATCCACTCATCCTATGAAATCTTGATATGATCCCAATAAATTTTGTTGTTTTCATGCTAGTTGGAGTCATTCTCATGAGACCTATAGGCAACTTCATAATTTGTCTATGTATTTTCTTCTTGGTCCCAATTTTGATCATGATTCTATCATTTGGAAATGTTATCAAGCCTATGAAATTTATTTCAAAGCCCATGAAACAAATACTAAATCTCAAGCTTTGAATCAAGCTAATGTTCATTTGGCCATGTATAAATATCCTCTTCCAAATCATCAAGATACCCAAGATAAACCTACCCCTTCTACCAATAATGTTGATAATATTATTGACCCAATTGTTGAAGAGAATGTGGTTAGTATGACTATCCTATGAAGGGTGGTTGCTTTCATTGATCCTCAGCCCATCTACACACCTCCATTGTCTCACACATTTCATGTTATCCAAGATTCTTCTTCAACTCATTTGAATGAGTTGGGGAAAGAGGACATTATAACTTTGGTGAACCAATTCCAACTCCTCCCTTGGATAACACTTCTCATACTATTCCTACCATCCCTCCATCTTCTTTCCCTAACACCAATGACACTCAAACTTCTATCAACACTTTTTCTATCACTTCTCAAAATCAACATGCATCAACTACTTCATCTTCTCAATATAATCTATGAACTTGTCCTCTTACTAAACCTTTTGCCTCTTATCAACATAAATTCCAATGTAATTTGGCTCCTCCTTCCAAGGACCTCCTTCAACACTATGCACCTATTTCCAACTATCTTCTTATGGGTTATGATGAGTGAAATCCCAAATACCATTTCTTGAACTTATGAATACCTTGTTAAGCATGGGATATACTGAGAGGGGGGGTGAATCATTATATCATATATCTTTTAAATCTTTTACTTAATCAAATTCCTTTTCTTTAACCACTTAATCATATATTCAAGATATGCAATAAAATTGAAGCAATAACATGCACCACACAAGAGAGAGAGAGAGAGAGAGAGAGAGAGAGAGCATATTTTTACATGGAAACCTGATGTGGGAAAAACCATGGAGAATAATCTCAAGTATATGAATGGGCACCAACTCAAATTACAAAGTTCTCAAGCACCAACTTGTAGGAGCACTAACCCCTTTGCCGAGCACCAACACAACAACTATTTGTGAGGACCAACCCACAAGAGCACCAACCCCTTACAAATATTTATGAGAACTAACCCATAGGAGAACCAACCCCTCTTATGTATAAAACACAACTATCTCTCAATGTTTCTTTTTCAACAAATGATAGAACTCTATAATATGTCTTTATATTCTCTCTCTTTTCATACATAAGACAATTACAAACCATGCACTCTCTTTCATATTACAAATGGTTTCTCAAGCCTTTATTTATAGCTTTCCAAATGACCTTTGACATTCACCCTTTGTGACCCTTCACTCCTCATGGAAAATGGCACCAAAATTTCATGACCCTTTGAATCCTTTCATTTGAAAAGTCACATGGTGACCCTTCACGAGCAAATGCATCCTTTCCCCTTTTGTCTTTATCTTGGTGACCTTTCGAATTCCTTAAGGTGACTCTTCATGAAAAAATGTACCCTTCTTCTTTTGTCTTCACTTGGTGACTCTTTGAATTCCTCAAGATGACCCTTCATGGAAAAATGTATCCTTTCCCTCTTTTATCTTTTCCTTGTGACTCTTTGACTTCATCATGGGCCCTTTTTTGAATTTACGCAAGCAAAAATATATTCGTTAATATTAAATAAATATCAACACATTTAGCCAAAATATGAACATTAAAAACACCTTTAGACAATAAATTCTATGGGGCCTCTATCACCAATAATGTTAAACCTTTAACATAAATTATAATATTTCTAATAATCTCCCCCTTTGTCATTGATGGCAACCTCAAACTAAAACTTCCACATCTTAAAACCTATATTGCACATACTAACCTACACATATTACCATTTGAAAAACATAAAATAACTCCCCCTTACTATAACATCTTGTACATATTTCTATACATGTTCCTATTCTTCTCCCCCTTTGACATCAATGGCAAAGGGTCTATCTTGGAGCTAACACTTAGCTCCCCCTCAACTAATGTCAATCCTCAATGGCAAGAAGTAAAATAAATTACTCCCAACTTCTCCCGTAGATACTTGAGTGTGTCTTTTGGTAGTGCCTTTGTGAAAATATCTACAATTTATTCTGTAGTATTGATATATTCTATTTTAACCTATTAATTTGCCACTTGCTCTCTCAAAAAGTGATATCTAATAGGAATATGTTTTGTTCCTAAATGCATCACTAGATTCTTAGAAATATTAATAGCACTTGTGTTGTCACAAAAAATAGAAATAGGTTCATCATATTTTACCTTGATGTCTTCTAAAGTTTGCTTCATCCAAAGCACTTGAGTACAACACAACATTGCTAAAATATATTCTTCTTCAGCTGTAGAAAGTGATACTGAGTTATGTTTCTTGCTTAGCCAAGATACTAAGTTATCACCATGAAATAAATCTCCTCTACTTGTACTCTTTCTATCATCCAAACAACTTGCCTAATCTGAATCTGTATAAGCAACCAAAGTTAAATCTCTACCTGTGGGATACCATAATCTATAATCCAATATCTCCTTGACATATCTAAATATTATTTTCACCAATTGAACATGACTCTCTTTCAGAGTTGATTGATATCTCACAACCATGCCTACTGCATGCATGATGTTTAGCCTTGATGTTGTCAAATATAAAAGACTACCAATCATAGATCTATACAAAGATTGATCTGTAACAGTTGAATTTTCATCCTTACCTTATTTTTTCACCCATTGGTGTGCCAATTTTTTTAACATCTCCTTGGCATATTTATTTTGAGATATGAAAATTCCTTTGTCTAACTAAAATATTTACAACCCTAAGAAAAATGATAATTCTCCCAGCATAGACATCTCAAATTCTTTTTACATATTATCGAAAAAGAAATTTGTCATATTTTCTATATTTTTTCTAAATATTATGTCATCAACATATACCACAACAATCAATTGATGCTCACCTTCCATTTTGATGTAGAGATTACTGTCAGCAAAACCTCTCTTGAAACTTGGATATTGTAGGTACTTATCAAGTCTTGCATACCAAGCTCTGGGAGCTTGTTTTAATCCATACAATGCTTTCTTCAATCTATATACATGGCTACTATCATTTGAGAGAATAAATCCCTCAGGCTACTCAATGTAGACCTCCTTTTCTAGATTCTTGTTTAGGAAGGCAAACTTGAAATCCATCTGAAACACTTTGAAATTATTAAACACTATATATGCAAGAAACAGTCTAATAGCCTCTAGCCTTACCATTGGTGTAAAAGTTTCTTCAAAATATATACCCTCAATCTTAACATATCCTTTACATACTAGCATTGCTTTATTCCTAGTAACTTCACCATCTTCATTCAACTTATTTCTATATACCTATTTTGTTCATATCACATTTTGATCTTTTGGTCTAGGCACTAATTCCAAAGTATCATTCTTTTCTATCTAATTTAATTATTTATCCATTTCCTTAACCCAATGCTCATCATGTTTAGCTTCTAACAAAGTTTTAGGTTAAATTTTGGATAACAAAGAAAAATTAACTTTCTCATAGTCACTTACCATCATCCTTCTAGTGTAAACTCCTTCATTTATGTTCCCAATGATGTCACTCTTATTATTATTTCTATGAACATATTTGGATGGGGTCTTGGTGTCCTTTTTCTCCTTCTTCTCATCCTTATATGATTCTTCAAAATCTTATTCTTTAATGATTTCAAGAGTGTCTACTAGATCATTGGCTCTTTGTGTTACATCTTCATCTATCCTGACACTTGCACTTTCAAAAATATTCTTAGTTTTTTTATAACATTTATAATCTTAAATTATTCTATAATATTCAAGAAATATACGTTCATCTGTTCTAGATTCAAACTTACCCAATTTTTCATCAGTTCTCTTTATGAAGCATCTGTTCCAAAATTTTTGAAGTAATCAATTGTAGTTGGTTTGTCTTTCCATAGCTCATAGGGTGTCTTGTCATTCTTGACTCTCAACAATGTTAGATTATGAATATAAACTATTGTACCTAATACCTCACTCTAATATTTATCTAGTATCTTAGATTCATTTAGCATTATCTCAGCATCTCCTAAACTATTTTATTTTTCTACTCAACTACTCCATTTTATTGTGGAGTTTTAGTTACTGAATAATGTCTCTTTATCCCATGGTCTTCACAATATTCAATAAACTCATCTGACATTAATTCTCCTCCTTGATTTGATCTCAAGTACTTCTTCAAATCAGTTTCATTCTCAACAAAATCCTTGAATGCTTTGAAGTGGTTGAAAGCTTCTAATTTTTTCTTCAAAAACATAACCCAAGTCATACATGTAAAATCATTAATAAGCAACATGAAATATTTTTCACCTTGATTACTTTAAGTTCTCATAGGTCCACACAAATTAGTGTGAACAAGCTCTGACATCTGAGTGGTCGAGTATTCTTTTATTCTAAACCATCTTCTAACCTGCTTCCCATGTTGACATGGTTCACAAAGCATGTCTGAGGGCTTTGTAATATTTGGAAGATATCTAACTACTTGTTTCTTACTGATGTTGACAAGATTTTCAAAATTTATGTGTCCCATTCTCTTGTGCCATAACCAACTATCCTCAACCTAACTCATACAACATTTTTGACCTTTGATATCTGATAACATTTACAAATTGTTGCCTATCCTCTGAGCATCTACAATCAACACATCTAAATATTTTTATCCTAATTTCATAACCTTTTTCACAAAAATTTAGTGTGTCTCCCTGATCACACATTTGACTTACACTCAATAGATTATGCTTAAGACCTTCTACATATAGAGCATTTTCATTCTTAGTTCTACCATTATCCAAACTTAACGTACCTTTTTTGGCTATTATGGTAGTGGTATTATCTTCAAGTTTCACTATGCAGCCAATGATCTTATTTAGAGTTATGAACTTGCTCTTGTCTCCTATCATTTTCCTCAAATATTTTCTATCAATGAATCATATATTTTCTTCATTTCTTGCATAAAAAATTGTCTAAACTAACATAGACTTTTCAAGTTGTTTCTTCTGCCATGAACCTATCTAAACTTTCTTCTTGATGAATGGAGCCTTGAAACTTTGGTCCTTCTTGACTAACTCAAACATGCTTCTACAATACTAGGCTATGTGTTCAAAATTATTTCACTTGTAACATATTATGGCTTTTTCATCAAAGCCTGGTAGAGAAGAAAAAGAGTTATGGCTTCTACTTGACTCTACATGAGTTTCCTTCTCTTTATTTCTAAAATTATTAGCTCTTTTCTAACATTTTATTTTCTTATGACCATAACCATTACAATAAAAACAATAACCATGAAAATATAACCTATTTTGATTTGTGTATCTTTGACCTGATTATCTTTTTTAGTTTTATTCCTTCCAACCTTCTTTGTTTTAGTTGTCCTTTACATTCTTAACTTCTTTCCTTTTTGTTTCATCTTTTGTAAGATCTTCATCATAGCCCTTTTTCTTTTCAAATCTAATACATGTCTTATCTAATATTTATTTTTGACTTTCTAATATCTTATTCAACATATTAGTGTTATTCTCAAATTTTGAATCATTGGCTGCTTTGTCATTGATTACTTTATTTGTTTTCTTAAGATCTACTTTTAAAGAGGCAATTTCAACAACATACCTTTCACATTTTTCACTTACTTTTTTCAATTGAGATGTTAGATCTTCTTCAATATTTTTGGCTTCTTCAATGTGTGCTTGTATATCTTCAATTATTTCTTTTGACTCTTTTTCATTTTTCTTGATCTAGAGCTTTAATCTTCGATTCTTCTTCTCAATAGCTTGTAATTATTCTAAGACACAAGTGAGTTCTCCTTCCAAATTCACCTCAACTTCATCATTTTATTTTTCTTTATCATATGTACATTTGCTTACAAAGGCATATTTATGTATGGTCATGAATAGAATCTCTTATTCATCTGAGTCACTGACTCCATTGTCTTTGACTAAGCTAGGATCTTTCAAATATAAACTCTTCTTCTCGAATCTCTTCTTGAATTTGTCTTTGAAATTATTCTTGTATGTATACTTTCCATCTTCATTATCACCATTATTATTATCTAGGCACTTAGATATAAAATTTCCAATGTTACCATATTTAAAACATTTAAATGGTAATTTTCCTTGATATTTACTTATACCCTTTTTCGACTTGTGTATGAATAGAGATTCATTGTCATCTTGCTCATCGCTAGAGATATCACTTGATTCTTGAATTTTAGCCTTGTCTTTCTTTAATGTCTTGAAATCAACTTCCCTCTTTGATGGTTTTTCTTGTTTGGTCCGGATCTCATATGCGATAAGAATACCATGTAGTTCATCCATTTTCAACTTGGCTAGATTCTTTATCTCCTCGATTGTTGAAACCTTTTCATCATATCTCATGGGCAGAGATCTCAAAATATTTTGTGCCACTACTAATTTTTCTAACTTTTCTCCAAGGCCTTGATTCTAAATAACTATTTGATCAACCCGCAAAATATAACTTGTTATGTTTTCTTCCTCTTCCATCTTCAAACTCTCAAACTATGTTTTAAAAGTCTGGAGTTTAGCTTATTGAACCTTTCCATCACCTTTGTAAATATTCTCAATATTTACCTAAGTATCATGAGTAGATTTACATTGCATAACTTTAACAAATTCTAATTCACATAAACCACATAAAATAGCATTTAAATATTTGGTATTATTTTCACTTGCCTTCTTTTCTATTAGAGTAGTTACATGTGTTTATGGCTCTTTGTATTCCTCCATCATTGCTTGCCAAATTTTGAATACAAGAGACATCAATTAAGTCCTCATCCTTATACTCCAAAATGTATAATTACCCCATCAAACAAAGGTGCCTTATTTTTAGAAAAACCTTCATGTGATCCAGCCATCATGTTTTTCGCAATCTACCTTCAAGCTGTTAAACTCTTTCTGAAAGACTCTGCTCTGATACTAATTGTTAAGCATGGAATATACTGAGAGGGGGGGTGAAATAGTATATCATAAATATTTTAAATATTTTACTTAATCAAATTTCTTTTCTTTAACCACTTAATCACATATTCAATATATGTAATAAAACTGAAGCAATAACATGCACCACATGAGAGAGAGAGAGAGGGAGAGAGAGAGAGAGAGACTAGATTTTTATGTGGAAACTCAATGTGGGAAAAACCATAGATAAAAATCTCAAGTATATGAATGAGCACCAAATCAAATTAAAAAATTCAAAAGCATCAACTTTAAGGAGCACCAACCCCTTTGCTGAGCACCAACACAACAACTATTTGTGAGCACTAACCCATAGGAGCACCAACCCCTTACAAAGATTAATGAACACCAACCCACAAGAGCACCAACCCCTCTTGTGTATAAAACACAACTATCTCTCAATGTTGCTTTCTCAACAAATGATAGAACTCTACAATATCTCTTTTTATTCTCTCCTCTTTTTTTATATAAAATAATTATAAACCATGCACTCTCTTGCATATTACAAATAGTTTCTCAAGCCTTTATTTATATCTTTCTAAATGACCTTTGGAATTCACCCTTTGTGACCCTTCATTCCTTATGTAAAATGGTGCCAAACTTGCATGACCCTTTGAATCTTTTCATTTGAAAAGTCACATGGTGACTTTTCATGAACAAATGCATCCTTTCCCATATTGTCTTTATCTTAGTGACCTTTTAAATTCTTTAAGGTGAATCTTCATAGATAAATGCACCCTTCCTCTTTTGTCTTCATTTGGTGACTCTTTGAATTCCTCAAGATGACCCTTCATGGGAAAATGCATCCTTTCCCTCTTTTATCTTTTCTTTATGACTCTTTGACTTCTTCATGGACCCTATTTTGACTTTATGTAACCAAAAATATATTCATTAATATTAAATAAATATCAACACATTTAGCCAAAATATGATCATTAAAAACACCTTTAGACAATAAATGCTATGGGACCTTTGTCACCAATAATGTTAGACCTTTGACATCAATGAAAATATTTCCAACATACCTTTTTGCATCATCATAATCATCTTATGTAGCTTTCATTCAAAATGAACATCCCTCATCCTCCCCTAGCAGGACTTAAAGTAACCTTATTTGGATTTGAAGATAACCTATTGAAACAATGCGAAGATATTTCCATCCATGTTGATAAAAAAAATGCACACTTCTCTTCCCCTCAAATTTCCCATCAATTCCATGATATCTGATGAGATTATGCTTTGTGTGAATGATTATTTTTTTTTAATTAGTGTTAAAATTGGTGATATCCAAGTCAATCTTTCCTTAATTGATGAGAGTTCCATAACCTGTGTTTCCTCTCTCAATTTTATCAAAACCCTTAGATATTCTAAATGTAATCTAAATTCCACACACAACACATGTCAAGGTTATGATCAAAATATAATATCTCCTTTAGGTTGTGTGTTACTCCCCATTACCATCCCACCTATCACCATTCACATGAAGGTGATGATAGTTAAATTTTCTCCTATCTTAAAACATTCTATTTGGTAGGCCATGGACTCATCATCTAGCAACAATTACTTCTTCCACTTGATAATGCATTAAATTCCCTCATAATGGAGCCATCTATAAAATTCAGAGTGAAAACAACCCTTAGAATTTCAAAAAATTTCAAGACCAAGGTGTATTCAAGAATCCTACCCTTGAACCCTTTCCAAGTGTTCCATTTCATGAGTCTCAACCATTTAACTTTCCTATTAATTTGATTAAAGGTTACAACATTCCTACTGAACTCATTAAGAATATTCCCCCTAACCTCTTAGATTATAATGATGATGAGCCTAACAAAATCAATCTCAATATTAAAACTTCCAATCTATCACGTCATCTCATCCCTTCGCTTCTTGCTTCTTTGCAACCTCATTCTCATCAACCACCTTGTGATGACATCCCCATTGTCTTAACTAAGACTCAGCATTCCATTCATCATGCCTCCTCAGATGAAAATGTCATCCCTACTTGCATCATTGATCTTCATATGCCTAATTATTATGATGGTTATACCTTAGATGATCCATTCTTAGGAGGTCTTATTTAGGCCTATGATGTTGAGATTATCCGTTATTGTTCCTCTTTGCTTCAATATTCTAATATATCTTCCCATGTTCCATCATATATCATTCATAATTTTAGCATTTTTTCTCTTTATTATAGGGTAGAGATAGTGTAGACACCTCTAGTTTATGAATAACCTTATAGGAATATGCTTATGGATCATGCTATGACTAGGACCTATCACTTTGCTAAGTATTGTGAACATAGGATTGCAATAGGGGGAGATTAGTATTGTGTTAGTGAATAAAACAAATTAATAAAAAACACACTAAACTAACACCCTAATCCTATCTCAAAGTAGGAGTTTATTTAACAAAACAAAAATGGAAAACCACAACTAAAACATGAAAGAAAGACCTTTCTTCACCTTCCTTGGATGCTCCAAAATGCTTGTTGTAGTAGCTTGCTTGGTTTTTTCTCATGAAGTTTGCATCAATGAAGTGTGGCTACCTCCATCTCTCCTTGTCACCTTGTTTGGCTTTGACTTGGCTTGGCTTGGATCAATATTTGCGCATTATAGCACTAAGATGTAATGATTTTAAATGCATTTATGCATTATAAGTTTGACATAAAAGAGCTTAAAAATCAATGGGCAAGGCCTCCTATTTATATATTTTTGAAATGGTTTAGGATCAACCACAACCTTCCATCTCAAGATTGAGATGTATGGCCATGAATTAATCCAAATTATGTAATTAAATTCATAAATATCCCCCATAAATATTTGGAAAGAAGTGGAATTTTAAAGGCATGGGAGGCATTTATTAGGTGTGGGAGGGTCTTAATGAGGTATGGGGTGGCTTGATGAGATATTTTATGCATTTATGGCCTATGGATGTCTTTCTAAGAAATGATGTCATTTGATGATGTAGATACTCAATGTCAATTTCTAAAAATAAATATTCAAAAATTTCTATGGAAAATTAACTTAAGGTCTTGATTTGGTTTAATTAGCCTTTAACATGATTAGTCAACTTTGATGAAAAACTTTGGTAATTTGTGCACAAATTTATTAAATTGGTCAAAATGTCATATTAGTGGTTCAAAATTTGACCGGATTAGAATTAGAAGTCGATGTTAGATGTGTTGGAACCATATTCCCATTTAGGATGCTGACAACACAAAATAATAAAGGCATGTGTCTTGTGTAATTAATTAAATAGAAAAGAGCAATCTAGAGCACCTAGGTGCAAAAATGTAATTTTGACTCAAAATGATCTAATCATAGTTAGCTTCTTCATAAATTACATTACCCTATTTAATGATACCCTAGAAAAAATTATTAGTTGAATATTAAAATTTCAAATCTTTTAATGCATTTTAGTGTTTTTAAGTCAATTTTTGCATTGTGGTGAAAATTGGTCAAAATCTTGATTAATGGTCATTGGTGGCCAAATTTAGGTGTCCACAATTTTTCCATATTTGGTAAGGCATTGTGAGCTATAAATATAGTAACGTATTCTCAACTAATGAAAAGGTCATGTATGCATACAACTACAATGATGATGAACTAACTGTATGATTTCCCCTTGAGGGAATGATTAGCACAAGGAAAGTTCAACAAGAGGTCCCTTGAAAGAAAAAATAGAGACAAGGGGACCAAATAAAATAAAATGATGGGATGAGAACACAATGATATTTAAGTAGTCAAAATCACTGAGAATGTAAGTGGGATGGTGTACCATGGTTTTCCCAAAGATAGTTATAAGCATTGTACCCCACTAGTGGCAATGTGGAATGAAAACACAATGATTTGCCCAAAAGCAAATTATAATCATTGAGAACATGCAGATGCCCCAGTTAGGATAGATAAACAAGATAAAAGCATGCCCCTGTATGGGTAGAAAAAGTAAAATGATGATAACATAATGATTTTCTCAAAGGTGATTATAATCATTGAAAAATTTATATGGGATGATGTGAAATGGTTTGCCCAAAGGTATTTATAAGCATTGGACTCCAATTATGGAAAACATGACTGATTTGGCTAATGATGATGATAATTTGATATAGAGGATAGAGATGAATTGGGATAAATTTCTAGTAGGGAGATGCTTATCTGAACTAACAAAGGTTAAAATTCTTTTATTGTTTAATTAATCTATTTGGGATATGATTGGGATGTTAGTGCCAAATAGATGTCGATGCTACCATTACTGAATAGAGTTTCTGAAGCTAAGGTTTGTTATAGCATGTATCAATAAGCATCATGGTATAACATCATGAGGACTTGGCCAAAATATATATAAGGACTGACTCCTATAATCCAATACTCAATAGAAAATAATTTACCAATGATAGAAACCATGAGATAATGTAAACAATTGAATATGGATGGATTTAAGTGTATGTGTAGGCAAATAATCACCCAATGAACGTACATAGATTAAATCAAAGCAAAAATATGAAAAGCAAACAAACAAGCACATAAAAAAATAAGTTAATTTAAGCCATATGAACATTGCCCCTAAAAATAGGTGACAACTTAACAAACTAATAGAATTGGGGAATATAAGAAAAGGAAGGGGGTGGCTGAGCTATCTCCATATGCACTAGGTAAGTGGACATTGCCTACATAGTTCCATGGACCTAATATCCAAAAAAAACTTCATTCCAAATGTAGTTCTCCTGAGAAATGAGAAGAAAATGATAATTGGTGAAAACAAATAGAATGGATATGATAGAGGAATAGGAATGGTCTTGCAAAATAACAAGTGCATGGGAGAAAAGGCAAAAAAGGATGGGGAAACTAAGTGACAAGTGATTGGATTGTAACTTAGTAAGAGTTCCCTGAATATTTAAGGCAAAAAAGTGGTCAATGTTTTTGGTTTTTTCTAACGGTTTTACAAATGTTTTTTGAAATTTTTAGAGTATCTCAACTCAATCAATAATGAAAAAATACTAAATGGTTCAAGCTCAAAAAATATAGAGAGCATTACTTAGGTTGCTCTCAAAATAGTGAGAGCATGGCTTAGGTTGCTCACAAAATGGTGAGAGTGTGAGACTTATGTTACTCTCAAAATGATGAGAGCATGGCATAGGTTGCTCATAAAATAATGAGTTCATAGCTTATGTTTCTCACAAAATGGTGAGAGCATTTAAACTTAACAATTACTCATAAAATGGTCAGAGTATGGCTTAGGTTTCTCATAAAATGGTGAGAGAATTCAAACTTAACAATTGCTCACAAAATGGTGATTGCATGATTAGAAAGGTTGATTGAGCTGACCTCAACAAGTATCGAGTGTTTCCTACATAGTCCTAGGGTAGGACCTCAAGTCACTACAGTTCTACCCTATAATAAAGAAATCCAACTAGTGTAGTAGTCAATTCAAACAAAATAGGCATAGTTGGTATAAAGGCATAGTACAATATAGAGAATGGCTATTTAGTATGTTCAAGGCATAATAAATAAGTGTTGCCCCTAGTTTACCCATAGGTGGTTATAACTAGGATATAACAACATAGGTCACTAAGACAATAGGTTATAATTAGGATCAAGACAATGAGAGATAATGAAACATGAAATGAAGGATGTAACTACCAAATATCTATCATACTCCTCCAAAATACTATCTCTATATGAAATGCTCAAAAGAACTATTGAAATTAATCAAATTCATTGGTGATAAAATGTTCAACTAATGGTAAAACCAAGATCAAACAGGCTAGGTAGATAGGATTCAAAACATGCTTGGTTGATAGAATAGAATGGTAAAATGGATAAGTAATAGGCTAAGAGGAATGATAAGAATGATATTCATATAAAGAATAATAGTTATAAAATGGCACAACTAAAATGATCCTTATAGATAATACACCATAGTGCTCAATCATAGTACCACTTGAGGTGAATAAATTTCATCGGATCAGGAAGTTCATCTCTATCTGATGTGGCGAGCCTGTATGTTCTTGATCCATAATGTACAGTAATAATGAAAGGCCCTATCTAGTTTGATTTGAATTTACCTTTATGCTTCTTCTTGGCCATGGTATTTTTTTGGTTTTATTTAAGAACAAGATCACCAAGTTTATATATTATATGCTTGATATGTCGATTGTAGTGGTCTTTGAGTCAGTTTTGATATGACTGAAGATTGTTGATCATAGTTGTGCATTTTTTTATCAAGTAGGTCTAGCTCTTACAAGCGAGCTACTAGATAGTCATGATCATCTAGGACATGCTTGAAAGATATGTGAAGTAAAGGTAACTCAACCTTAATAGGAAGTATGGCTTCAATACCATAAACAGGTGAGTATGGAGTGGCTCCTGTGGGGGTATGGTGATTGGTATGGTATGCCCAAAGGGCATGAAATATCTAAAGGTGCTAGTCATGACCAACATTATTAATAATCTTTTTGAGAATGTTAATAAAAAAAAATTTGGATGCTTCAGCTTGACCATTACCTTAAGGGTAATATGTTGTAGAGAAATGTTGTGTAATATTGTATTTAGTACATAACTATTTGACATCTTTATTTTTGAAGGATTCTCCATTATCTGATATAATTTTAGAAGGGATATCATAATGATAGATGAGATGGTTTAAAATGAACTTGGAAATTTACTTTCCAGTCATGTAAGTGAGGGATATATCTTTGACCCCCATAGTGAAATATTCAGTGGTAGTAAGAATATGTTTATGGTTGTTTAAAGATGTAAGATTGATTTTTCCTAATGAGGTCAAGTCCCCATGTAGAAAATGGCCATGGTGTTAACATTGGATTAAGAGTCTTGGTTGGGCTATGAATCAGATTGGCATGTTGTGTTGGGAGAATAAACCAGAAGCACACAATTTGATTACCAAACCAATCAACTTAATATGCGGAAATTAACCAGATTCACCAAGTAACTAGAATTCAGAATAACACATGATATGAGAGACAATACACAACTTGTATTAACACTTTATACAGAAAAGAATACAATAAAGAAGATGCCACTTCTTCTCCACCACCTTACAGAGGTTTCCCACACCTCAAGTGAACAGTAATTCTTCTCCCCAAAGCTCTCCCTCTCAGGTCCCAACACCCAACTCAAATACAGAGTTGGTGTTCACCTCCCGTGCTCCACGCACACCACAAGTGCTCCACGCACTCCACAAGCACTCCACGTGCTCCACAAGTACTCAAGGTACTTCAAGTAGATCTCCCATGAATCTGCAATAACCTTCAATTCAACAGACCATACTTATGGAAGGAACTCCCTTGCCTTCCTCTCTGCTCTATCCGAGTACACACCTGTACTCCAAGTAGATCCTGCCTGATACTGCTCCCTGTTGTGTTGCTGTCTATATGACCTTGCACACCTGCAAATCAAACAACGGTTCTGCTCACCTGTGAACCTCGACCTTGCACACACATACACCTGCAGATCAACGATCTTACTTACCATGTAGATCTCCTATATAGGCCATGCAACTGTGACCAAGATCCTACACTCTTGAAGAACCCAGCTGGCTCTCCAATCCAGCACCAACACACCTGGTACTGAGGCACTAGGAGGAACGCACCATTGCTCTACCTCACACACAGAAGGAGCTTATAATTATGCTCTCTTACTCCCTAGCACACGTTTCCAATACAACCATGAGTCTATTATATAGATCTCATCCAAACAATGATTAGACATCTAATTACCATAATTAGATCCGCAGCTATGAGTCTAAAATTAGCACTCATCATGCAAACACTTGGTTTGTTAGCTCACTTCCCGTAATTAGCTCACAGTCGAACCACACAGGCGACCGACGTCGGTCCTTGTCTGCCTGGGGGTCGCCGACGCCGGCCGATCTATGACCGACGTCGGTTGCCTTCATGCCCTATCCTACCGACGTCGATTGGCCAGACCAACGCCAAACACTTCTGACACTTAGCAACTCTCCTGCAACCTCCTCCGTGTCTGCATCAGTGAAGCTTTTAGCTCCACAATCCTAACAATCTCCCACTTGGAGATAAACAGCTGCACTGTACCTGTACCTGTACTCTGTCTAATCTGTTTCCTGGTTTGTATCCCTCTTCAAGCTCCCACCTGAAGACAACCCACCACACATCCCGTGGTGTACCACCTGTCATCCAAGTACCCTGCCACATCCGAACCTACAACACCTATAGTGAAGTCCTGACCCTGCATAGCAACACCTGCTGCCGGTCCCTCTCAGAAAACCTGAGAACCCACTTCCCCGAATTGGCTCCTAACTCTCTGACAGCTCCCACTGCATGGGAATACTCAGGTCTATACTAGACCTCATGTGATTTCGGACACTGTACCTGTCTAGCCCTTAGTGTGCTCCGGCTCTGCATCCTAAACCTCACCAACACCTGATTCACATCAGCTCCCACTCGAGACAAAATCAACCTGTGATCTCCATGCCTCCCATGTCAAAGAATTCCGCTGCTCCAAACTCCTCCTGACATGCCACTGAACTAATCTTACCCTTAGCTCAGCAAAACCCTGTATGTACAAAACTGCTATAGCAAAACATACCATCCACATACAGCACAGAATGATGTCATGACTCATCATCCACCTGGTAAGACAAACCACAGTAGTTACCCTGACACTGACTGAAGCCATGCTTCGTCCTCCACCTGTCAAAACCTGTACCACTGTCCTGCAGCTCCTCAAGACCGTATACCTGGTCTTCCGTCTCACGTATCCATTCTCTCTATTCTTCTACTAAGGTATCCATTCGTCTCTGTGATTTCATACCTACTGGCAACCCTACCAAAACACACATGTCTGGTTCTCCTCCAAGGAATCACATCCTCATCCATGCCAAGCTCACACCTGTTTCCTGGATCCTTCCTGCTCTACAATCAGCAACATGTATAAAGAAGAGGAACAACGAATTTGAGGGCCTACTTACACCTTCAGTCCTCCATATGGGTGTTTGAGACTCCTTGACAGCTTGCTGTCCACCCAAAATCCGTTACAGTGACCAACCTCGGTCACTCCACAGTCTGCATCCAACCGACATCGGTTCCATGCGTCTGTACCTGACTACCAACCTGCCAGCGCTGGTGTCCCTGCTACCGACGTCGGTCCTCCTAACCGACATCGGTCTTACATACTGCCGACGTCGGTCCCATGACCGACATCGGTCTTACCCTGCCCGACATCGCCGGCTTCGGTCTGCACATGACCGACATCGGCATCTGTCTGTTTGACGCCAGTTCCTCCTGACTGACATCGGTACCTGTGTTCGCCTGTGAGTGATGACTTTTTACCCGCGAGCTTCTTTGAATCAAAACCCATGTCCAAACTGCCCTGCTCAGAAGTATCCAGCCACATCCACTGGGTTCTATCCGCCATCTCCTCCATAAACACCAAGGCTTTCCAGTTCTTAAGCCTATCAAATATATCTGTCTTCCGCTTAAGAACATGCATCTCCTTCCTGCTCATGTGACCAAGCCTACGAAGCCACGTCTCCGCAACAAAAGAAGAATCAGTAATATAAACAAGTAGATAAAGGATACCTGTTTTCTTACCACCAGCTAATTCAAGTGCATCTGCTGTGAGAGTTCTTATGCATCTCTCATCACCCAATCTTTTTGAAGAAATTAGCCATATCTCCAAATCTGGGACCTGCATGACCTTCATCAACCCCTGTGTGTTGGCTGCCTGCAATTTCAGCTTCACTTCCCCTTTGCCAATTCTTTGGCAAGGCTCACCAGCTCCTCTACCTGGAACTGCATGGAAAGAGGCAACCGAATCTTTTATCCAAGATTCAACTTTATCCAAGAAACCTCCAAGAACATCCTGTGCAATAAGACCTGCAACATCTGCTTCTTCAGTTTCTTCATGCTGATCTGCTACCAACCAACAATAATCTTTTACCTGCTCTTTCTTTCCATAGGACCGTGAGTGACCATCTGTGCTTTTCAACTCCTCCATTCTTAGCTTACTTTGATTTGCTGTTGCTCTACTCCCACTCAATCAGAAACCCCTGAGAGTGCCCTGTAACCAAACACAAAACCTGCTTCCTCCAACCTTAGCTCTGATACCACTTGTTGGTATCAAGCTATGAGCCAACAACCTTGCTCTGATACCACTTGTTGGGAGAATAAACCGGAAGCACACAATTTGATTACCAAACCAATCAACTTAATATGCGGAAATTAACCAGATTCACCAAGTAACTAGAATTCAGAATAACACATGATATGAGAGACAATACACAACTTGTATTAACACTTTATACAGAAAAGAATACAATAAAGAAGATGCCACTTCTTCTCCACCACCTTACAGAGGTTTCCCACACCTCAAGTGAACAGTAATTCTTCTCCCCAAAGCTCTCCCTCTCAGGTCCCAACACCCAACTCAAATACAGAGTTGGTGTTCACCTCCCGTGCTCCACGCACACCACAAGTGCTCCACGCACTCCACAAGCACTCCACGTGCTCCACAAGTACTCAAGGTACTTCAAGTAGATCTCCCATGAATCTGCAACAACCTGCAATTCAACAGACCATACTTATGGAAGGAACTCCCTTGCCTTCCTCTCTGCTCTATCCGAGTACACACCTGTACTCCAAGTAGATCCTGCCTGATACTGCTCCCTGTTGTGTTGTTGTCTATATGACCTTGCACACCTGCAAATCAAACAACGGTTCTGCTCACCTGTGAACCTCGACCTTGCACACACATACACCTGCAGATCAATGATCTTACTTACCATGTAGATCTCCTATATAGGCCATGCAACTGTGACCAAGATCCTACACTCTTGAAGAACCCAACTGGCTCTCCAATCTAGCACCAACACACCTGGTACTGAGGCACTAGGAGGAACGCACCATTGCTCTACCTCACACACAGAAGGAGCTTATAATTATGCTCTCTTACTCCCTAGCACACGTTTCCAATACAACCATGAGTCTATTATATAGATCTCATCCAAACAATGATTAGACATCTAATTACCATAATTAGATCCGCAGCTATGAGTCTAAATTAGCACTCATCATGCAAACACTTGGTTCGTTAGCTCACTGCCTGTAATTAGCTCGCAGTCGAACCACACAAGCGACCGACATCGGTCCCTGTCTGCCTGGGGGTCGCCGACGCCGGCCGATCTATGACCGACGTCGGTTGCCTTCATGCCCTATCCTGCTGACGTCGGTTGGCCAGACCAACGCCAAACACTTCTGACACTTAGCAACTCTCCTGCAACCTCCTCCGTGTCTGCATCAGTGAAGCTTTTAGCTCCACAATCCTAACATGTTGTTGACATTTGTCACACTTATTTACATATGCAACTACATCTGCATCCATTGTGGGCCAATAATAACTAGTAAATAAAAGATTTTTGGATAAGACTGCCCTATTGGATTGGTCTCCACATACTTCTTTGTGTACTTCCCATAATGCTAGTGTATATTCTACCAAAGTTAAATGATGAAACATATTTTCATCAAAACTACAATGGTATAGGGTTGATCCAAGTAGAGTATAATGAGTGGAGTGATGGATGAAGGCTTTGGTTTATTTTTGGGAGAGGTCAGGTGGTAAAACTTGGTCATGAAGTTATTTTTAAGGGTCTAAGTACCAGATAAAAATATGACCAACAATATCACAAATCATCATGATAGTGGAAGGCTCATGATCTGGTAAGAACAAGTTCTCAATGAGGAACTGATACTCTCTAACTTTGTCTATTTATTGAATCAAATATCCAATAGTGGCCATAGCATCTATAGTTCTATTACTTTCCCTTGGTATATGCTCAAATTGAATGTTAGCAATCTATTATTTCAAAGTGTTGACCATGGCCTTATATGGAACCAACTTGCCATCTTTGGTCTAAAAGTGGTCTATAACCTAATTGATGATTAAATAAGAATCACCATAAACCTTGAGATGAGATACATTCCATTGTAACATTTGATGAATCCCTGTAATAAGTGCTTCATATTTGACCATGTTGTTGGTATAAGGAAAATTGATCCTAAATGATTTAGGGATTAGACCCCCCTGTGGTGTAATAAATAAAAGGCCTACCCCTAATCCATGTGCGTTGAATTATACATCAAAATATAGCTTTTATTTCTTCTGTTCAAGAGGTATGTCAATGATGGTCATTATAGATTCATCAAGAAATTGGAATGTGAGTGGCTCTATGTCTGTAAGGGGTGCTTCAATAAGCTGATTTGTAATAACTTGCCCCTTAATGGATTTTTTATTGACGTATTCGATGTCAAAATCACTAATAAACATGGCCCATTTGGCCATTCTACCTTGTAAAGTTATTTTATATAGTAGATACTTGAGTGGATCTACTTTTTAAATGACCATGGTCTTATTGTTCATGTAGTGTCACAATTTTTGAGCTGTAAATACCATGGCTAAATAGGCTTGTTCAATAGGAATATAGTTGTGTTCATATGTGATCAATGTACAGCTTAAGTATTATATTTTATGCTCTTTTCCATTGTCATCACGTTAAGATAGAAGTGCCCCCAAGCCATTATCTATAGCTAATAGGTACAACAAAAATGGTTTTCCTGGCATAGGGGGTAATAAAATAGGCATATTTGCTAGGTCATCTTTTAGCTACTAAATTTTTTTTTGGTAGTGATTATCCCAGTGGAATAAAACTCCCTTCTTCAAAATATGTGTAAATGAATGACACTTGTCTACTAACTGAGATATGAAGCATTGGATTGACTGGATCTTGCCCTACAAACTATTGAGCTACTTCAAATTGGTTGGTGGTGGCATCTCCATTATAGCTTGGACTTTGGCTAGATCAACTTTAATTCCCCTGAGAGACATGATGAGGCTAAGTAATTTTCCTGATGTTACTCCAAACACACATTTTTTTGGATTTAGTCAGAATTTGTACTCATGTATTCTTTTAAATATTCTACGTAGTATTTTTGGATGGTTGGCCATAATTTTTTATTTATCTAGTATGTCATCGACATAGTCTTCAATAATATAATACATCATATCATGGAATATGATGGTCATGGCTCTTTTATAGGTGTCTCTAACATTCTTAAGACCAAATGATATTACCTAATAATAGAATGTTCCCCATGGAGTGGTGAATGATGTTTTACATTGATTTTCTAGTGTTATTCTAATTTGGTTGCATCTTGAAAAGTTGTCCATGAGTGAAAGCATCTCATAACCCACCATGGAGTCAATGATCATGTTAATATTAGGAAATGGAAATTCATCCTTAGGGAAAGCTTTAGTTATGTCTAAAAAATTATTACATATTTAGATTCCTTCAATATTTTTACTGATAGGTACAACATTAGATGTCCATTCTGAGTAGTCAATGGATCGAATACATCCTGATTTTAAGAGTTTTTCCAACTCTTTTTTTACTAATATAGAAATGTGAAGATGCATCTTTCATAACTTTTACTTAATTGGTTTGGCATTAGGGTTTACTATAAGGTGATGTAAAACCAAGGTGAGGTCCAAACCTAGCATGTTTGAATAAGCCCATGCAAAGATATCTACAAATTCTCTCAATAGAGATTTAAAGACTTCACATTCCTCCTTAATGAGGGATGCACCTAATTTTATCCATTTTAGGTCTAATGGAGTCCTAATGTTTATCTCTATTATATCTTTGACTAGAATGGTCAAGCCATCTTCTAGGATAGTAGGCAAAGACTTGAACTATTATATGATATCAGGGTCCTCTGTTAAGACTTGCTCTTAAACTTCTCCTAGGCATGATGAATCTAAGTCCCCTAATGGGAGATATGACCATATGAAAAAAACAATAAGAAATCCTTAAATAATTCAATCAAAAACTTGTTGTTGTTGTTCAAAATTAAACTCATATCCATAGGCAAGTTCATCATTAGTGGTCTCCTAGTCTAAATTTGAAGAAGAATGAACACCCTCATCTAATGGCACCTGAAATAGGTTTTCACCACTAGACTGACCTTTATCTTTACTTTCTCCCTAGTCAGAAAGCACCTCAAAGAAGTTTTCACTTTGGGACCTCAATGTTTTATTTATTTATTTTTGGCTAAGGGTGTTCACTCACTCTCCAAAATAGGCTTCAAGATCCAATGTGATTGAGAATCTTAATTTATGATGTTCCAACATAATGTTGTCTCTAAGGCCTAAAAAATCACAAAATGCCTCATCATTTTGAAACTCATCAATCAATAAATTGGATTCTTGTTGGTCCTAATCTATCAGTTAAGGATAATATAA
This sequence comes from Torreya grandis, assembly GCA_037957365.1. Lineage (NCBI taxonomy): Eukaryota > Viridiplantae > Streptophyta > Pinopsida > Cupressales > Taxaceae > Torreya > Torreya grandis. The sequence goes on along the minus strand of JARHVA010002817.1, from coordinate 748,444 downwards.
TGCTAATGGGTTGTGATAAATGACTAGGGTAAGGGTAAAAATAACATTATTATCAAATAAGTTAGTCTTAGCTAAGTCATCAAAGATAAGGCTATGATCTAACTCTACTTCACTGTTAGCATCATCATCACTAGTCATCGATGATGGAACATGAATAAGATATGTGGGGTCATCCCCAGGTGGTTTAAATCCAAGTCCATAAGGTATTTTGTATTTGGTCATGGAAATTGGCTTAATGGTTCCTTATTGATTCGATCTGAGGCCTCTTCCTTCATAGTCTTGATTCTCTATGATCCTATTGGGAATAGGATACTTTGCACTTTTATAATAATTAGTTTGGTTTTCATTCTATAACCATGATTCATCTCCCTCGAGAGGGTCTAGTTTTAGGCTAGATGTTGGTACAAACATGACAAGTCCTTTATTTTTTCTCTTTTTTTTCCAATGCATGTGTGGGGTAACTTTAGGTCTTCTAAAGGTCTTTGTATTATAAATAAGATTGGAAATATGAAAGGTATCATGTGTTAAATATTCTCCTAGGCCATTCATTGAAATGGTGTAATGATTGGAAGCTTTAAGAGGCAACATGTCAGAAAGGGAATCCAAGGTATTAAGATTTATATAATTGTCCTTTGAAGAATCATTAAGTATGGCCTTTCCTTTATCTTACTTGGAACTTGAATTCATGTCATATTAGTAATTGTAGCTTTGAAACTCAACAATGAGATGTTTGAAGTATTCATATGGGTGCAAATCTCCTAGAATATTTAGTTTCATCCCTGAGTGGGAGAACTTGATACATTGGTTCCGCATTGATTGGACTACTTGAATCTCATGTAACTAAGACCTACCTAGAAGCATATTATATGATAACTCAAGATCAAGCACATGGTAAAGTGTATCATGGGTTAAAGACCCAATGATAACTGGTAGGCTAATGGTGCCTTTTTATTCTCTCTCTTGATTATCGTAAGCTTTGATAGTTATCATTTTTTGTTAGAGATCTGCCATTATGTACCCAAGAATCTTAATGAGATTTAGAGACACTATGTTGAGGCTTGATCCATTGTCTATAAGGACATGCTCCACTTTATGCCACTTTATATAAACTTCTGTGTATAATGGATTATTATGGAGTAGGCCAAGAGAAGACATATCTCTTTGGTTGAATGTGACTTATTGGGTGGGAGCTAGGTGTCTAACCAAAGCTTTAAATTTATCAGGGGATATGTCATTGGTAACAGTGGATTGGGTTAAGAACTCATTTAAAATGTTCTTGTGGATTGTTGACATTCACAAAAAATCTAAAATGGAGATCTGGGCTAGTGTCTTCTGTAATTATTCCATAATATCAAACTTCTTATCTCAGACAATGTTAAATGGTATGTTCTAAGGCTAAATGATTGGTTGGATAATGGGTGAGGTGGCAGATGGCTATGGGCTTGGAATGGTAATATTTGACCTCTTAGTTATGATTGCACAACTAGGATTAAGTACAGGACCATGGTTGTTAACAAATGTTGGTAATGGTGGGGACCAGGTAGGACAAGTATCGATTGCTAGTGCACTTGTATGTGGTCACGAGGCAAGGACAAGTTATCGATATAAGGTCCAAAAATGGAAATCCTAGTTTTTTGGTTCAAATATATGCAGTCCCAAATCAAAGAAGGATTATCCATGTAATTTAACTAAGTGGCATTGTTTAGCAATGGTCTAGATTGATTGGTGCTCAGTCTAGGATTAATGGAGATGGTATTAACACTACCACCTGAAATATGACCTACAACCCTATTTAGTCATGTATAACTACATGGAAGTTTTTTTGGTTGTTACTGTGTTGACCTTGGTTTTGTCCATTATTTTGATTTTGTTGGTTCTACTATTGATTCTATTAGTTTTATTGGTTCTACTAGTTCAGCATTTGATTTTGTTGTTGCACTAATTGTTATTATTGGTTTCTTTATTGGGGAAAAGGGTTTTGATAAATACTAAGAGTTTGATTAGAGGTGGAAGCACCACCATCCAATAGGATCTCCCCATTCTCTAACATATTCTTTGAAGCCATTGCCATTCAGCCCCTGCTTACTATTGTGGGTTTCTTGAAATCAAAAGTTGAACTGGATACAAAGGAGCATCTATTGACGTAACAAGATTGGTATCAGATCCTCTGATAAAAAAATCTATAAGATTTCTGATTCTATAGAAGACTTTTAAGTTTCTTTGCTTTGACTAAATTCTTTGGGAAAAAAATTATTGCATCGAGTCCCAGGCCATTTTTTAAAATTTGTCATAGGCCCTTTTTCCTCTGCAAACTTTTATATCCCTATCCATAATTTACTCTCCAAAAACTTAATCTCTCAAAATGGAATTTGGAAAATCCCAAATGTCTTCTATAGTAGAGATTATAAATGAATATGAAATAGAAGGAATGTATGAAATCCCTCCTTTTGTTCCAAAACAATTATCTGATTGTCCTGAGATTGAAATTACAAAAGAAAATTTAGAAAAGGAAACCAGTCTATATAAACCCCTAGCTATTAAAGCTTCACAAGTATATAAGAAGTATGAACTTCTTAAGTCTAAGTTTGTCTATAAGTCTACTTATTTGTCTTTTGTAAAACCATCGATCAAGTCTGTTGAGCTTACTTTGAGTTATAAGCCCAATAAAACCTTTCAGACAAATTTGTTATCTCTGTTATCTGAACTTGAGATTACCTATATCCATTCTCATGAAGATGTCAAATTTGTACACTTTGGTCTTATCAGAATACATATTACTCCTTTGATCCCTGGAAATATAAAACTTGTTTTATATTTAGCCTTGTGTGATAGATGCCAAGTAAGATTCAAACATGCTTGTCAGTTACCCTATACGATGATGAATCTTCCAAGGGAAGATAATTTAGAATTTTATATAGACAATAAGGTCAGTCTATATAAAGGCAGCAGAAGGCCTCCACATAAAGGAATGTATAAGCAGCTAGAAGGATTTGTATAACACTTTTTTGTAGCATTCCAAGGGGATGTTGAGCCTTCAAATGAGTTCAAGCGTATAAATTACATAGCAAGATTCAACTCGCATCTCTCTAAAAATTTTGACGACCTTTGTAAAGATGTCTTGTACATTAGACATAACTTAGAAAAATTGACTATTTTGGAAGATGATACAAATTATATGTGCCATAAAATTTTTGATTGCACTACAAAAATGACTCAGCATTTATCTTCTATAGATTCTAAACTAATAGTTTTAGAAGATAGCTTAGATTGGCTAGAAAAGTAAGATCTAGAAGTTTCACAATCTTCTGCCCTATCACATAAGGTTGAATTTGGCTTGAACTTCAAGACTCAAAAAAGAAATAAGAATCATGGTACTTCTTTCATGTAAAGGACACAAATACCACTCCAACCTTGGTATCTAAACATAGATGACACCCTAAATCCACTCAATGAGATATCTACATGGTGTAATTCCATGAGGGTGATTGCAGTAGCATCTCATCTAGATCTTCCTTTTACCACAGTCTTTACATATAAATTTTTTGGGGTATTGTTACCTAATGGTGGGAATCTATGATTCAAAAAGAATAGAAAAATTTTGTTCATAATCAGCTAGATCCTTTAACCACATTATTTCATTTATTGATTAATGAATTTTGCTCCTCTAGTTGGAAATACAGAACTAGAATCTAAGAAATGGTTGCTGAAAATAGAGTTATGTGATTTAAAGTAGTTTGATGCATTTGTAAAGCAATTCCATTAATTGGCTTATGCTAGTAAAATTTTTAGTTCCACAAAGATCAAGCTAAAATTCTTGCATGCACTCCCTTACAATCTCATCGATAAAGTGATTGCATACATAGATCTTAAAGGTTTAACAATTGAAGATCTATCTCTTTCAGATATAATTGATTTTGCCAAGCAACAAGCCATGTAATTAGTATCGAATACTAAAACTATTCAAAATCTTACTAAGCATCAAGCATCTCATATTGCTCCTATTTTTCCAAAAACTACACAATTTGGCTGTCACCCATTTATACAACCTCGTAAGCACTAAAAGTAGCTTCAAAAGCATCTCTCCTTCAAGCGTCACTCTTTTCCCCACAAGTATTCTTATGCTCCTCCACACCACTTTCTCAAAAAGTGTACTACTCCTCGTCCACACTCCAAAACACCTATTTGTTATATTTGTCATAAACTTGGCCACATTGATCCCCAATGTCACTGCAAAAATCCTACTGTCAAAGCTATTTTCACCTCCAACATAGCAACATGGTGGGATATCATTGACACAGATGAAGACCTTTACCTACAGGATGACATCTATGAACCAGGTCTAGATGATCTCCCTAAAGAAGACTTTGATGAAGACGATGACACTTTCGAATCATTAGCCAATGATTTGGAGAAACTACTCTAAAATATGCAGTGACCATGGCATCATGATAATTCCATTCTTCTATTTAAAGCATATGGAAGATGGTCTAGACATAATGATGAATTACCAAAACATGATATCAGGCCCAGAACTAGAAGCAATCAAAGATGATAAAGTAATTCGAGAGGAAGGTAGCCCTTCATGCCTAAAATTTCACCTACCATGCAAAGGCCTTCCAATCCCCCTTTGTAATTATAGAGCTCTTACAAACCTAATGATTCCTAGATCAAGAAAAAAATTAGTAGCAGAGAGCCTCCAAAAGAAATTCATTAACCACAAATTGAACCAAAATGGGATGTACTTCTACCTACAAAACATAGTGAAGAAGAAGAGGTAGATGATGCTTTCTATTCTAATCAAGACTACTACCCAGACAAAGGTGAATGCAGCAATCTTCAGGAAGAAGAAAAAAAAGGAGAAATAGAAGCTGAAGAAGAAATCTACCAGGAATAAATATTAGTTCTAGATTTGTCAAGACAAAAATTGGTATGTACAAGTATCCCTCCACTAGAGATACCACAACCAGCTTATTTGACACAATTGATTAATGGAAAGTTTGCTCAATTTATAACTATAGAAATCAATGGTTGACTGGTAGATGCACAGATTGATACAGGTGCTTCTCTTTCATTAGCAAAATCACAAATCATCAATGGCTGGAAGACATTAGATGATACTCTTGCTTACAAGAGCCTAGATGTCTAAGGGAATAGTTTTTTATGTAATATGTATAAACACCAGCAATCCCTTAGGATCCAAGATAAAATCTTCCATTATGATTTCTTTGCCTTAAATAGAATTCCTGTAGATATTTTATTAGGTGGTATTTTCATAGATAGATACTCACCCTATGGATCTACTACTAAGAGTGTCATGTTCACTATAGATAATGAAAGACTGAGGATTCCTCAACTTATTTATACAACTGAGCAATTCCCAAGCTCCATGACCCAAACACTATAATTAGTAATTCCTATTGAAATACAAGCTATAGGAGAAAATATTAAAACCACTATCTATTCTAACAACCCTCAGTAGTTTTGGTCAAAATCCATGCCTAAAATGGATATTAAGCTCATCGAAGGAAAGTATATGAAGATTGGGAAAAAAATCCCAATACCAACATAGAATTACAATGATATGGAATCACAAATAAAATAATTAGAGGCTAATGGCTTCATATAAAAATCAACCTCCTCTTATTGATACTATGCCTTTATGGTTAATAAGCACTCAGAACAAAAGAGAGGTAAGAAAAGATTGGTCATAAACTAGAGACCATTAAATGTCGTTACTCAGCCTTTTCCATATCTTATCCCTAAAAAAAGCTATCTTTTGGAGAAAGTTGCAACATGTAAATACTTATCCTAGTTTGATTGCAAGCCTAACTTTTATCAGATTAGTGTTAGAGAAACTGACAAAGAAAAGACAGCATTCAGCTGCCCCTTTGGCCATTTCTAGTGGACAGTTATGCCATTTGGTTTGATGAATGCCCCAACATTCTACCAAGCTCATATGGATAACATTTTTGAAGGTACTTCTAACTTCTTGTGTGTATACATAGATGATATTCTAGTTTTTAGTAATTCTCTTACTGACCATTACTCCCATCTCAAACAATTTTTTGAGTTAGCCGAAGATGCAGGAGTTATCTTATCAAACACAAAAATTTAGCTATATAAAATTGAATGCAATTTTCTTGGAATGATTATCCAAGATTTGAAACTACAAATCCAACTGCACATCAAAGAGAAGGTTATCATTTTTCCTGAAAAGCTTGACAAATCAAAGCTCCAAGCCTTTTTGGGATTATTAAATTAATTGAATAGCTTTTATCCTAACTCTAGTGAAGATAGGTTTATACTTTAGGAACTTCTCTAGAAAAAGAAAGCATTCCAATGGAAGGATGAACACACCACTACTGTCTAGAAAATCAAATCTAAAGTGGCAATGCTCCCAGAACTCCATATTCTAAAATCAGATCAAATTCTGGTCTATATTGATGCCTCTGATATTGCATGGGGAGGAGTACTTGTTTGTATATATCAAAATAAAGAATTTATTTTTGAATTATCTAGTGGAGTGTTCAGTACAAATGTTCTTAAGTGGATCTCTTCTGATAAAGAGATTTACACTGTAAAGAAATGTTTAGAGAAGTTCATGTTAAAACTTTTGCATCTACCACACTATTGTAAAAATTGACTGTACTAGATTTTTGACCTTTAGATAAAAATATCATGGTCAAAAATATGGTTGCGATAAATATGTTAGATGGCAGGCATTTTTTAATCAATTTAACTTCTTTGTAGAACATATTAAAGGTACTGATAATGTTACAGTAGACTGGCTCATCTAAAATCTTCCTACAACACTTATGCATTAACCTATCCTTGGTTTCAACTTAACCAAGATTTATAACCAAGGATTTGCCTCTATGAACATTCTTGTCCAAGAACAAATCCTCAGATAAGGGTTGCATCCAAGGTACACCCAAATTTCCTATGCAATAGGACAAGATCTATAGATGTCTTTAGCAACATCTATTCAAGTAAATCATCATCAAAATACTGGTGTAATTATTATAGAAAAGCTAAATAGTGAATTTTTATTCCACTAGTTTACTAAGCTATTAAAACATCCTTTATGGACATGGCTGATAAAAATAAGGTCCTCACATAATGAACACTTGCATAGGTGGATAGCAAGATACGGTCTGCATCATATCCATGAAGAAGAAGATCATGATCAAGACACTGTGGTTCATACAATCATCTGAAGATAGCTAGAATGGGAATCATACTTCTACATCAATCCTTGTTGTCATGGATGTGAAGCTGGACCCCAGCACTGACATCTTTCCAGTACATTCTAGCTAAGGTGTCTCTTTCAGCTAATAAGTGAATATGACCTTTTGACTAAAGTGGAATCAATGTTGGACCCACCAAGCCAGATGTCCTCATCAAGTGCATCCAATAGCATTTCACTGTAGATTACTTTTGAGTTGTAAAACATGACGGGACATGACACTACCTTGGCAAAGATTCTAGGCAGGACCTCCCAAATTGCTATAAATAAGACTCTCCTCTATAGAGTGATCATCAAAAAAATTCTAAGCTTTAAAAATCTAGTAGCCTATCCAAGCGTATGCTCTTCTCTTTTCCTCTTGAAGGAAATTAAGAATCATAAACTTGATAGACTGTATGTAATATTTTTTTGAGTGATAGTAGTGAAGCTGTAGCCATTTAGCCCCTACCTACTATCACAAGTTTCTTAATCAAATGCTTGATTTGCACACATCTTCATAAATTATGTCTATTGACCTGATGATATTCATAGAATTTATTTTCATGGTACCAATCAGGATAAGGAATGACTTGGGGATAATGCTTTGGTATAGGCCAACTAATCAAATTAGTGATAGCAAGTTTATGAAACATAGATTTAATAGGCTCTCAAAGGTCACTAAAAACATGGTGAGTAGGTACTATTCTACTTAAAAGAGGATTTTGCAATGGCAAAGGTTATGGCATTTATTGCATGAGTCTTGGTTGTTGTGCTCATAATGTTGGTTGAAGAGGTTGTCAGGTAGGAATAAGTTGAAAAGGTGGTGTAGGTTTAGCATATAATGTTTGCATCATTTAGACATGACATGACTTAGTCACTCTATTTCCCATAACATTCTTATTGTGATTGAATTATTTTAGTCTATCTTGGTTATTGGCCTGTGTTGGTTGTGATGCTTGCACTTGGATTGGATGTTGATTTTGGCTACTTCCCTGATTGATACCCTGGCTTTGATTAGTTGAGTTAAGGTTGATGACTCCTTTACTAATAAGTGCTCACTTGATCAATAAAACTTTGTCAATGATTTATTTAAAGGTATGTACACACTATAGTTCCATATGATCGGCTATCTCACTATTCAAGTTTTTAGTGAATACAATGGATAATTATTTATTTGGTAAATTTTGAGTGAATCAGCTTGTAAGTGCTCTTCATTATTGTATATAACTTGTAAAACTCTGACTAGCTTTTTTTTTGCATGTGTCAAGTCGACCAATGAAATCTCATGTTTGAGATTTTAGGAAAAGTGTTATATAAACTGTTCTAAAAGGTCATCAAAATATGTTACTAAATTCTTGGGAAAATATAAAAACCACTCCAAGGCTTGTCTAGCTAAGATCCTTGGAAACAAAAACAAAAGGTATATATCATTATATGCCACTAGCTGGCATGCAACAAAGAACTTGGTTAAATAGGCTTTGGGGTCACCTTTCCTCTTGTACTTATCAAATTTTAGTGGCTCATATCCTAAAGAAAATGGAATATGTAAGTACTCCATATTGAAAATATAAAAATACACATCATCCAACTTAAAATTTTTAATATGTTTCCCCACTTGGATGGTGGTGATTGCATCCTTCATTTTTTGTAACTCTTGCTCTAGGAAACTTGTGGGAATATTGTCCTAGGTAGATATTTGGGTAGTCACAATTAAAGCACTTTGACCAAGGTATGATGGGTTATTTGGTATATGTTGGATTGGTTTCAAAATGAACCAATAATACACAAATGCAAATTAGGATGTACTTATTGAAATTATACATTTGGCTATGTGATATTCTAGTTTGGGTTGGCAATGAGGGTTTGACTTGGAGGATTTTAAGGTTGGGACAGAGGGATATAATGATACTATGCCTATTTTGGTTGAAAAGGGACCTATTCCTGACTACTCAAAATTTGTTGTTGAGTGGGAACTTGTGAGCTAAGACCTTATCTTTGAACTTGTGGTATGCTTTGCATAAAAGGCAATTATTTCCTAAAAGGTATTTGAGAGACCTTAGAACCCCCTTGTTGCATAAATCCTAGTTGAGAAGTGGATGCATGTTGGAGATTTGGCACCTATAATTGACCAACATGAATATGTTGTTGATTAAACATCATTTGGTTTTGAATTGGCATGTTGGTATGTAAAGAATAAGGTACGTTTCCTACTACTTGATAAGGTGGAACAATAGTTGCCCCTTGTTAAGGTGGTAATATGCTCAACCTTTGTTTCATTGGTATATTCATTTATGCCTATTATTGTGGAATGATACTCATCACCTATTAAGGAGGAATAGAATTCATCACATTCTATTGTTGAGGCATGACATTGGTTGTTGGTTGACTACCTAATCATGTTGGTTGTGCACTTGATGAAGCAACTGGTTGAGGTTGGGGTGTAGAAGCTCCCATTCCTAGGTTTATAGAGACACTCATGGTATTAACTAAAGGCATAAGTTTTTGACTAATTATTTGTGTATTAGTACCACTTTCATTTAGATTGGATGTTTATTGCGCATTATCTAATATATTTTGCTCATTATTCTATGTAGAAGCAAAAGACACTTCTTTGATAATTGGCATATGAAATAAGTTGTCTATCAAAGTGTTTTATGTGAATGGGTTTAAACTCTAATTTTCTTGACTAGTTAACTCTTTCAAAACTCTTATTGAAGGAACTAAGTCAATAAAAGGTTTACTCACCATGGTCATCTGATTGAAATTGCATGTTAGATTCAGGTAGGTTTGATATGTTATTTGTATTTAATTAAAGTGATCTTCCATGAGGCTCTTTACTTTGTTAGGCATATTAGGGTCCTGAGACATCATTTGGACTAGATTTAAAGGATTTCTAGAAGAGGCTTATTGAGTATACAATATGTTGTGAGGCATTCTTACTAGGCTTGGTAAACTTTCATGAGGGAAGTCCGATGGAAACATAGCACCTACTTCTATGGCTCCAACCAAAATCTCATATTTGTTCTCCAATAAATGACACTAAAACAAAAATGGATCATACATGGAAGGCATATTAATAGAGTATGATTATTGAGGAACTGGTTCTTCAACTGTGGGTATCATAGTTAGGTATTATGCGGTTTATTTTTGGTCATGTTTTGAATATGGTGACATATTAACCAAATAGTTAGCCAATGGATCTTGGTTTTGTTCCCCTATTTAAGTATTACAATAAGGATAAGGATCTGTCTCATAAGCAATATTACTTGCATAGGGGTCTTGTACCATTTCTTCTTGTGTAACCACATTACTAATCTCTGGATTATACATAAGTCCACTACGAGTGTAGGAATACATGTTGAGATCCATAATAAATGTTTTTGCAATGGAAAAGGAAGAGAGTTTTACACACTCTATAAAGATAATGTCTAAAATATTATATTCAAACTTGGTCTAGATTCATCAAAAGAATGGAAAGGTTTATTCAATGATTTGTGATAAAACAAGCTAACATTAATTATCTAATGTTACATGTCTTCTATAAAAGGATAAGGTAAATAGACCTAAAATATAAATGCCAAACTCTAAATTTGAAGTGTTTCAAATTAGTCTAAACTAGAAAAATAAACTATTTCTAGGTCTTTTGGCCAAATGTGGTGTCAAAATCTAGACTCAGACAAGTCATGTGTTAGGTTTCTTGGCCAAACGATGTCAAAAGCTATAAACACTTCTAAAAAAAACTAGGCATTTGACTCTTGGACATGAACTCAATTAGGTAGGTATATGGTATGAAACAAAAGGCACTTTAGGGATAGTTTATTTTATCATAAATAATGGTATAAAACTTGGTTCTTTTAACAAATAGGCTAGATAAATGTGAACAACATAACTATGCTAGATAAAGATTCACAAAAGGTATGCTCAGATTGGCTTGAAAAATGTGTACAAAATTAAACTCTATGCAAAAAGGTCTATGAAACAATGTTTGAAATGTTTTGGGTGGCGTATCAATGCTAAACTACTCAAAAGACATGATAAACTATTTGTTTCAAAAACTCCCTAAGGCGAAGATGGTTTCTCACAAATTTGGTAGCTAACACTACCTTTCTTAACTAAAATGACATACATATATTCAAAATTTTGACAATATATCTAAGGTAAAAAAGTATGTATTAAAATTATCTTAATGGAAATAGGATGGTTAAACAAAAAAATTTGGTGCATAGACTCAAAGTGCAAGTGTTTAGAATAAAATGACTTAAGTATATCGAGTGGTGATAATGATTATGAGTCTTAAACGATGTTTAATCCAAATTGGAAATTGAACCTAAGTTCCCTCAAGTTTAGTGCAAATGGTGAACCCACTTATCACATCAACCCTATGAACTTATGAAGGTGAAATTTTGAATTTGGATTATAAATAAAGGACTTTAAACAATGTTTGGTAATAGTCTAGACTCAATTGGGTAGCATAACTTTGCCAAAGTAGATTATATGACTCTAAGTTTTGATGAACTTTGAACAAGGAAAATTGATGATTCACGTGGGTAGTATAACACCTCTTTTTTCAAATAAAAATGAGGACTATGTGTTTTGGTTTGTATCATTTTTTCACATGAATTTTTGACTCCAAACAAGACTTTAATCTAGGACAAAACCAACTAATTAATCACTCTTAAGTCCTAAACTGACAAGGTTGCTTGGTATTGTTATAATCCATCAATATACATCATTTTATAGGCTTTTAGTGTTCATCTAAAAAGTAAAATTCAAATTATATAATAGGGTTTTTATACCCCCCTTCTCTCAAATGATAGTACTACGACATGGACCTTGAGGTGCACCTTGCACCAATAACACTTTCATGATAAGTGGGGATTTGTCTAAGATCTATAAGTTTTTGAACATCTAGATGGATCAATTTCCTAATGACTTTCACATCATGTTTCAAAATAAATACACTTAAATTGGGTGTCTTCAACACTTGGTTTATTGTAAAAAGGTCTTGTCCTTTTTACAACCACTACATCCATCACCTGCTTAGTGTAGTACAATGTCCAAAGTGTAGATACAACCCATGTGTAACTCCAACACTAAAAGGTGGTTTAACCATTCAAACCTTTGATCCTAATGGGAGTGGTTGAATTTAGTGCTGGGAGATGAAAATATGGGTCAAAGCTTTCCTATAGAACTTGTGGGAGGTAATGAATTCCCCCTCATAAACCAAGATGCAATAAAATAAATGACTAATAGAAAGACTTTAAGGTCATTTCAAGATCACCCAAACTATTGTGAGTTTTTAGGGAGTGCTTTAGATGACATTTTTTTTATGCCTTGGACTAGGTATGTTTGTAATAAGGATGACACTTTTGATTCCAAAAGTTTCCTAAAGGGGATGGATGGAAGAGCATACACACAACATCTCTCTTTTTGCCAATCAAATTCTAAGTTTAAACAACTATTGAAAACAAAATTTGACAAGTGATTTTAATTTTAAGCACCAAATGAAATATTAGGTGGTATTATTTTGACCCCTTGGTCTTGACTTCTAAAAACATGTAAAGATTACAACCAAAAAGAACAAATGAAACAATAAGCACCTATGTTTGTTTTAAACCCAAAGTTTGAAGTGTTTAAGACTTAGCATGTTAAAGATTCATTTTAGGCACAAAATTTGAAGTGTGCATGATTTTAACCAAGTTCTTTTTAAAACTCTAAATTGAAGTGTATGATTAGTTAAAACACCCACATTAACTTATAAAACATCCTTTAACCTATAAAAATAAGATTAGGACTGCCTACATTGAAGCACTTTAGAGGATGAGACAAAGATTTTTTGAAAAATGAGCTCTTGGGTTGACAGTCGAGTTAGGTTGATAGGCGAGTTAGGTTGACAAGTGAGCTAGGTTGACAGGTAAGTTGGGTTGATAAGTGAATTGGGGTCAAGTCGGGGTGAGTTGGGGTGAGTTAAGGTCGATTTGGGTTCAATTTGGAGTGAGTTAGGGCTGAGTTAGGGTTGAGTTGGGGTGAGTTGGGATGAGTTGGGGTTGAGTTGAGGTCAAGGGCCGAGTTGGGGTTGAGTTGGGCTGAGTTGGTATCAATTTGGGGTTGAGTTGGGGCTAAGTTAGGGTGAGTTGGGTCAAGTCAGGGCAAGTTGGGTTGAGTTGGGGCTAAGTTAGGGCTGATTTAGGGTCAAGTTAGGGTGAGTCAAGATGAGTTGGGCACACAATCAATCTGGGTTACATAGTCCTGAGAACATAATTGTGGCTTACAAAAAAATAGATTTTTTCTCACATCTTTACCTTGTTTGCCTCCACACTCTAAGATCCTGCATGACAATGGTTAGTAGGTTTCTTGTAGGTATAATTTAACCAAATTTGTGAGGCTAAGTCCCATTGGGTGTTCCATTTGTGAAAATTGGATTACAATAAGAGGAGATTAGTCTTGTGTTAGTGAATAAAACAAATTAATCAAAAACACACTAAACTAACACCCTAAGCCTATCTCAACGGAGGAGCTTAGTTATAAAAATAAAAATGGAAAAACACAACTAAAACATTAAATAAAGACCTTCCTTCACCTTCCTTGGATGCTCCAAAATGCTTGTTGTAGTGGCTTGCTCAGTTTGTGCTCATGAAGTTTGCATTAATGAAGTGTGGCTACCTCCAACTCTCCTTGGCACCTTGTCTGGCTTTGGCTTGGCTTGGCTTGGCTCAATATTTGGGAATTATAACACTAATATGCAATTATTTTGAATGCATTTAGGCATTCTAAGTTTGACATAAAAGAGCTTAAAATCAATAGGCAAGGCCTCCTATTTATAAATTTTTGAAATAGTTTAGGATCAACCATGACTTTCCATCTCAAGATTGAGATGTGTGGCCATGAATTAATGTAAATTATGTAATTAAATTCATAAATATCCTCCATATATATTTGGAAAGAAGTGGCATTTTAGAGTCATGGGAGGCATTGATGAGGCATGGGAGGGTCTTAATGAGGCATAGGGTGGCTTAATGAGATATTTTATGCATTTATGGCCTAGGGATGTCTTTCCATGAAATGATGTCATTTGATGATGTAGATACTCAATGTCAATTTCTAAAAATAAATATTCAAAAAAAAACATAGAAAATTAACTTGAGCTCTTGATTTAGTTTAATTAGCTTTTAACATGACTAGTCAACTTTGATGCAAAACCTTGGCAATTTATGCACAAATTAATCAAATTGGTCAAAATGTCATATTAGTGGCTCAAATTTTGACTGGATTAGAATTAGAAGTTGATGTTAGATGTTTTGGAACTATGTTCCCATTTAGGATGTTGACAACACAAAATAATAAAAGCATGTGTCTTGTGCAAGAAATTTGATTAAAAAAAGAGCAATTCAGAGCACCCAGGTGTGAAAATGTCAATTTGACTTGAAATGATTTGATCAAAGTTAGTTGCTTCATAAATTACATTTCCCCATTTAATGATACCTTAAAAAAAATTGGTGGTTGAATATAAAAATTTCAACTCTTTTAATGCATTTTAGTGTTTTTAATCTAAATTATGCATTTTGGTGGAAATTGGTCAAAATCTTGATTAATGGTCATTGGTAGCCAGATTTAGGTGTCTACAAGTACCATAACCCCTATATCCTAATTATCCATGAGATACATGCAACTATTTTCAGCCTTCTATAAACTCCACCCCTCCCTCAATAGAGCCCAATTTGGATCCCACTCCTACACTCAATATAGTTGAGTTTATTCCTACTTCTAATCCTATTGCTATTATTATTTAGCCTTGCCCTATCTCTCCACCAGCACCACCTTATTTGGGTGATGGTTTGATTCTTTTATTAGAACTAGCTCCTTTGTCAACCAAATGGGCTGATGAGCCTTATCAAGATCCTTCCACTTATGTTACACCTCTTCTTATGAGTATACTTACCAAGACTACTCACAGGCATATCTATTTCTTCCATGACATAGATAACCATTCATCCATGAATTATTTCAAGTTATGCCAATATATTGATACTTTTCATCCTACTACCCATTAGTCCTCAGAAAAGGCTATAACTCCTCTAAAGGTACTACTTGAGTATATTGCTAAATATAGAGAGGTATACTATCTCTAGCACCAATGTGGCACCCATCACACCAATCATTATCACATCCTTCAATATCATCTTAAAGATCATCTTTTAAGTATTCCTGCACCTTCTACCATTCCTCCCATAGATTATTCCCACAAGAAGTCTCCCCATTCTTTCCCCATGGTTCTACCTCTTATGGTTCCATCTCTTATTGTGGTCCCTTATTCATTTTTTATTCCTCTACCCATGAATCCCTCACCCATGGACCTTACCTCACCTGTGGATCTTTCTCCATCAGTGAGTCCCTCACCTATGGACCCTTCCCCATCGGTGATCCCTTCATCTCTTATAGAAACCACTCCCATGCATTCTCCTGAGCATCCCTTACCTAATATCCCTCCTCAACATGATCCATCAAGAATTCATACCTTTTCTATTGAGGAGATTAGATGTGAAGTTTTTTCCCAATTTTCACTAAAGATAGATGAGACATTAGGTATAGTTTTCATTCAACTACATAGAGACTTATCAGATGTTTATGATAATGTGTGTGGCCAAATCTATCAATACTTATGAGCACATGCATGGTGTTCTTACATTTTCATTTAAATTGGACGTGTTCTCTAACTTTATCTTTATCTATTTGTTATATCATTTGACATTGTGTCAAATTCTTATTTATCTTACATGGTAACTTTGATTTCACACTTTATACTTCTTATAATGTCATTTATGTTTACTTATGGATTTCTTCTTTATCAGTGTCTTATTTTTATTCTTGAGTTTCTTTCTTAATGACTCCCTTGTTCTCTTCTCATGATTGTTTTATATCTTATCTCTATACACACAAATAATTATTTTTGTGATTTGGTTATATAAACTTTATTCCCTTTAATCATTCCTTTTATACCATGTGATCAATTAGAAAAACAATTAATCTCATTATAATATCCTTTTACCAGTCCACTTTGGATCTCCTTTTATTTATCCTTTATTCCTTTTTCATAAACTAAGCATATACATGGTTGAGATTTGATATAACATGCTATTTCATTGTTAAGCCTAAGTGTCCTAGTCAGTCTTATCTTTAGTTACTTATATTTTTTTAGTTAAAGCTCATATGTGTGTATCACTCTATCTCTCATGACTAGTAATTCTAAGTATGTATGGAGGAGGAATCTTAAAATCCATAAAAAATTTCAAAAGCCAAATCATTTAACAAAAGGCAATTATCCAAAAGGTAAAATTCTAAATTCTCAAAAGTTAAATCATACTAAAAAACATGATTTCAAGCACATATCCTTCTTCTAATCAAATATCAAACTCCATAGTTGAACTCATGATATAGTCAAGGTAAATTGGTGTGTGGTAGGCTAGTAGATTATAAAAAGAGAATAAAAAAATATTTTAGTGCTACCTATTTTATCACACAAGCACCCAATCTTTGTAGTAGACCAATGACTCTATAAGGCGTCCTAAGGAATGGGGAACACATCATGGGAAGGTAGGTCCATTTTAATTTTATTTTACCAATATCCCTTCATGAGTTGATCTTAGTAGCACACTTATTTTCCAACATAGCTTTGTGTCTATAGTGAATATGTTTCCTTTATACATTGATGGTCACTGCCACTTAATGTCTTCTCATGTCCTTAGCATGCCTCATGTCTCTTAAGGTATTCTCATAAGATGCCTAAGTTATGTTTTTTACATTCCCTTTTTCACTTCCTACAATCTTCATATTTTCTCTTGAGAAATATTGTTTTGTTCACTGATCACTCCCCTAAGGATTCCATTTTGTGAGTTACATTGTAAGACCATGGATAGGACTTGGCCTTGCTCACAAATTACCAAAATTTCACATTACTATTACAAACATCCCTTTTTCTCACATTTTCACATTATTTCTACCTCATTCATGTTCCTTTTATGAGTTTCAGTGTAAGACCACGGATAAGACCTGGCCTTCTTCACAAAAAAATTCAAAAATCCAAGTCACAACAAAAATTACATGTGTCAAATATGAGATAAGATCTAATTGATCATGAAGTTACATGTCATTGACATGTTTCCCATCTTGATTTAGTATGTTTTATGCTTACTTAGTTTCTCTTTCACTTTGATCTTCTTATTTTCCAAATGCATGTAAGAATCCAACCATTTATTGAATTTTTCATACTTCCCAGCTTGAATTAGTGTGATAAAGTTAAGACCAATTTTGCCAATTTTATTTTTCTTTTATACTTTAAAACATGATTTAGTATGATTAATTGACTCCTATGATTTTTTTTTATACCAATTTTTCTTCCAAGTGCTTTCCACTTTATTACATTATTTTCATGCTTCCCAACATGATTTAGTGTGATTTTACTTGTTTTAATTTGGTGCCAATCTTTCTCATGGTTTAAAAACAACTTTTTTTCCTCTTGATTACCTTTATTTGGTTTCTTATACTTAGTCATTTTCTTGTTATTACACATTTCCCAATGTGAAATAGTGTGTAGCACATTTATTTTTGATTGATTATATTTTACCAAGTCTTTTTTGCCTATTTATTTTTAACCATGCATGTGTCCAGCATAATGCTAGAAAAGAAATCAAAATACATATATTTCATATAACATATACAAAAAAATTTAAATACATGTGCTAGAAATAAATATATTCATGTATCCACAAACACAACCATAATACAAAACACATAAGATCAACATCTAACTACTAAAATTAGATATATCTATATATATCATGTGTTTTTGATGTAAAAGTACAAAAAAATGCATCATTGTAGCTCTAAGGTTGGGATTTATCCTATCTATCTTGTGGCCTAGCCACACTACCCATAGATTCCTCAAATAATCCCCTCTAAAATGTTCACTATAAAGAGGTTGTCTAAGATCTCAAACCTGTCATTTATCCCTATAGGTTGGCCACCTAGGCATGTACTTATGCTAGCTGAGTCATGATAGCCATATGCATGGCTCTCTCCTAAGCCAAGGCCTACCATAATTGTGCCTCTCCTATTCCCACCCCTACTATTGGGTGTCTCTCATGTCTGTGTGCTTGTAATTGCCTTTAGGCCTCTCTTGTTAGTTTGAACTAGCTCACTTGAGCTAGGGTAGATAGTACCCTAGGATAATCTAGTGTGGTAGGGTTGTATTGCATTAGCTCCTCATCTAATACCTCATGGAGTGCTCTCCTCACTAGGGATCCCCATCTAACCTCCTCAATAGGATTTGCAAAATTAAAACCAAATAGATATTAGATCATAGATAATCTAAAAATCTATCTATCTATAATCTATCTCAAAAAACTTAAGCAAATTTAAACTATTTATTACCTCTCTAAATGTCACATACCATCATCTCCCCATCTAAATGACCACTGAGCATGGTCTCTCCATTGACTCATACTCTGAGTACCTCATTCATTAGATGCCACCCAATCAATGCAAACCCCAGGGTCACCACCTATGATCATCTCAAGCCTTGATTTAGTGGTACCTCTATTGACCAGCTCTATCCTAGTTTGACTGATGGGTCATATGAGGTGACCACCCTCTATGTGATCTCTCACTAATGACATCTCCATTAATGGTATGACTATAGTGATCATCACTCTTTTTGTTTTGGTACTAGTTTTGGTACCTATATCACTCTTACATCTACATCAATTTCCTCTCTAATTGTTATCCATCGTGTTCAACCTATCCATGGTATCTCACACTATGATATGATATATTGCCTGACAATTGGTGGTTCTTCTCTTCCTCTCCCCTTAGTTCTCTCACATGTCTAGCCCAAAATATGGGCACCAATATCAGATATACTGAGTGAGGGAGTCCCAATTATCCTAGTAAGCATACCACTTGATGTGGATCTATCTACTAGGTATAGTGGCCTATAATCTACACTCATGCCAGTGTTAGTGGCACTATCCTCCAACTAAACCATAGTATCATGATATGCCCATACAAATGCTACATAATATATTATCACGTGACTGTCTATAACACTAGCATGTGGGGCATGGACCACACCACCTTATCCTACCTCTATCTTTACACCTGAAACAATTGATCATCTACCACATGGGTTAACCTAGCTTGTCGATATATTAGGAACCTCGTGTATATCCACTCACTTAATAAAATCACTGGCCCCATGGTTTTCTTCCCTATAGATAACATCCCATATAAATCATGCATGAGCTAAACCCAAATCATATAACCTAGATCATATATTTCCCCATGCTCCAAAATAGATTGGTATAAGGTTATTGTATATAGTGATACCTTACCATCTGACTTGTGACATAGCACCCATGCTATCACAAGTCCTATCACTACTTTCTAGTTATCTAGAATTTGAGTTATATACACATCAAATATGCTCACTCTCATCTTGATATATACCTATCTAATCTCATCCCCCATAAGGCTAAGGCTCATCTCTCTTCCTATCCTTCTAATACCCTCATGATCACCAACATCCCTCTTATAGAAAGTCCAAGAAAAGCATGGACATCCTCTTAGGTGATACCCACCTCGATGGTATCCCCATCCACCACCCATCTAAAATTATTATTCAAGCATTCCCAAGTTCCTAAGAATATGACTACTAGATCCACACTCAGCATCACTTGACACATGTCCATAATACCTCCTAGACCTAGTGTGACTAACCTAGCTCAGTCCTCTATTTTCAATCACTCTAATAAGTCTAGTAGTCATGTTGCATCCACTAATCACTAAAAACTTAGATTCCTCTACAACCATCAAACAAAAAATATGTATAAGACCTCCATATCACTTATAATCAAATATGTTCTTTTCAAATTTCAACAAAAACAAACCTAATTTACCTTAATCTATCCATTTTTGACCAATTTGACCTATTTTTAGCCTACTTGGCCATTTGAGTACTCATTCAGGAATTCTAGACCTTTTAAGTACTATTTTGACTTATTTCCTACATTTTCATACCATTTTGGCCACGTAGTCAAACACTAAGTTGACCAAATAGTCTTCGATTGACCATGTTGACTTAATAAACTAAGTTGACCCTTTTATTTTTCCCCTTAGTACTAAGTCGATAATATGGTTCAATCAACTAAGCTGATAGTGAGGTACTAAGTTAGTAATTTACCTAAATAAACTAAGTTAACACACACCTACTATGTCAACAGTGTCAAATTAGGATTTTCAACCTACTAGGTCAACTGGATCAACCTAGTTGGTTTAGATTTTTGACTCTTTTCCCTACTTGTAATAAATGCCTTCTCTAATTCTTTTCAACCCATTTCCCCTTTTGGCCTCTAGTACCCTTAATAATTTCCTGGGGTTTATTCTAATTTTTACAATTGGCCTAATTTACAAATTTATATAAAATACTTAATTTCAAATAAAATACCTAAAACAAGTTTGAAATTCTTAGTTGTTTACCTATATTGCACCTATTGTGGTCGCTAGGCATCCCTCTCATTTCCTCTGTCATCTCCTCGCCATATTAGCTCTTTTTAATTTTTTTGGGTCTCTCTAAGCTCTATTATTCTCTCCAAACAAGTCAAATAATAAGAAAATGACTTTCTTTTCACCCTATTTAACTTACTATTCACAACTCTTTACGTTTCAAATATTTACCATTAGATTCCTTGTTTAGATCATATCTTTTTTTTTACTCTCATTTTTTGAATCATAAAAAGTTCTAGAACCATGACAACATAGAGAATATTTTCCACTACTATATGCCTATATTACTTAAATTTTGATTTTTCACTCTTTTTTTACACTAATCTCTATATGTTTTCCTAATGTTCTTCAATTTAGATGCCCTCACTTCTCTCACAGTCTCTTTCTTTATATACAACACTAAGGTAAGTAAATTTATGTGTTTTTCAATTATATCCATTAATTTATCTTATTTTCTCCTTATTGCATTTTACTTAGAATCAATGTTATGTGTTTTCATATTCTATTTTTGAAGCACCATCTTGTGTTGCACTTACACGACACATGATGAGATTCGAGTGGGGTATATATAACATAATAATTTAAAACTTTTATCACTTAATGATGCTCTTTATTTTATAAGAGCCCAACGAGTCTCAATCTCTCTAAGTACATGCCTTAAAGGGTACACTGAGAAAGGGGTAGGCACACCATTATTGCTTTGTAGGATTTTTGTCCCTTTTGCCACTTGTTATCTACACACTTATCTCCTAAAAACCATATCCCTAAGCTTTTTATTATATGTTTTACACTCCTCAGTCATTTCCCACCTTTTGTCCCCTTTTTACTAGCCTAAATCCCCTTTTGATTATTTATAGTACTAGGTCAATTGGATCAACCTTGTACTCTTATGGGTGAAATTCATTTAGGGTTTAGGCCAGCTCTTGGATGACCTACCCTGTGACCTAACAGTACTAGGTCGAATGGGTCAACCCTATCGGCCAAAATTTTTGAAAGGGCTTAGGGTTAAATCCATTTATATATATAAGATAATTTTACCATTATTTAGAGAAGAGAAGAAGAATTAATAGCTATTATGCATCTATTTATACACCATTCTACTTAAGGATCAAGCTTTGGGTTTCATACTTTCTTTGGAGATACAGATCTTGTCTCGTGGAGAAGTATTTTATATGCATCGATTAGTTATGTAGCCTAGAGCTGATTTATCCTTTCTATCATTACATACCACAATAACCTCTTATGAAGCACCTTGGCCAAGGGAGAGATTGAGGATCAGTGGGTTCATTTTCAAAGGTAAGTACTCCTAACTTTGTTCATCCTTTATAAGAGTAGATAGATATGCATTTGTACTTATCTTTCATGCATTAGGATTTTTTATACATTAATGTGAGTATATGTCTTATATGCATGTTTACTTTTGTTATTTCTTACCCCCACTTTGTGCCATAAGCTTTGGTGAGCACTAGATTAGACTTTACTTGTTATTAGTTTAGTGAATATGAAAACATAGGGTTTAGTTAGGGTTATTGTGTGATTGTGCTTGACTAGAGGCTTTGTAACCCTCCCTAGTATTGTTTATTGTGATAAGATATCCCTTAATTGGTTTTAGTGAATCCTCATATTGGTCATGTTCTTGATTATCTAATATATCCCCAATCATAAGTATAATTATGATTTATCTTTTCTGAGTTATGATTGATTTATAGACATGATGTATTTATAATAACATGCACTCCTCTCCTTGGTTCCATGAGCCCACAAGTCATTTTGACCCAAATCTAATGGCACGCCTATTTGTTTCTATGGGAATCCCCATTTATTCTTTACCCTATTATTCACATGCCTCCACCTCCTCCACTACTCTCTTCTTTCCTTCCCTTTGTTTCATCTATTCCTCCTCCTCCCATGCCTCCACATTCCACCTCTATCTCTAGACCCTACCTATACCCCTTTCTACCCTAGGATTTACCAAAGAATCATCTAATCCTAAGATGATTCTATAAGGTGATCCATAATTTTAGTGAGGCTTTGACATGAACTCAAGAAACATGAGGACCCTCACTTAGATATTTAATCAAGGAGTATATCTAATGGTTTGGTAGACCAAGTAAGACCTATTCTCTCTCACAAGAGTGATAATGTCCAATGGAGAGGAGAGGGTTGTTGAGGATCTAGTGTCCATGTTCTAGGGCGTTCACAACATGTATGAAAAGATTATGGATGACATGGAGAAGGTATAGGTGATTGAGGCATAGGTGAAGAGTACCTTCCCTATAAAATTGATTAGCCATGTCAATGAATCCCTCTTACAACTCTTCAAAGATTTATAATAAGTAGTTAGGACCTTGACTAAAATCAAGGAGTAGCTCCAATGAGCCCAAGCATATTTGGAGAGGATCACCTATGTAGACAAGTGTAAAAGGCTTGTTATGTTAATTAATAAAGGCATGTTCCTAGAGTTGAAGGTCATGCATTTTTTTGATCTTGACTTATACCATACCTATGTCAAAAGTATGCAAGCTTAATTGAAGAATACTTATCAATGGCACAGACATCATGGAACCTCTAGAAGAAGGTAGGGAAAATATGTTAACTTACTTCAAGGAAGTCAAAATATCTATGTTATTCCATATAGATGTCTTACTACTTGATACAGGTGAGTTTGAGGTCCACCTAGGTCACTTCAACTAGTCCATGAGGAGGAGAGTGGCCAAGGTTAATAACGTTGGATCCAAGGAGATTCTAAAGCTCTCGATCTAGTCCATGGCTATTATTAGCTAGGTTTCATAAGTTATAATAACCCTTGAGGCCCCAATCCATGTGCATCAAAGACTTTTAACCTAGTCATAAATAATCATCTATGATCCTCCCATGAACCTAGCCAACTAGACAAGGAGTTTAATCTAGTGGAAATCATGTTGGCCACCAATGATACACAACCTAAGTAATTGGGAGATAGTTCTACTCCATCTCATTATCACATCAAATGAGCTCCCCCCTGACATGATTTGGGAGAAGTTGAGGATATTCTTTTTTTTTTTTTAATCTTTGAAATTGTAACCAATTTGATAAGCCATCATGGCTAAAGGATGGGAATCCCATGCTACTTGGAGGTGAGTGCATCCTCTATATATTATAAATTATAATCCCTTGTAAAGGTTGGCATTCCATATGTAAATAAACTTTGTTAAAATTTAATGCAAATTTCATGCTTCCTATTAGACTAAGTTTTGTTTATCTATGAATGTAGCCCGTCATTTTATAGTTTTAAAGTAATGTTGATGATAAATAATTAATGGTGTGTTTGGTTATTAAGAATGAATACAATATTTGAAATGTGATTCACTATTTTAACTCATTTATGAATTATTCTCATTTTATTGGCAACATTTGTAATCTATGTACTTAAATTTATATAAAATATTCAAATACCATGTGTGTAACTTACTATAGACATATTGGATAAAAAATAGGATCAGATGGGTCAAAAACTACTAATTATTAATGAGCCATTGAACATACCAACCAACAACTAAAGCTTTATGCATTATATGTACAATGAATAACTAAACAAGATCATTTAATATGATGGTATGGTCACAATACCAAGGCAAACCCATGAAAATGCCCCTTTATCAAAAAAATAGACATTGTGTAACTTTCTCACATTAGAGAAGAATTGTGTAACTTTCTCACATTAGAGAAGACTATGATATGGAGTTAAACCTTACCTATATTTATCTTTAGTGGAGAATTTATGAATTAAGTATTTCATTTTGTTGTTCTTAGACTCTTGCCCCATGTGATGATTATTTTTAGCACATGGTGAAATTAGGCACATAGTGGTATAACTATGGTTGGGCACATAACTTGATTCTTGAAGCATTAGTATCATTCGAAGTCTAGAAACATCCTTTTCTACCTTACCCTACTTCCCCTTTTGTGTTTATTTTATGAATCTGATTGAGTCCATCCCTTTTATTTATAAATTGGTAAAGTGAATCCTAGAAGTGCTCATGATTGAAATTGATTCAAGTTAAGGGTTATAATCACTCTCTCAAACTGGTATTGGACCCCCAATGGTAAAATTACACCTCTTACAGACTTAGTTCAATTAGGCTACATCATAGATCCCAATACTTGAAATTGTGCCCTATATTGAAACTTGTTTTAATCTTAAAATAGAGGATAAAATTCCCTTATTATCCCAAAGTTTTTCTTGAACACTTAATCTCATTAATGTCTTAAGATAGTATTTTGGACCAGATAACATTTGGGACTATAAGGAGGGATTGAGAGAGATAACCAATAAGATCCATGTCCTTGAAAGGATGTTTTATTAAATGCATCTTGATACTCCTCCTTTAGGTTTTTATCCTTTAATCATGTGATTCAAATACACACAATAGCTATAAAACCTGAAGGAGGGCCTAAAAAAACCATAACCCACTAATCTACCCTTCAACAATCTAAATCCTACTCCTCACATCACTAAATCTAGGTACTGCCATGGTAGACTGATCATTTCACCATTATAATTCCATAGAAGAGCCTTATTTGGTGTAAATATACCTAGACTTATAGTTGTTTCAATTATCTCATCTTCCTAGTCTACCCCAAAAAGACCACCTCCAATGGATTCCCTAGTGTCTTGGTTAGTCAATTTAGCTATCAATGTTCCTAGAGTTAACCATGACCTCCTCAAGAACCCAAAAAGGTACCTTCCACATTTCACACCTAGTGTAGGTCAGACTATTGAAGATCATGCAACTTCATATAAGATTACCCCTAATACTCCAAAAAATTTAACATTAGGACATATCTTGTAGGTTATTCCTATTTACTTTGATGGATATAGCCTATAACTATTTCCTTAATCTCTCTAAAACTCCTTCATAGGTTGGGATCAGTTTAAAAATGCATTTATATCTCAATTCAACCAAGTTATTAATGATAATGTCCTCTACAAATAATTTTCATGTATCAAGAGGGAACCAAATGAGCCCACCAATAATTTCAATGCTAGGTTTCATAAAATGTATATCCAGGTCACCATGCTTTATCAACTTAATGCATAATTAATGTTTGAAATGTACAAAAACTCCTTGGACCCTTGGATAGCCATGTTTCTAAGATGAGACCCCTTGATAATAGATCTTCCCTTAGCTTATGTTGAAGCCATAAAAATGGAAAAATATATCAACCCCTAGGGTCAAATTATGGTTCCTATTCTAAGTGTTTTACTAAACATTCCAGCCTTAAACCTCATTCCCAATGCAAATCATAACTTTCCTCTATCTCAACTACTACCCATAACTAACCAACTTCTACTAAGATGTGTTATGTTAAACCAACACTTAGGTTTTATTAACCTAAATAATAGTGAGGTAAGTCCCCACTTTCAAAACAAAGTAAATTTGATAGTTGTGAACAATGTTCAAACCATACTCTAGGAGTCTACTAAGAATGAGTTGGATATTATCCAACATATGGTGCATAGATTGAGAAATGATTTCTTGGACCTCCAAAAATAGATGGAAAATGTTGATGATGAAATATCCAATTAAAACTTCACCTATCAAAGGAAAAAGAGATCTTATAACCACCCCAATAGCCACCTAGAGACTTTACCAAAAAAGATTCCTAAGATTAAAATTTTTGATATATCCCTCCCAAACTATTGTCAGGTACACAACATGGCCCAGCATAGGGAACTTTATTGTATAAAGTTATTTAGTGACTTTGACATATTTTATAGATCAATGGAATAATATGAGGTTATCATGAACCATTTATAAGCCTCTAACACTACCAAAACTATAAGCATTGTGATGGTAGGAAAGACTAGAATTATCTAACTAGGAAGAAAATGGATCATAGGAGAGTACCATTGAGGTCCATGCATTTCATTAGTTCTAAAAGAGAAATTATGCCCTTGAGAATAGGGCACCTCAACATCCCCTCACCACATCTACTCCCCTAAATAATGGTTTAACCCCTCCTGATCACATATCTTAGAATGATTCACCACCTTTGAGACCCAAGGAGTCAAAGGCTCCCATAGAAACCCAACTAGTTTAGATCAAGGTAGGGTATAACATAGTCAAGGACATAAGAAAATAAAACCTAGTATCATACTTCATGAACTCACCTAAATCATTGAACAAAGAGAACTTATATTGAAGTCACCTATAGAGAAGCCAACCAAACCAAGGCAAAAGTATACCCATACCAACATGCTTATCCAAAAGGACAAATTTGAAGTTCACCCTTTCCTTATGAATATCATATTGTTTGGGAATAATATACATAATTTCTTGGTAGATTCTAGATCTTTGACAAATGTGATGTTTTTTGGCATTTATGAAAAGCTAGGGTTAGTCCCTATCAAATCTAACAAGGTGGTGGTCCAACTAGATAAATCATAAGTTAATTTATTTATTGAGCTCCTAAATTTCCATATGCAGCTAGAGTTGAAGGCTAGGATCCAACAGTTCATAGACATCTAGGTAGTGGAAATTATTGAGGCTTATGGGATGCTTCTGAGTAGGGATTTGTCCAAATCCTTAATAGGTACATGCATATCAATTTTTATCATATATCATTGATATAGAGAGTTGTGTCCATTCAAAGCAAACTAGACAAGGAACCTAGGATGAAACATATGATCATGAAATAAAGCATCATGAATGAAAAGGTGAACTTAGTATCCTCAAACCTAGGAGTCTATACCCTATCCATAAAACTAGCTAAGCGTGAAAGTAAAAATAATCATGAGATTCAAGTTTTGTAGTCCCTATTCTTTGATGGGGACCATTATAAACAAGGTTCTAGGGAAGGAATCCTTTTAGTTGACCCATAAGGAAAGTGACACCTAGCCACTCATAGACTTTAGTTCCCCTTTACCAATAATTTGGATGAATATGAGGCATTGATCCTTGGGATTTAATTAGCCCTAAAACATAGGGTCAAATATTTCAAATTATTCGGTGTCTCTAAGTTGGTAATAAACTAGGTCAGGAGTAAGTTCTAATGCAAAATATCCTACTTAATAAAGTACAAACATATGGCATGGGATTTAATGGTGATGTTTACTACTTTTAACACTATTCCTATTTCTTGAGAGGAAAATTGAGTGTTTGATTCACTAAAAAATTTGCTTCAAAACTGACACCTCTAGATGACACAAAATTATATAAGTTCTCTGTCGAGTTGATCCCTTACCCATCTATTTCAAATAACATCAAAAACATCCAAGACTTCAACGTGTGAAATTCACTAAAATAATGCATAATGCATATACAAGATCTAGAATATAATTGATAAGCAAAACATAGAATGAACATATCAACATGTGACATAGGAATTACCATGATAAAAAGTTAAAGAGGTAAAAAACCCACTGATGTGATATTCATTAATATGAGAAACCAAATCACCTTAATACAAACTTCTCCTTCTCACTTATTCATACAATGCTTGACAAAACTCAAAGATTAAATAAGTTTGAATATGATAAAATTTTCATCTTTGAGAGATGATTTAACAATATGGTAAAACTCTATTTATATTTAAATACCAAGGGAGGTGGCCACTTTAAAAATAATGGGTCCATCCATCCTAACAAAGTTATTTAATTTAGAGTTTGGTAATTCATTAAATAATTAGAACTTTATTATTTATTTTCATGAAGTTTCCACCTCATGTTAATAAATAATATATTATTATTATTTAATAAATTTACCAAGGCTAAGGGACAATAATATCACTTAGGATTAGATGCTCTAACACTCCTCCTTAATGTTAAGTGGAGATAAATATCATAATCACCTTAAAAATAAATTATACTATGTAGACAAATGAAGGATTTAAAAACCTTCATCATGTCAAACATCACCTTTTGAAATAAAAATAATTATAATCCATAAAATACTCAAAAATAATTTTGGGCTAGCATGATCATGAGACTATATCTCACAGTTTCTCATAAATAATCACTAACCTTTTATAACATAAATAACATTATAAAGTATGTATAAAATTAAAACTTACACATGAATTTTAATTAAATCACATAATTTTCACACATGGTTTACAATGCTTTGCAATTGAGAATAAGTATAGAGAATAAGAAGAAACACATGGCCATTAGGAAGTGGCATTATCATGCACACTACCCCTTAATGGCAACTCTGAGAGGCCCAACATTACATGAAACTGATAGAACATAGTAGCATCAAGTAGTTTTATGAATATATCTACCATTTTTTCATCCATAATATAGAACTACATATTTTTAACACCATTGAGGACTTTATCTCAAATAAAATACACATGAACTTCAATATGTTTAGTTCTTTGGTGTTGCATTAGATTTTTTCTAGAGATATACAACTTTGGTTATCATAATGAAGGAAGTCCTATGAGAAAAATTCAAATGAATTTATTCCAATAACTTTTTTAGCCACATGGCTTCTTTGGCATCTTCCACAACACTTATGTACTATGTTTTAGTAGAAGAGATAGAGATAGTAGGTTATTTTTTATTTTTCTAAGTGATAGCACCTGCACCAAACTTAAACACATAATTTATCATTATCAATGGAAGAATAAAATAAACCAAAATTAATTTTTTATTTCATATAACAAAGAATAAGTTTAGCTAATTTTCAATGATCCAAATATGTATCCTACATAATCTAGAAGCAACACCAACAGTATATGAAATATCTGACCTAATAATGACTAGAGAAATCAAAATACCAACAAGCTATCTATTAAATTAGTGTTATTTTTTTCACTTGTAAGTTTTGGAAGAATTTTAGTATCAACTTTAATAGAAGTAGAAGTATATTTACAATCAAGCATGTTAAACTTAACAAGAAGATTATGGACATACTAAGATTGTGATACAATAATTGAATTTTTATCTTGAAATATAGTCATTCCTAAAAAATGATGCATAATTCTTAAATCAATCATTTTGAGACTTTGACTTAGTTTGTCCTTATATTTATAAATTAAACTAGTTAGATTGTCAATAATCAAAAGATCATCAACATATAAAATAATTAATATTAAATGACTATTTTCAACTTTAATAAAGAGATCATTATCAGAGTAGCAATTAGAGAAACCTAATTCTTTGAAAAAATAAGTAAATTTAGAATACTAAGCTTGAGGATATTATTTTAGACCATACAAATATTTCTTTAATTTGCATATATAATGTTGTCTATTAGGGTCAATGAAACCTCTAGGTTGCATCATGTATATTTTCTCTTCTAAATCACTATTTAGAAAAGTATTTTTGACATTCATTTAGTGGATAACCCAACCATTTTAGGATGTAAACATAATGTGTAATCTCATAGTACTCATTTTTGTTACAAGAGCAAAGGTTTTAAAATAGTCAATTATAGGTTTTTGAGTAAACCCACAAACAATAAATCTAGCTTTAAAACTGTTAATTTTACCAATTAGATTATATTTAATCTTATAACGCCACCTATAACTAAAAATATGTATTTTTGGTAGAGGAGGGATGAGATCCCAAGTTTGATTTTTAATTAAAGTATTATATTCAACTTGTATAGAAACATTCTATCTATATTTTAGGTGGCTTCTTAAAAATATTGAGGTTCACATTCATACATAGTCATTAAAGTTTGATAAGAATGTTGACTTCTAGTTAATTTATTAAGATTATTAAAATTATAATATTGGATTAGGGATTTTATATATTTAAGTCTTTTAAATCAAACATGAAATTCAATAAGTTCCTCATACTCTATATTATCTAACATTGGATCAACTTCCTCTAGGAAATTTATTTCTTCATAAAGAGAAATAAGAGCCCCAAGTTCATCAAAAGAAGAACATTGAGGAGGTTCTACAAAGGGCTCACAAAAAAAAATAGAATAAAAAATTTATATTATTAATGATATGACATTTATATGGATCATATACTCTTAAAACTTTTGTTTTGCCTCCATAACATAAAAAAATACAAGAATAGGAAGTGGAATCAAGTTTATTTCTTTTAACTTTAGGACCTAAGATAGAAGCAGGACTACTAAAGATCCTAAGATGAGCTACATTGGATTTATTTTTAGACCACATTTATAAAGGGGTATAAAGATGCAAAACTTTTGTAGAGACTCTATTTAGAATATGTATACCAATATTCATGGATTTAACCTATAAAAACTTAGGAACATTTACAAATTGCAACATTATGCTAGCCATTCATATAATGATGTAATTTTTTATTTCAATGATTTCATTTTGTTGATGGGAATATGAATTTTATAGGTCTATTTGAAACCATAACTAATTCAGGAAGAATCAAACTCTTTAATAATGTATTCACCACCATTATCAAATCTTAATCTCTTAATAGAAAAACTAGACGCATTTTCAACAATAGCTTTAAATTCCTTAAACACTTCAGATTTATTTTTAATGAAATATCACTAGATCATTATAGTATAATCATATATAAAGTAACATCATATAAATAACCATTAATATATACACTTTCAATATATCCTACAACATCACTTTGAATTAATTCTAAAGGATGTGAGAAATCCACAACATGATTCTTGTGAAAAGGGTTAGTATGTTGCTTACCACATAAACAATCCTCACAAGTTTCATGATGATAAGGTGTAGAAGGAAGTATAACAACAATATTATGAGCAAACATAACATGTAAACTTATAAAATTAAAATTTGTTAATCGTTCATGTCATAATTGAGATTCATTCTTACTATGTGATGAAAGAAAATATGTAGAAAGAGAGAAAATGTATAAACCATTATTTTTGACCCCTTCAACAATCAAAGATCTAGATTGGTTTCTAATGGAACAACTATCTTTATGTAATTTTACAATAAAATTATCATTAGTAAGTTGTAAACAAGATAACAAGTTCTTTTTAAGTTTAGGTATATAGAAAACATCATTTATAACAACATTTAAAAATGTTGTCTTTCTTTCCTTAGTTACTTTTAAAAATGAATTATCTCTTAAATAAATATTTTAAAATATATCTATATAATCACGTAAAATATTAGATAAATAATTCATATGGTGTGATGCACTTTTATCTAAAATTCACTCATTTTTATTTGAATTAAATAAAAAAACATATAAAGTAATAACCTTTAAATTTTGATCATGATTGTTATTCTGATTAGGGTTTTGATTCTTCTATTTGTTTGGATTAGATTTATTCACTTTTTTATTTTTATAATATTTATTTTTAACTCTATCCTTATTTTTATAACAAGTTTTCATTTCATGACTAAATTTACCATATAGATTATAATTCCCATTAAACTTAGGTTTATGATTTTTATTACCAGATCTCGTATTCCTATTTTTATCTTTAGTAGAACTAGGATTAGGTTTTTGGTTCTTATTGTTATAAGAAACAAGGTTAAGATCAAGAAGTTTCTGAGTGGAATTCTCCTTAGAATCAAATTTAGACATCACTTACTCTTTTTGAATTAGAAAAATCAACATAGTTGTGAGGTCTAGGATATATCACTTTGTTTGGTATTTAGATTTCATAATAGAAATAAAATTATGAATTTTTTCATGAATTTTAAGTTGAATAATAAAATAAATTAACTGGTTTTAAATTAAATTATAGTTATAACTATCTAACTAAGCCTTAATATTCTTAATTTTATTGATAATAATTAGCAATCTTCTCATCACCTTTTATAGGTGTAGTTAGCAAGTCAAGAATCAATTTAATAATATTCAAAAGATGAGTGCCCTCATGGATGGACTCAAAGAGATTTCAAGCATCACTAGGAGACTCTTTATTACCAATGTGGATGAGGAATTCATTATTAACACTTCACAAGATAATCAACATGGCTTCTTGTGATTTTTGTTGAAATGCATTTGAAAGTTCAAGGGTAACATGTTGTCTTGATGGGGATTTTTATATCTTAATGACAATGTTTCATAACTTTCAGGCTATAAATTACACTTTAATGTGGATTTTCTAAATGTTATAATTAGATCCATTAAGAATTTATGATTTATTTAAAACAAAATTAGGCAAAGCCATAACTTCCCTTTAAGAATGACAGTAAAAAAATGCTTAAAATGAAGCCTTTTTAATATGAATTTAATTTTAGTTGATAGTAAAAATAGATATAAAGTGTAAAAAAATAATAATTGTTCAATTTAATGCTAGACAAAGTAAAAAATTATGAAATATTATTACAAAATAGGACGTCACAAGTGTCATAAAATATACTAATGTAAGAACAATTTTAAAAACAAATATTTTTAATGAGTTCGTATACTATTTTTGTAAAATAAATTAAATCACAAGTTCATATTGAATTAATTATCTAATTAGGTGCAAAATAATGTAAAAATTTGAAATAAAATTACATTAAACTAGGTGTTGAAAGAGTCATACTCAAAACAACCACCTAAACTCTATTGTTAATTTTTTTGTAAAATTAATAATAGGAGGTTTCAAAACACAAAATAGACCACATAGATGTGTATTAGAGGTTTCAAAACCTAGGAATCAATAGGTTACATGACTATGCTCGACAAAACATTCACTATGTCAAATGTTGAAACAAATCTGACATGTCAACTAGGGTTTTGAACACATGAGAAGTTGGAACACAAATCAAAAAAAGATTTCAAATTAAACTAAATTAAAAAATAACCAAATCAAAAAATTTATTTTGGATGTTTTTAACACACAATCTCTCAAATTATAGGTTTTTATCAAAATAATAACCTTTAACCCTTCTATAAGCTTTCTTAAGATTTAGGCATGCAACGATTGATATTTATATGTTTTCTAATTGATTTTTCAAATATATATATATATGGTTGTGCATGTAAAAAAAAATTAAAATATTTTAATTTATTTTAACTTTGCATAAAAATCAAATTTAAAAACACAAAGAGAGCCCCACATAATTTACAATTTAATAAATAAATTATTTTTTAGATAAAGTTATAAAACTATATACTTACCTTTGATAGCATATTGTGACTGATCATGGTACAAGTGGAGAAATTTGACTAGTAAAAATAATTTTTAAGGCCATGAGAGACCTTATAAATTTTCTAGCACTCCTAAAAACTTGGTACAAGGCATATTAGACCCTTAAATAAAATTTTTGATGAAGAATTAAGTGTTTTAAATTGCATAGAATGAAATATGGTGCTCTGTAGAAGCTTTGGAGAGACCATAAATTTGTAAAATCTATTATAAGTACATATAAAAATAGGTGGGTGAATCAGTTGTCTTAAAATATTCCTTCAATTTCACTTAATGTTTATGAATCATTCATTCACTTACATACAATAATCAATGCATACACAAACATCTATGAAAGAAAACAACATTAGAGCATAATATATATGTGGGAAACACTCTTGGGTAATAAAAACCATTGATTCATATATTTTAATACATTCATATAATTAATGAATCAAACTTTTAGTGAGGCACAAACCCCACAAGGAGCATCAACCCCTCACTAGTCAAGCACCAACTCAACTAGTTCTTTAGCAAGCTCCAATCTGCAAAGAGGATCCAAACCCTTGGGTAACCCAACACCAAATAAAATACCTTGAATATATTATCACCCTTATAAACTCTTTTATTAATCAATCTAATATGACTTTTTTCTTTTTTTCTTCTCACTCTTCTATCTCTCTCAAATGGCCTATTAGGCCTTCTCGCTCAACTAGCCCTTTCCTTGGTAGAATTAGATCAAATGACCTTGATCAAAACCTAAAAAAACATATTTAAATATTAATTTAATATTAATCACACATATATTATTATCTTAAATCTATTTACCTAGTTTCCAAAACTCTATATCATTTGCTTATATGCTCAATTCTCTAACTAGTCAAATTAGTCATATTAGGCTTTATCTTTATAGTTGATTCTTGCTCTTACCCATATTGGTCAGAAAATAACCTCACCATAATTATATCACACTTGAAATATATCAATACACATATTTCATAAGTTAAAAAACCACCACATAGGTTTTCCATTACCCTTAAGGGCTAAAATGACCATTAGGCCTAATAGAGACCTAATGTAATTAGGCCTTCTGTAAGTACTTATTTCACTTAGATTTTCTTGGAAAATTTTGAGCATTCAAAAAAATATGAAACACTTAAAAAAATGATTAAAATATACCACTTATAATCTCACTTTATGTCCCAAACACCATTTTTCTCATTTCACTGCTTGAACCACCCAATTAGGTCTACTTGTCATTAGGCCTTCTTAATTTCAGAAAGTCTGTCTTACAAAACTTAAAAATATACTCAATTTTTACACATAAACATAATAATAAATAACATTTATATAATATAAATTACCTTATATTAAACATAATTTTCATTTTAATTCATCAAATAGGGTAAATGACCTCTAACTAATCAACTTCATATGCTTACTCAGAATTGTACACAAGCCTTAAGAACCCAGTCAAAAGCCTTTGACTTTTCATATCTTCATAAGAGTTTATAATGAATAAAAAAGTGTTAAAATTAACTTATTATAACTATATAACACCTTAATGAGAATTTTATCCTTAAACTTAGTGAAAAATGACTTAGAAACATCATTCTCACTCACACACAGAAACCTATTGATAGCATAAAAAACACAGTCATGAAAACTAAGTCTTAGAACACCTGTGTGAAAACTTTTGTGATATTAAAATGATTTTAAATTATCATTAATCATAATTATAACATATTTAATATATATTTTTCAAATTTTAATATCAATATTGGTCTTACAGACCAATCTCACATCTTCACCCTACATAGACATCACTATGTTAGATAGGTCATTTTGAGGAAATGTTTTTGCTTGTGTATGAGTATTATAAATAATTATAAACCAAGGGGATATTATTTATAGGTGTTTAAAAATTACCCCATGCATATGGATCCATATTTAATCCTCTGCAACCAATCCCTAATCTCATTCTCATTATTGTCTATTTTTCTCATTGTCTTGCTCATTATGCCTATTTAGTGATATGTCAACTTCCATGACTAGTTTAACCTATTTAGGGTATAAAAACTACTTATAAACTTAAATGAGAATAAAAATAAGTATTACACATAATCCTCCATCCTTTTGTATGCTTTGACCTGGTCAACCCTACCTGTTACATCAAAATTTTAAGAAACAAGGGGTTTCATGTAGCTTCTACTCACTATCATGATAAACCAAAACCACATAGATAAACTTGAAAGAGTCATTTATATTTTACAAACATAAAAATAGGTCAATAAAACCATTTTAATCCATAACCAATAATATATTTTCTATCAGGTCATTATGAGGGTTTTGACTGGTTTCCCTTCTTAGCAATCATTCATAAAGGATTACCCCTCAAATCCAAAACCAATGCAAGGAAAATAAATATATTGAACTTAAAAAACTTATATGAGCTGATCAAGATCTTATTTAAAGGTTTCATATGCCAATGAGTATAATAAATTATTTCTTAGGTTTGTAACACCCAATTTTGTACACATGAAAAAACCTTATCACCATTTTTTATGTTTTTTCCCTTAGGATATGAATTAAAACCTGGTTAACCTAGTTAACACAACCCCTCACACATATGTAAAATATTTAAAAATATTTGATACGCTAGGAAATGGTCTTGACCCCTCATTAGGCCACACTAAGTCTATATGCTCACTAGGTCTTGAACTACCAATCATACTAAGACCATGATCACACCTTCAAAAAATGATATAAATAATTCATCCACATGTCAAATGAAATAATACCATTCTCACATGTTACCAATATTATTCACACAAGTCTCATATTTCTCAACTCCTCATGCTATCAGGTATATGCCTTCACACTAGGTCTTCATGTGAGGACTAAGCCTCAAGACTTGACCTTGAAACTCATATAAAGGATTATTTATCTCTTGATCATGTTTACATAGATTTTTTCACTCTCATATTCCTTATACTAACATAAATCACCAATATTTAATATTCTTTATGTATACACCTTCTCTCGGGACTAGAATAGGCTTCTCAAGACACCTAGTACATAATAATATCTTACCTTATACCATGATCCTAACTTTGACATGCCATTAACCTCATAATAACTACTAGGATGCCTTTAAATTATCTCTCAATAGATATACAATAGGTTGACTTCAAATTTTCTCTTGTCATGAGACTTCTTTGACACATATCATCTCACCATACATAGCCTCAAGTCTGATCTTGACATAACTAACATCTATCTTAACTTTGACATCAATGAAAACAACAATGCTTCAAAACCAACAATAAGAACATACCTCAACAATATCTCATTTGTCATTGATGTAAAACACTCTAATATATCAAATCATTTTCATCTTCTCAAGTTGAATGTTCTTTGATACTTGGTCTTTCTCCTAAACAGGAACTTTCTCCCTTTTTGACATTAATGACAAAGGGTCAACTTCTTGGAAATTATCTAATCCTTGGACCTAAAAACAACACACCTTTTTATATTTAAACAAACCTAACATATATCAAGCTTACATACCTACTCTTTGAGCATGATTGGCTACCCTTATCTTCCATGAGAATTTTTGACATTTTCAAGATTGTGACTTAGTTTGATCAAATCATCATACAAAAGTTTTTGTGACCTGTCTCTTGTGATCATAACTATAGTAGATTTTTGACTGAACCTTGAATCTAAAATTCAACAAAATAAAACAAAACTCCCCCTATGGTCGAGCATCCTTCATGCTTCCTACTTATTAGCTGAGTGCCTCTATGAATCCTAATGGAGTCACCTCTATTCTAGGGAACTAGAACAACATAAACTTAGGAGATTATTAGATCTTCATGTCCTTACTAGACTAAACTTCATTAATGATCCTCTTGGGCTTCATTAATCCTTTTGGCTTGACCTCTTCAATCTTTTTTTAACAATATCCTATCTTGTTCTATTGATATTGTCTTCTTCATCAATAATCTAAGCTGATAGAGATAATTCTTAGCACTCTTTTGCATATTGAATATGCTCTACCATGGAAAATAGTCTACTTGGACTTCAAAACTAATCATCAACCTTAGCTACCTTGGGTTTCCACTTACTATCTTGTCTTCTTTCTTGTAATGTAAGGTTCTCAACTTTATTGTTTAGTCTTGAGAATCCATGCTTATAGTACTTTGAAATATGACCAACCTTATGAAATTTGAAACACATTATTATTCTTGATGGAAACACAACATGACCCATACTTATTTAATGATGACTCTCCACATAGTTCCATGCATATTCATCATTGGAGGGCCCTCTACAATGCCTTGTTCTATGTCCAAACTGATTATATGAATAATAATAATAACCATTAAAGGGGTTAGTATACCTTATAAAATTAGGTTGTTTGATAGTATTAACCTTCATCATACTATCACCCTCATTATTTAACTGATTATTGACCTTCTTGATCATATTAGTGTTATTCTCTTGGTCTCCATTTAAACTAAGGCTTGTTTTGTCATTAGCAGTCTTTTGATTACTCAGAATGTTATCTATATCATTGGTGCTCTTTTAAAACCTTTTAAATGACTTAACCTTACTTTATTCTTGATCCAAATTATCTCTCAAGGAATCCACTTCAATTACATACCTTGTACATTCTTCTTCTTTGGTCTTTAGACTAGTATTCACAATCTTAAGTTGAGTCTCCACCTATTTGACTATTTCCTCTTATTCTTTGAAGTTGTTGCTTAGTCTAGATTTAAAAAAGTTGATTTTCTCATAATATTTGTCAAATAGGACCTCATCACCCTATTCTTTTTATTTACTATCTTCATTTCTTGTAGAGTATTCATTAACTTAGCCTCAAAGTCCACCTCATCTCCTTCTTCATCTGAATCACCAACAACACCTCCAATTCATATGGATTATTCTTTATTTGAGTAGCTTAATTATTTATCCATGAAGATAAATTCATTAACATTGGGTCCATCACCTTCATGGTCACTAATCTTCTCTCGCTCTCATCAGATGAGCTACAATCTTCCTTTGTGTAGAAACTTCTTTTGTTTTTGAAAAACCTTTTCTTATCAACATACTTTATAAAGCTTTTCTTGATATTATCAGACCTATAGGACCTTTTATCATCATCATGAAATTTATCATGATATTAATCATCCTTATCCTTATGCTTATGAGGTCACTTTTTAGCAAAGTGTCTAATCTCTCCATAATTAAAGCATTTAAAAGGCAATTTGCCCTTGTATTTACCTGAGCATGTCTTCAACTTTCTTGCAAGCATAGCCATTAACTCATCATCATCAATATCAAATTCATAATTAACTTTGACCTTATTACCTTGTGTATTCTTCTCCTTTGTCTTGTTTTTTTCTTGAATGCAAATTCCTTCTTTCCAGGTCTTTCTTCACTTATCCTCATCTCATAGGTTGTTAGGGTGCTAAGAAGTCCATCCATCTCTAGCTTGTCTATATCTTTCATATATACAATAAAAAATACTTTATAATAAAATTTTGGAGTTATAGATCTCAAAACCTTTTGAACAATATAGACTTTTTCAATTCTTCACCTAGACCTCTTATGATGTTGACCACTTCATCAACCCTCAACAAGTAGGCTTTCAAATTATCTTCTATGGGTTTTTTACTTGGCTAATTTGACCTTGGAGTATTCCTTATGAATAGTATTCAACTTTTCCAACAGTTCTTTGGCATACATACAATTCATCACTTTCACAAGTTCTTCCTCTGATAGACCACACATAATACCATTCATTACTTTTGAGTTATTGTCACTAGCCTTCTTGCCTACTACATCTGTAGGAGGAATAGGGGGTGTAGTATATCCATTCAAGACTGATTTTAAAACATCATGACTGTGACACATCATATATGCATTCATTATGATACTCTAAAAAGTATAATTGGATCCATTAAACAATGGAGCCTTACTTGTATAAAAACCACCTTGTACTTGACTAGCCATCTTCGCTTGCTTATAATATCATTTAGGTTATTAGACATATTTTAAATGACCTAATCTAATAAAAAATGTTGTAATTAAATATACTATGGGGGAGAATCATTTGTCTTAAAATATTTATTCAAATTCACTTAATATTCATGAAGCATTCGTTCACTTACATACAACAATCAATGCATACACAAGCATCTATGAAAGTGAAAAAACATTAGAACATAAGATATATGTGGGAAAAACTATTAGGGGATAAAATAAACTAATAAACATCTTGTAATACAGTCCTATAAGCAATGAATCAAAATTTTATTAAGGCACCAACTCCACAAGGATCACCAACCCCTCACTAGTCAAGCACCAACTTAACTAGTCCTTTGGCAAGCTCCCACCTGCAAGGAGGATCCAACCCCATAGGTAACCCAACACCAACTCAGATTCCTTGAATATTTTATCACCTTTGGACACTTTTTTCTTACTTAACTGAATATTACCCTCTTCTTTTTCTCTTCTCACTCTTATATCTCTCTCAAATGGCCTATTAGGCCTTCTCGCTCAACTAGCCCTTTCTTTGGTAGAATTGGATCAAATGAACTCGCTCAACACCTAAAAAAAAATAGTTATATATTCATGTAATATTAATCACACCTATATAATTATCTTCAATCCCTTTACCTGGTTTTTTAAACTCTATGTCATTCGCTCATATGCTCAATTCTCTAACTAGTCAAATTAGGCCTTGTCTTTATACTTCACTCTTACTCTTACCCATATTGGTTAGCCAAGAACCTAAAAATACTTGGATAAATATTTAAATATATTAATAAACACATTTCACAATTAAAAAAACTACCACATATGTCAGTCATTACACTTAAGGGCCAAAACTACCATTAGGCCTAATAGAGACCTAATGCAATTAAGCCTTCTCTAAGCACAAGTTTCACTTACACCTATTTGGAACACTTTGAGACTCAAAAAATGAATGAAAAATTTAAAAAATTAATAAAATATACCCATAATAATCTCACCTTATGTCCCCAACACCATTTTTATCATTTCACTCCTTGAACCATCCAATTAGGTCTACTCGCCATTAGGCCTTCTTACTACAAGAAAGTTTATCTTGAAAAACTTAATCATATTATCAATTTTTACACATAAACATAATAAAAAATCACATGTATAAAATTCCATGACATAAATTTAAAAATAATTTTCATTATAATTCATCAAACATGGCAAAAGACCTCTAACTAGTCAACTTCATATGCTCACTCAAAACTGCACACAAACCTTAAGAACCCAGTCAAAAGCCTTTAACTTTTCATATGTTAGTAAGATTTTATAATTCATAAAAATGTTTTAAAATTATCATATGAGAAATATATAACACCTTAATGAGAATTATATCCTTCAAATTAGTGCAAAATGACTCATATACATCATTCTCACTCACACATAGAAATCTACATGTAGCATTAAAACCATAGTCATGGAAACCAAGTATTAGAACACCTATTTGAAAACTCATGTTATATTAAAATCATTTTACATGATAATTAATCATTATTATAAAATATTTTAATATATATTTTTCAAATTTCAATATCAAAATTGGTCTTATAGACTAATCTCACATTTTCACCCTACATAGACTTCACTATGTTAGATAGGTCATTTTGAGGACAAATTTTTTATTGTGTATGAGTATTATAAATAATTATAAACCAAGTTTATATGAGGTGTATGTATTTAAAAATTATCCCATGCATTTTTATCCATCCCTAATCCTTTTCAACCAATCCCTAATCTCATTCCCATTCTTGCCTATTTTTCTCACTGTCTTGCTCATTATGCCTATTTAACGATAGGTCAACTTCCATGAACATTTTATCATATTTATGGTATTAAAATTACTAAAAAACTTAAATTATCATAAACAAAAATTATCACACATCATCCTCCATCCATTTGTATGCTTTGACCTAGTCAACCCTGCATACTACATCAAAATTTTGAGAAACAAGGGATTTCTTGTAGCTTCTACTCACTGTCATAAAAAACCAAAACCACATATAGAAACTTTTAAGAGTCATTTATATTTTAAAAACATAAAAATAGGTCAAATAAACTATTCTAATCCATAACTTACAATATCTTTCCTATCGGGTCATTATAAGGGTTTTAGGAGGGTTCTAACTAGTTTCCCTTCTTAGTCATTGTTCATAAAGGATTACCCCTCAAATACAAAAAAAATGAAAGGAAAATAAATATATAAACATTAAAAAACTTCCATTATCTAATAATTATCTCATGCAAATTTTTCACATGCTGAGTATAATAAATTCCTTCTCAGGTCTACAATACCCAGTTCTATGCACATAAAAACCCTTATCACCAATTTTCATGATTTTTCCTTTAGGATATGACTTAAAAATTGTTTAAAATACTTTAAAAAAATATATAACCTATGTAAATTATATAAATATATCTATTACCTTATTAAATGGTCTTGACCCCTCATTGGGCCACATTAGGTTGCTTTGCTTACTAGGTCTTCAATTATCAATCATACTAAGACCATGATCACACATTGAAACTTCTTGAACTGATATAAATATTTCATCCACATGTCAAATGAAATAATACCATGATCACATGTTTCCTTATTCACA
This sequence comes from Torreya grandis, assembly GCA_037957365.1. Taxonomy (NCBI): domain Eukaryota; kingdom Viridiplantae; phylum Streptophyta; class Pinopsida; order Cupressales; family Taxaceae; genus Torreya; species Torreya grandis. Next base: position 705,932 of record JARHVA010002817.1, on the reverse strand, counting down.
CAAGTCTCATATTGCTCAACTCATCATGATATCAGGCCTATGCCATGTCACTAGGTCATGTGAGGACTAAGCCTCAAGACTTGAACTTAAAACTCATATGAAGGATTATTTACCTCTTTCTCATTTTTACATAATTTTTTTCACTCTCATATTCATTTTAATAACACAAATCACCAATCTTTACTATGTTTCATGCATACACCTACTATTAAGACTATACTAGGCTTCTCAAGACAACTAGTACATAATAGTAGCTTACCTTGTATCATGATCCTGACTTTGACATGTCATAAACCTTACAAGAATTACCAAGTTGCCTTAAAATTCTCTCTCAATATAGATACAAGAGGTTTCCTTCAAATTTTCTATTGTCATGAGACTTCTTTAACACATATCATCTCACCATGCATAGCCTCAACTCTGATCTTGACATAATTGACATTTGTCTTGAGTTTGGCATCAATGACAACAATAATTATTCAAAACCAAAAATAGGAACATACCTCAATGAAAACCACCAAAAATCCTGAAATTTGTTTTAATTTTCCAAATTTTTTATTTTGATAATGAAAGATTTTTCAAAATTAGATTTTGACCAAGAAATCATTTTTTTTAATCTTCACAAGATAATTATGGTGCTCTTATGGCTAAGTAAGAACTCCCAGATCTCCAATTTATATATTTAGGGGGATTTTCTTAGTGTTTACAAGAAAAAATGAAATACATGAAGCCACTAAGCACAAATAAAAAGTAACTAGATCAACATAAAATAATTTATCTAATTTCTTGCTTGAACCTTACATGAAATAGACAAAAGCACTAAAGGATGGTATTACACTTGAAATTGATTTTAGTTGTTCAACAGGATCCAAAGATGTTCCAAAAGATGTTGAGAGATTAAAATTGGTCACTAGATCATTGTTTTTAGATTTTTATTTTAAAAATTATACCATAGAGGATGTACTATAGGCCAATCTAAAATTGAGAATATGTAATAATAATAATTTAATGTAAATTAATTGGTATTTACAATTTATAATGGCTTTCTCCACCAACTATACTCCCTCCGGATCTGCCACCATGTGAAATTCACTGAATAAATGCATTATGCATATACAAGATCTAGAATATAATTGATAAGCAAAGCATAGAATTAACACATAAACGCATGACATAGGAATTATTTTGGGAAAATCTCAAAGAGGTAAAAAAACTCACCATAGTGATATTCATTAATATGAGAAACCAAATCACCCCAATGTAGACTTCTCCTTCTCACTTCTTTACACAGTGCTTTACAAAACTTGCAGGTTGAATAAGTTTGAATATAATAAAAGTTTCACATTTGAGAGATGATCTCAAAATAGGGTAAAAACCTATTTATAGTGAAATATCAAGGGAGGTGATCATTATAAAAATAACGGTTCCATCCATCCCAATAAAGCTATTAAATTTAGAGTTTGATAATTCATTACATAATTATAACTTTACTATTTATTTTCATAAGGTTTCCTCCTTATGTTAATAAATAATATATTATTATTACTTAAAAAATTTACCAAGGCTAAGGGACAATAATCCCACTTAGGATTAAATTCCCTAACATGAATATGACCATCATATTTTAAAATTCCTCAACAACATCAGGCATGTGAATCCCACATCGTTGATGAGAAAGAGAGGGGTGACATTGAAGATGCCAACTATGAGCAGGGCAATGTTATGAACCTTAAAAAAAATTTAGTCCCAAATGGAATTATCTCTTTGGAGATAATGTTTTACCTCGATAATTATAAATACCCACCTAATAAGTTGAGGCACCAAGAAATAAATTTCATAACTATCAACCTTGTGTCCCTTGATTACCCCCAGAATGTTAACATTGAATTTGAGTGTACAGTAGAGGAAGTTGATCTATTCAGAAGTTTGTTGTTGAGATATTAGGATGCAATCCCCTAGGCCTATGGAGGTTTCAATATATTTGACCTGAGTGTGATAACTCATACCATTCCCCTCAAACTAGATCAATAGCCTTTTAGATAATGGTAGAGACTAGTGAACCTGATTCTAGAACTGCTTATATAATAAGAGGTTCATAAGATTTTATTAGTGGGAATCATTTTTCCAGTCTACCATTCCACCTAGGTGTCTAGTTTGGTACCCATTCATAAGAATAATAGAGAGAAATGTCTCTATGTGGAATTTTGTAATCTAAACCAAGCCTCTGATAAAATAATTACCCATTGCATTCCTTGGATGAGGTAATTTAGATGGTGAGTGGATCCCATAGGATATCTTTTTTAGATGGATTCTCAAGATATAACCATTTTTTATCAACATAAAAAATAAATCCAAGGCTAAGTTTAAAACTAAGTGGACACTTTTGCATACAAATGGATGCCATTTATCTTGATCAATGTAGGAGCCATTTTTCAAAGTGCCATGGATTTTGAATTCAAAGGCCAGATAGGAAAGTGCATTGTTATATATATGTAAAATTTGACTATTTTATTTAAGTGCAAGTCAGATCACATTCATCAAATATAGAAGATATTTGAGAGGTATAGGAGGTATAGTATTTCTCTAAACCCAAAAAAAATCATGTTTAGTGTTTCCAAAGGTAAGCTTCCTAGTCACATTATCACTAAGGAAGGTATCTTTATTGATCTTGAATGCATTGACATTATCTCTAAGATACCTCTTTTGAATAGTAAAAAATAATTAAAATGTTTTTTTGGGAAAATCAATTTTGTATGAAAATTTATTTTTGGATTTGTTGAGATTGTTAAACCTTTGAATGTTATGCTAAAACATGAATCCAAGGTGGAATACAATGATGAACCCAAGAAGGCCTTCCAGAACATTAAAGAGGCCATCATAAAAGCCCTTATTTTTATAAGCCCAAACTACATGCAAGACTTATACCTATACTCTTTTGATTCTAAGGATATCATTGTTGTAGACCTCACTCAAAAGTAGAATGGGAAAGAATATTTGATTGATTTCATGAGCATGAATCTTAAGGATGTAAAGCTAAATTGTTCTACCCTAGATAAACATGCTTATTCCCTAATCAAGGTAGTGAATAAATTTAGGAACTATTACTAGGATTAAATTACACATCATTATCTTAGACCTAGTAGTAAATATTATACTCGGGTAGAATGAATTTGGAGAGTAAAAAGAATGGTGGATGGAAAATTTACAAGAGTATAATCTAGAGATCAGAACTACTAATCTTGTTTGAGGTTAGGGTCTCATTTAGTTGATCATAAAAATTGATCCCTAGATTATAATACATCATGGGGACCAAGTATAAGTTCTTCATCAAGATTGGTATACTTCAATCACCCACTACCTTCTCTATAGAAGTCCACCCCCCAGAGTAAACCAAAGTCAAAAATGGGAACTCAAATTAAAATTATCTCACTACATGCTCAAGAAATGGGTCCTTTACAAGAAAAATTACAAAGGCATCTACCTCATATGCCTATTTGAAGAAGAGGCCAAGGATGTTATAGCTAGTTTTCATGAGAAACTAGGTAGTGTCCATCCCTCTAGGAATTCAACAACACACAAGATCCTACGAGCAAGGTATTATTGGCCTAATATCTTCAAGGATGTTTGCATGCCCATGTGTTATCATTTTACTAGTGCCAAACTTTTTCCAAATGGTAAGTTCATGTTTTAATACCTTTGTATCTCATTATTAAGGGAAAACCATTTGTGCAATGAGAGATAAATTTCATAATTTTTATCAGTCCAAACTCCTCATTCAATAATAAATTCATGCTTACAACTACTGATTACAGCACAAGATAGATTGAGGCTACCACTACCAAAAATAGTACCAAAAAAAAGGTGATAAAATTCATTGAAGAGAACATAATCACTTGATTTGGCATGCCTATGTCATTGGTCTATGACAATGGACTTGTATTCTAGTCTGTAGAGCTTACTAAAGGGGCTTATGGGCATGGAATCACTTTAATATTATCATCCCACTACTTCCCAAAAAGGAATGGTTTGGCATAATATAAAAATAAAAGCCTATTTGAAATGATCAATAAATTTTTATAGAATAATCCCCAGGAGTGGCACTCATTGTTAAAATGCACCCTTTATACTAATCACACCTGATATAAATAGGCCCTCAAATGTTCATTATTTCTATTGGTGTATTAGTTAGATCCATTCTTCCCAATCAACTTCATATTTATTACCTACAAATTTATGAAATAATACATGGAAGGCAATGAGAATGTAGACTCAAGGATGTTAGACATCATCTAATTGGAAGATGATCGATAAGATGCCTTGCATAATTTTAGTAAGCATCAGGGTGTATTCAAAAGGTGCTTTGACAAGAGGGAAAAAGTGAAGTCCTTTAAAATCTCTGACTTGGTAAAGTTATGAGATAAATCCCATGAAAATATAGGCCATCACTCCATGTTTTACCCATTGTGGATTGGCTTATTTCATATTTTTGATCTACTCAAACAAAATGCATTCTACCTCAAAGACCTCGAGGGCAATAACCTCATGTTTCTTATGAATGGACAGCTCCTAAAACACTAATTTTTGGTTGTCCCTTAAGATTTGATCTTTGAAAAACTTAAGCAAGGATGGTAATGTATATATTAAATTAGGTGTATATTAGTTTAATTTTATTATGTGTTTTTTTAGTTGTTCATTTTAGTTATTCATTTTATGTGTTTATTACTGACCTTCCCACAATTTTTCTCTCAACTCTCCCCATATGAGATGATTGCCTTGACCCATGTGATTTGATAAAAATAACTAATTTAGATAAAGTGATGAATGCTCCAAAGGATGATTAAAAAGTGAAAACTAGTCCCAAAATTGGGAAATAAAAAGTGAACCCCCAATATTAAACATAGTGATAAGCAAGGTAACCCTCTAAAAAACATTAACAAAATTAGAATCCATTGATTCATCACTAAGTAATTAAATTTATTAAATATATTCTCTAACCAAATCCATCACAAGCGCTTCAAAATAAAAGATCATGGATGTTATGAATAATTGAAAGGTCATTTGAATATTGGAAGCTTATTAAGACTACTATCAACCTTTGCTACACTGGTCTCCAATACTCATGGATCAAACAACAAATATCAAATCAAAATAAGTTTAAATTTCAAAAAATATATGTTAATTTTCCTCCTTAGTAAGGGTGATTTCATTAATCTCCATCACAAGCTTTTCAACCTGGCTAGTAATGGAGAAAGGATAGAAGTGAGACCAAAAACATCTATATTAGGGTTATATATGCATGGATGGTAGTAGAGAAATGTTTGATCCCTCCCCCCTCAACCAAAATTTTGTGAAATGCATACCCCTTCATAAATATTTCAATATCCTAGATGTACATGAGCTCATTGAATAAATACATTGAATAAAATAAATCCCTAACTAATGCACAAAATGGCCTTGGAAGGAGCCATAGCTTAGTATGTTACTTTCTAAAATGGTCTTGAGCACTTCTCATACACAAGGTACATCAAGCAGAGTTTAGCTTGTTTATCTTTATTTTTAATATTGGATGATCATAGTTTAGGTTGTAAATGTTGGAGCAATGTTTTCCACACAAAGTGACCATTTTTTATGACCAACATGACCCCCTTCTTTGAAAAGGGGGGACACCTCTAAAAATCCTTAACTTAAGGTTTTCATTTTGCATTGGCCTCAAACCTTCAACATTCCCAAACTCATTTTTCTCCTTGGTCTGTCGAGCACTTAATAATGTTTATAATGGAGAACTGGTATTTGCTGAAGATCCCTATTATTTTCTAATGTTTAAGCATAATCAAGTCCTTAAAACATTATAAAAAATAAAAGTTTCTCATAATTGAAAATATTTTATTATGTTGACTATTTTTTCTATAGGTTTGAAATTATATATGGTTTTCTTTGAGTCAATCTCTCAGAGTCCTACTTAGCACTTCTCAAAGCTTTGTTGGTAGGAAAGTAAGCCTTTAATTGTTCACATGGATTTATTTTAACTTAGTCATTTTTTTAAATCATACAATAAATCTTGATAAATGAAGAAGTGCCAAGTGACCCAACTGTCAGTAATGTCACTCTTCCAGACCTATCACAGATGTCAGATCCTAGGAGAGCTTGACCAAATAAGGAAACATCATGTGACCTAGATTTTAGATTTTTTAGTATCCTATAACTATTAGATATGTTAGATCTTAGGATATCCTGACTGAATGAGAAATCATAATGCATCTCAATTGTCAGATTTGTTAGTCTCTTTGACTTTTTAGAGATGTTAGAGCCTAGGAGAACCTAACTAAATAAAGAAGCACCACATGGATCCCTTTAGATCTATCACTATCTCAGACCTATCATAGTTTTCAATACCTATGAGATCATAATTAAATGAGGAAGCACTATGTGGATCCTATCAAAGCTATCAGTCTCTTGGACCTGTTAAAAATGTCATGACCTAAGAAAGCCTAAATGAATTAAGAAGCACCACATAGATCCTAATAAAAAAATTTAGTCTCTCAAACATGTTAGAGATGTTAGATCATGGGATATCTTGACCAAAATAATAAGTGACACATGGATATTTTTAGATATATTACTCTCTCAGATCTGTTAGATATGTTAAATCCTTAGAGAGAACAACCTATCAGATAATGCCACATGACAATTCTATACAAATTAATATAAATACTCAAGATCCTTGAGATTGTTATGAATAATTACAATCAAATATAAGTACCAATTAGAGTATTCCACACATCATTTATTTTCTCCAAGTTTCCCATTCTAGCTCAATTAGGTAAAGTGTGATGCCCATCTGTGATTAGGTGGCATTAGTTGATCTAGGCAAGACCAACTAGAGATAGAAAATTAGTGCAAGCTGAAGCAAATTAGGATTCCATGAGGGTAAAATATACATGTTCCTACCACACTCATCACATTAACTAAATGGGAAACTATTCCCCTATTGGATGATTTGGGATGTTTAATCATAGTCACCCAAATCTAGTAAGTAACAAAGATTTAAATTTCTTGAGTTAATTTCATATTAATAAATGAATAGGTGGATCCTACCACCAACTAAATTCTAAATTCACATTGGGTGAGGTAAAAAATTCCATCAATTCATGAGATATGTGCACTACCTATAAGTTCCATAAGGAAAGTTGATTTACTATTATTCATTATCAATTTCCTAGAGTTTGCCTCCTCACTTTTAGCTCATTCTTGTGCCCTTCATGCCCTCATTGCTTAGATTTAAATTCTATAAATATTTCCCCCTTTTTACCATGGCTAATTCATACTCTAACCCCAAGGATGAGCTAAAATATAGGGACACAAACTTCCTTGATAACTTAACTCACTTAAAGAATTATAATGAAATATTTAAAGTGATTGATGTTATGCCTAAGTCTACCTCCAATGACAATGAAGATAAGGTTGAGTTTCAAGATACCCTCAATTCATATGAAAAATGGGGGTTGCATAAATTTGTAACCAAACCAGAGGTTTTCCCCTATGTTGAACTCTTTGGCAATATGATCCTCAAGTCCAAGCAAGTGCATGATGGTTCCAGTGATGGTGTGTGTTATGCAGGTTCCTGACATAAAATTGTAGACATCTCAAGAGCCACCTTCAAGGCATAATACAATCTCCCATATTTTATAATCACCTATGAATCAACCATTGTCAACACATGGGATAACACTTATCATATTTATGATAGTTTATAGGATTGGGTAGATAACCCTGATACAAAGTGGGTCGACAAAGAAGACATTGATTCTGACATGGTCCATAATTTCAAGGAGGGTGTCTATGTATGGATGATCTTTCTTGATCAATTATTTGGGTTAAGTGACTACTTGCACAATGATCTTTTATGGGTGACCCTACTTTTCATCATTCACAAGGGTGAGGAGATCATGTACCTCAAGGGCATCATCAACTTCTAACTAGTATACCATGTCATAGAGGCCAAGAATGGTGGTAATTTATATATGACGAGTTATCTTATGGAAATTATCTATGATACTATCATATTCAATCCTTATATTTTTCCAACTTGGACTCTTAGAGATGTAATGGTCTATGTGGTGTTCTATAAACTATATGTCAACCATTACCAAAATCACATCTGGGAAACATGTGAGTTTTTTATCAAGTGTTTTATATGGCTATTGATGAGGTAGTCATGCCCTAACTCTCCAAATAAACCAAGAAATATATTATCCCTATCAATGATTATTAGTATTATAGGGATGATACCCTTATCTAGGTGGCAAATATTCACAAGTTCCCTCTTTGATTACCCTAAAAAATTTTGGATTGGTTGGCCAAGTAGGAGATAACTTATCAACTAATAGAGTGCATCTCTAGCCACTACCTCAGTCACCAACAAAAAAATTTCCTATCCTTCCCTATCACCATCCATTGCCATATATATAATTCTACCTTTGTTACAGAAAATGGTAATAGGTAGGGACTCTTATGCCCTAGGTAGAGTAAAGCACAAAGAATGGGAGCCATATGGAGTCATCAGGGCCCATATGTAAAATATAAATCTTAGCTCAATATCAATTATGGCCATGAGCCCACTGATGAGAATGGAATCCACCTCAATATGGTAGATGATAGAGAGGTGTTGGCTATAATTGAAACCAAGAATAAAAAGGGAAAGTAAGTGCAAGCCAAACCATCCACTTATATTGATCCTACACTGACACCTAAATTAAAAATGAAGATATTTCAAGGAGTCCTAACTCCCTCTCCTCCATAAGTCTCACCTCCCTAGGTCTTTTTTATACTCAACCACCTCCTATAGTTTAGGCACCTCAATTATATGTCACACAAGTATTATGGTTTAACATTAGTAGTATCCCAAATTTGAGTCCAAAAGGTGACCATTATGAATTTATGTAGATCCCTCCACCTTATACCATCCCTCAATAAGTCAGTGGAATAGCCCTTTGTTTCCCTTTCCCTAGGGGCCCATTCTAGTGATGCCTCCCCTTTTTCCCATTTTGACTCTCCCATAATTCCCTTAATTACATCTATCTCTATCCATGTACAAAATTATCACATCCCAATTTCCATCCACCCAACCTATTCCACTAGTAAGGATATATATGGTTCACCTTAAGCCTTTATGAGCTATAACTTCCTAGCCTTTAACACCTATGTTGGTCCTTCCACAAGTTTAGCCACCTCCCAGTGCTCCCACTTTGATAGCTTCAATGGCAACCCTAATGATGAGGGCACCCACATACATAATTCTATTAGTTATTGATAGTCTAATGACACATTCATTCACTATATAGGCTCCCTAGTTGGCCCCAACCACTACCACTTCTTTTACTATTACAACATAAGGTAATCTAGGAAAGAGGCCCAAGAAGAAGCAAAAATTTATTCCTACTCCTCAGCCTCCTATTTCTTCTCATGTGCCTCCCATGATTCCATTTTTCATCATCCTAAGTGCTCAATAATTTGGCTTCAACTGGCCAATTTCCTCTTTTCTTCTAAACACTCCTCTCTCGAGCACCATGAGATCATAGGCCAATTTGACCCAAATACAATGGCATGCCTAGATGTTCACATGGGCTTACCCATTTTTTATTCCTAATTTCACTCCCATGTCTCCACCTCATCCACTTATCCCTTCCTTCCCTATGCTTCATCTATTCCTCCTCCTCCCATGTCTCCACCTTTCATATCTATCTCTACCACCCCACTTGTACCCCCTTCTACCTTAGGAATTGACACAGGATAATAAGAGCCTAAGATGATTCTACAAAGTGATCTATAATTTTATTTAGAGTTATAAAAAAACTCAAGAGACATGAGGAGGATTCTCACTCAAATATTTACTCAAGGAGGAGACTTTGAGGTCTGGTAGACCAAGCACAACATCTTCCCACAAAAGTGAGAATGTCTAGTGGAGAGGAGAGGGTTGTTTAGGATCTATTATATATGCTCTAGGCCACTCATGACATGTCTGAAAGGATTATGGAGGACATGAAGGAGTAGGTCCAGGTACTTGAGGCAAGGTGAAGAGTACCTTCCCTATAAAACTAATTAGCTGGTTAAAAAGTCCTATTTATAACTCTTTATAGCTTTAGATAAATTAGTCAAGACCTTGACTAAAAATAAGGAGCACCTCCAGTGAGCCCAAGTGTATTTGGAAAGGATCACCTACATAGACAATAAGTGTAAAATTATTTATATGGTTATTAATAAAGGCATGTTCTTGGAGCTAAATTCCATGCCTCTCTTTGACCTCAACTTATACTAGACCTATGTTGGAAGCATGAGATATTCAATTGAGGAATAGTTATAAATGGTGAAAACATTCATGTAACCTCTAGAAGAAAGTAGGGAAAAGATGTTAACTTAATTCAAGGAAGTTAACATATATGTGTTATTCTGTCTGGATGCTACACTAATTGACATAGGTGAGTTTGGGGTTAACTTGGGTCACTTTGACAAAGACATGAAGAGGAGAGTGACCAAGGCCAATAAGGATAGGGCCAAGGCAATTTTAGATATCTCAACCCAATCCATGGATAGTATCATCCAAGTGTCAAAATTTAGAGTTTTCATTGAGACCCCACTCTAGGTGCATCAAAGACTTCTGACCCAGTTAGAGGTAATCTTTTATGAGCCTCCCATTAACATGTCCAAGTTAGACATAGAGTTTGATCTAGTGGTAGTTGTGATGGCCACCAAGGATGCATGACCTAAGTAGTTAGGAGATAATTCTCCTCCAACTCATTAACACATAGACTAAGTGGGCCCACTAACATATTTAGGAAAAGTTAAGGATAATCTATTTATTTTTAATATTTACAGTTGCAATAACTTTAAGAGGCCATCATGGCCAAGGATTAGAATCTCATGCTACTTGGAAGTGAGCCCATCCTCTATATATTTTAAATTACAATCCCTTATAAATGTCAGTGTTTCATATGTAAATAAACTATGTTAAAATTGAATGCAAATTTCATGGTTTCTATTAGACTAAGTTTTGTTTATTTATGAATGTAGTCCATCATTTTCATATTTAAATGTATGTTGATGTTATAGAATTAATGGTGTGTTTTTTTATTAATAATGAATGCAGTATTTGAAATGAGCTTCATTGTTTTTACTCATTTTAATTACAACTCTTGTAATCTATGTACTTAAAGTTACAGATTATATTTGAAGACCATGTGTGTAAATTACTATAAGCCCTTTATTATGTTTATATTTAGTGGAGAATTCATGAATTAATCATTTATTTGTATTGTCCTTAGAGTCTTTCCCCATATGATGATGAGTTTGATCCCCTGGTGAAACTTGCCACATAGTGGTCTAACTATGGTTGGGAACACAACTTGATTCTTGAAGAATTAATACCTTTTAGATTATAGAAACATATTTTTCTACCTTACCATACTTCCCCTTTTATGTTTTTAATATGAATCTAAATGAGTCCATCCCTTTCATTTATAAATTGGTAAAGTGAATCCCAATGGTGTTTTTTATTGAAGTTGATATAAGGTAAGGGTTTTAATCACTCTCAAACTGGTATCGAACCCAAAGTGGTAGCATTGTGTCTCTTAGAGACATATTTTAAGTAGGATACATCATGGATCTCAATACCTATATTTGTGCCCTAGATTAAAACTACTTTCAATCCTAAAATGGAGGATGAAATTCCCTTATTATCCCAAAGTTTATCTTAAACACTTAATATCATAAGTTCCTAAGATTAGGATTTTGGACCAAACAACAACTCTACATAAGACCAATTGTCCTAGGATGAGAAGCAATACATAAATGACTTGTTATAAATCAAAACCATGGGGTTTCATCAAGCAGTGGAAAAACTAGAGATAATGCTTTGTATTGACTTGATCTATTATTTATTCTTTAATAATACTTGCTCTGGGGACTATATACACCTTAGAAAATGGAATAATTCACTCACATACATTTTAGGAAGGGAATTTGAAATATACCTTAGGAACCTAATGCCTAAGGTTGCTTATAATCAAGTCTTGGATAATATATGGCTTGAGCACAACACGAAGAGGGAAAACTAAAACAATGGCTAGTGAAAGGCTAGAGATTAAATCCTAAGGGGGCATTTCCTCCAACTGGATCATCAAATTTAGGCATAAGACTAAGATATCCATAGCCCTTATAAATATATTATGGTTTTCCCAAAATTATGTATGTACAAGTGGAATGGGTCCCACTACTATACATTATCTTGACTTTAGACAAGATTGTTACCTTGGGAGAGATTTTAAGTGGTATACTGAAGGATCAAATGTTCAAGATTGAGCAAAGGCTAGTTGATATAAATTTATATATGATTTCACATTTATTAGATGTGATCCTTGGAATATTTCATAGAATATATGGATAACTATGTTAACTATCAATAGAGTATGTGGATAATAGGATTTATGAAGACTATTCTTTCATGTTTATCTTTAGATCTATAAATGAAATAGAAAATATTTTTGAGGAAGTCTATCATCATGTATACAAGGCCATTTATGACACTCAAATGCCTAGGTTAGATAAGAACTTGATAATAAACATAGGTAAAATGGGGGATTATTGGTATTACCCTAATTGCATAATTATCAAGACTGAAGGAAATAGGGTACCTCCTTTGTTCTTATCATGATATGTATCAAAAAAATTTGAAAAATAAGAGGTTTCTAATCAATTTTATAATATCATAGATGAGGATCTCATGTTTAAACATTAGGACTATTACTTTAAGAATCCTCTATGTATTGGGCAGCTTCAGTTTATGGTAAGGGCACATTTTAACCAAGTTCAAAAGGTAAGATCCCATAACAATCTAATAGTGGCCCAATTCAAAGAATGGGACACTAGGAAAAGAATAAAGAAATATCTCCAACTCCTCAAATAGAAAAAGGGCTGACCATCACCTATGGTCACCAAGAGTATGAGCATTATGTTATATTCATGAATGCATCAAATGATTTAGAGGTGTGGAAACATATGAAGAATAATAAAATATCCATGATAGTTAGACAATTTATTAATTATAACCCAGACATCACCAAGGAATAAGTAAATTAAATGGTGGAGTAGGCATAGAGATCTTAGATTCATCAATGGCCTCTAGTTTAGCTTTAGGACTCAACAAGATAGGACTAGTTTCCCTCTTTTATAGGAAAAGAGACAATCTATAAGAGGGAGAGTCTAGAAACCAAATGTAAGAAAAACCCCAATTAATAAATGAAATACTTAGAGGTTTATATGGTCCTCATCCAGCCTCCATACATCCATCAACTAATAATACAATATTTGGCATAGCCACTACAATGGAGAAGACTACACCTCATCCAGATAGGTAGAAGATTAAATTCTTTGTGGCACCTTTGCCTCCACTTACAATGGTCATTGAAGTAAGTCTCCAAAAAAAATTATAATTTTATTTCTTTTCTATTTCATATACTCCTCCTCCTCTTACATCTCAAGCAAGTTCACCTTCATCCATTGAAACTAGTGAGGGGACCTCTTCTCAAATACTTCTTACCACATCAGTTCTCTTTCCATCTACCATTCCTTCACCACCCCCTATAGTAGTAGTTCCTACTACTATGGCTCCTTCATTTATTTCATCAAATCCTTCACCTCCTATTTCTCCCATATCCACTTACTAAAGGAGATCCAAAGTCCTAGCCTCCACCAAAGCTTAAAAATGAGAGGAAAGACCAAAATTACTCTAGTTACTATATAAGAATCCCTTGATGAGGAGAAGGTGGAATAAGAGGAACATGGACATGTGATATACCTAGTGTATTATTCAATAGATGAAGAGGAAGAAAAATTAGAAATGATAAATGGATTAGAACCTAAATTGGCTAAGGAGAGAGTATTAGATGATGAAGAGGTATAATTATAAAAGGCCAAGGTATTGAGCCTTGGAAGTTTATAAGAGGAATAAAGCCAAGCTAGAGCCCTTGACTATCAAGTCCTTAATAAAAAACAAAGGAAAAATATAAATGAGGTATTTTGTTTTCTTATTTTTTTATCACTATTGTAGATACTTAAGTTATATATTTTCCTCCAGCCATTATGGGGTCATTATTTTTTAGTACAGTTGATTCTTCCATTTTTCAATAGAAACACAAATAAAGACTACAAAGAAAAGGGTCTATTTTAATAATTTGGTTTTAGTCTCCATTTTTTAATCCTAGAAAGCTACCAATTCCCTATAAACCTTTAGTTTAATTGGATCTACCATGCTACAATCCTCATCTATACAATCAACCACTATGACATTTGAAAAAACACCAAGCTTGACTAAATATGTGATTGATGTCACCCTATACAGAGAAGCCTCACTTTGGGATAGAATTTTTTATCCACCATTACAATTTCAATTTAAATGAGTGTTTCATTAGTACCTCCCACAGTAAATCATCTAATTATTCCTCCACCCTCACCGAATTACCTAAAGTCTCCACCTAATTTGACAAACAAAGTGACACCATTTAAAGGGTAAGGAAGAAGAAGGTAGTGAATATGGATACATGAGAATAAATTGAGTTTGAACAAAGGGAAACCCTATTTCCCTTGGCTAAGAAATCCAAAAATAATCCCAATGATCCAACTAAGTATACAAAATATTTTTTTGATTTTGTGGATTCAACTAGAGAAATGATGAAAGAAATATACAAAATTAAGGAGGCACAATAGAGAACATTGTAGAGATAGATTAGACATGCCCCTCAAGAAATTGTTGATAGTATATAGAGTGCAGCTACCAAGTAATACACTATTTTTGAATATTATTCAAGTTTATAGAGGAGGGAGCCAATTAGAAAGGGAAAAGGTGCTCAAATTATGGAACTAGTTAAAATAATATGAGAAAAGGCTCACCTTTTAGTTTAGTGCTCTAAGAGCAGTGTACTTAACTAGCTAAACCTAATGTCTAGCCAAGATGAATTATGGGCCCTGATCTATGTAATTACAAAAAGGAATGGTGTCATTGACTAAGATGTGTAGATGAAGGCTCTGATGGGACATTTTGTGAATCATGATAATGAGGCCTTGGAAATTTTGAATGATATGAGGGTCACTGATGTGATAACCTATGTTGGAGAGTTAGTCAATAGGTCAAATTTTTAGTCACTCCTTAAACCATATACAAATAGCTTTAAGGAGGAAGTTGAAATAATAGTGTATAAAACTAATGATGAGATCCTGAAGCTAATAAATTTTTCCAAAGATAGGGTGACAAAGGTAAAAGCCTTTGGATATGATTTCAAGAGTTCAAAATCATAACATACAATGTTAATAGTTGAAGCCATCAAAATATTTAAACCATCCTTGCTTAATTTTCAAATTATTAACAAAGAGTTTGAAGCAACACATGTATTATTCAAATAAATCAAAGCTAAATAAGGAGCTTCAGGGTCAACACCAAACATACAATCAACTACAAGTGTTTTCACATCTTTACAGGCTTCCCAACTCGCTAGATATACAGTCATGTATACTCCATGTGGGCCAATTTTAATTACTCAAAGAACTACAGTGACCACTTCAGTTTATATAATTGTCACCCAACCATTTTATTCAACTAGTGGTGTCACATCAACACCCATATAAATATAAATATGTATTTGCATGTTTTGGTTAATTTAGAATGTTGGTTCATTATATATATATAGTTGAAGAATTCTATTATGGAAAAACACTTTTGTAGTGCATGTTTTATATGATGATTAGCACATAGTGCTATTTTTGGAGATGTAAATTTAAACTTCGCTTGGAGGATGAGGCATTCCCCTCACTAAGCCTATATATATTTGCATTCTCCCTATCCCAAAGGGAGGATATTTTTGGATATTAAGATTAATAGGAAATTCTCTAGATTGTTCTATAATTATTCTTGATGTGTAAATCTGATTCTTCTATAGACATATGAATCTTGTTAGAAGTTATATAATTTTAATATATTAGTCTATTGTTTGTACATGAGTATTATTTTAAATACATTTATTCATATTTTTTATTGATAATTTGAATGCCTTTTATGTATTAATCATAATCTGTCAATGTAGATGGTCTAATGAAATCTTATAAACGTAGCAACCTTTCATTATATATGCTAAAATTTACTTTATTATTATTTCATCAGAATCTTGATTGTGATTTATTATTGTTGTGCTTATATAAACTTGAAACAAACATTATTTCTTGATTGTTTTTCCAACCCATAGTTTAAGAGTTAGCTTAGAAATGTTTCATCTAGTTTGGTCCATAGACATTTATTTTCTACTTTACCTTTTCCTCTTTTTGAGTTTTTTTTTGTCATACCCACTTTAGGTTAGATCCATCATCTATTCACCAATCTCAAGTATATTTATATTCATCCATAGCCTAACCATCCATGGTAAACAATTACTTCGCTTACCTCTACTCTACCAATAAGTTGTTTATAAAACCCAATACCCTACAACTCATGCCTTGGAGTGAATTTATTTTATTGATCCTAAAATGTTAGAAGCTACCTCATAAGCTTTCCTAGTGTGCATAAAACCCATAACAATATAAACATAATCATATTTTATATACATTAGAATAAAACAACTGAACAATATGGCTAGATTTATGCTAATTAGGATGTGCATCTCCAAATAGGAATTACCACTAATAATAAATGTCCAACTTCATGATCAAATTATATAAACATCATTCACATTTGATATCTAGATCACATGTAGCATCATCATGCAAATTAAATACAACATAATCATGGCAAACAAATGTACATCCACATCAATATCAAAGATCTAATCTACAATATGTGTCAACATCCATGCATTAAAAAAAACATCATATATATCAAAAAATATCAGAGTCCATATATATCATATGATCAAAATTGAATATTTATATACATCTCACAAAAAATTTCTATACATCAATATATACATATATATTTCCAAAATATAAAATGTATAGCTACAATCTAAATAATTAGCTTTATCTCTAGTTATCTATAATAAGAATTTCATCAAAGCTTTATCATGTACCTAATGTGGTGATGGTTGTTGTGGTGGCCCCATGACTCTTTATTATATGGGAGGTTGTTCTAAATCACTCTAATGAGGAAGTGTGTTGTGACCTTGAAGTATGGATAGAATTTTGGCTCTGGGTATTCTCCTTAAAGCTTGGTGCCTTAGTCCTTACTGGTACCACTATATTTTATAGGCTCTAATAATATCCAACCTCATCCTTGGCCTCTATCACATCATCCTTGGCTTGATCCATATCTACTAATTCCCTAGCCAACCCCTATGAAGATACTATCTATCTTACCTTATATCAATCCTCATGGATCGTATGCACATCTACAAGATATCTCTATGCATTTCCTTGATCCCAATCTCACTCACTGATGGTTGTGACCAAATTTGTATCCTTCAAGTTAATTTGGCCCTATATCATTTTTATTTGGGAAACTTCCTCCTTAGAGTATAAATCTTAGTGTCTTGATATATAATCAGGCCCTCTATACAATACCCACCATGCCACATAGGTCTTAGTAACTCATATATTCCATCCCTCCCTCGTGTCTCTAGGCCAATAGGTATACCATCAACAATCTACCCAATACTAACACTCTCAAAATAATATGCCCCCACACACTAATCTCTTGTGTCACATGGGAAAAATAGTGAGGTCCATTAGGTATGTCTTGTTGTCACCCAAATAGTATTTTCACATGATTAGGCCTATATATCTTAGTTATAAAATCATGGTGATCATTAATATAACATTATTTTGTCATATAATAGGTGTACACATCCCAATTTGGTCAATCAAACACAATTACTATGTCTTTTGTAGCTCTTTCACAAGAGGTTCTTAATGATGAATGTGGGTCTTATTCACATGGTCACTTTGGTCTTTTGGTATTTATTATGGCTTATATTTCATAATTATTGCACCTATAGTGGTCCTATCTCATGTTATCCTAGTTATAAGGGCATGTTGACTTATCTACCATAGTCACTATAAGGTTTTATGATCATAAGACACTAGCATGGTCTTAGACACTAGCGTAGTGTGCTAGTGTCCACCTTAATGCTAGTGTCTAATGGTCATATTTTTAGTTTGTTATAGGTCCTAACTTTCCTTGAGTCTCTTCTTATGATTTTATCTATCTTTTCACCTTTTTAGCTTATGAACAAGTGTATCACAATCAAATTAAAGTTCCTTTTATATAAATATCCACACAAAGCATTTTACAACTAGTACTTACTACTTTGGCACATAATTACACAAAATCAATCAAAAGGATAGCTCAACACTCTACATATTACTCAGTCGCACACCATAGATCTACATTCTTTACCAAATAAGGGCCTAATATAAATTCATTCTAGCATATTGTGCACACTGATTATTCACATTCCCTAAGGGAGAACTACATGTAATCTAAGACCCCTATCATTGGGGTTAATGTAGGAAGCAATCAATTCAACAAGGGTTATATATAGTAAGTCTAATCTAAGTAACTAATACTTCCCATGAATGTGGGATAAAACAAAATGATCATGGGATGAATTAAAAATCATATGCATCTATAACAATTATTATACTAACAAAGTAAAGATAAGGGATAACATGGGTTCCTAACAACTACTCCATCAACCATGGTGACATCAATGATGCCAATCAAATCCTCTAGCATAGATAATCACCCCTATTACATCCATTGGATTATATACCCCCAAATGGAAATGTGGAGTGTACACCACACATCCTCAAGTGTCACAATCACCTCTCTAGTAGGTAGGTAGAATGTACTAGTCTCTAAGTGCTAGCACTCAACTAGTGTTGATAGGTAAGCTCTATCCACTCTAATTACTATAATTAGTGTGATATGCCTTTCTAAATGTCTCTAGGAATGCTAGAGTCTCCTCAGTCTATAACTTGGATCATTGTAGGACACACAAACTCCACTTATGAGCGATCAATGCATAAAATCTCTCCTACCAATCACAAACATGGTAGCATGTTATGTCAAAAATGATCTATTTATACAAATTAATCATAATATAATATCAAAAATAAACAACCATTATACCTATATATAGCCAAATTTGTTTGCCCTAACTATTCTACTAATCCCACTAATGACCTTAAATAAACCCATAATCTTAATTAAATAATTAAATCTAATTTCCTATCATTTCCTACATCATACTAACCTTTCTACACCACCATGACATATTGATCTCCTCATTGTCCCATTCACATCCCATTTAACCACTAATCTCACCTCATTAATTAACCACTAGCCTCACTTTCTAATTTAAAATTCAAATATCTTATACCTACCCCCATATCCAACCTATTCCTAGACTTTTCTATACACCTATATCCTTAAATCTTCCTAAAACCCATAACTAATCCCTATTAACTCCTAATCTAATCTAGAAGCCTCTAAAATATAGAGACTTCCCTAATTATTTATAATTCTCTAAACTAGAGAGTTCTAAATGAATTAAAAATTCATTTAAATCCTCTTCCATCACCCTATAAATAACCAAGCATAGAGCTTGGTTAGACTAATTATAAATCTTTTAATCCATCCTTGCATCCATATACTAGCTATCTTAAGCCCTTATATTCTCTTGCATCCATTCTCGCATCCAAAAAGCCATTATATCCAACTTGAAGCCCATATCAAGAAATCTAATAATCAAGTCAAATATCATTGGAGAATTGATTTGAATATCTTAAAGGGAAGCAAAAGAGGAGCAAAGTAATGGTAATGATCCATTTATATTATTTTTTGTTCCTATATTCTCTCCCTTTGATGTTTTTTGTAGTTTTGGGTTAAGGTTACTATTTTTAACATTTTCAATCCATAGCTCAAATTTATAACCATACACTACCTATCTAAAACAAATGTTCATCATTCACTTTAGACCAACTAATTCTTCTAATTTCAGCCTATTTTTCCATTTAGGCATTTTCTACCATTTTGATGATCCCACTATTTAATAGGGCATTATCATTGTTTACTAGGGTGATCCCACTATTTCATAGGATATTATAACAATTTATAATCTTCAATCCATTTTCACAATATCACCATTTAATAGGGAGATATCATCATTTCTAAGGGTGAGCAGACCATTTCATAGTGTGTTCTCATCATTTCTAGTCTCTTTAGCCATTTTGGAGATCTCAATCTTTGTCAGGGTGATATTACCACTTGATAGGATGATCTCATCATTTTTACCATGTTCTCTTATTTTGGCATTCCCTTCTTAATAGAGAATTATCTCCATTTTGGCATTTCTGGCATTTTTTAGTTATATCATTAATCTTATCATGATACGATCATTTTTACCATCAATATAACCATTTTATTGGCAATATCATTATTTGTGGGCATGATATCCTTGTTTGTAAAATAGTGATATCACTAAATTGCCTACTTCTAGTAAGCATTAAATGCTCAAATTTTCAAAAATGAAGATACTTATCAATGCCCCACTCCTCATTGGTCCATGGTACTCTCGAAATCACTCACTAAGGTGTCTCTATAGTATAATGTGTGTTATTTCAATCAAACATCTCATGTCTAAATCCAAAGCAAAATTCTCAAATATGGGAGGGTGAAAATGAACCATTTTCACTCCCCAAGGGTAAATATATAGCTTCTAATTCATATTTTTCCACCCCTAGCCTCTCATTACCTCATTCTTCTTCTTTGGAGGCCTATTTTTAGCTCCTTGGTCTATTTTTGTCTTTTTTTCATCTAACTACTTTGTTTATCAGCCTCTTTGGCCATGAAATGTCCCATTTTCTTCTTTTCAAGGGCCCATCCATCCAAAATATTTTTAAGTCCATCCCTCAAGGGGTCATCATGGGTGTCCCCAGTAATATTTGGGGCATCATTATGAACTCATTTTATCAAATTTGAATAAAAATCAACTAAAATGTGAACACAACATTATTAAATCATTACAAAATATTTAACAACTTTTTCATTCTTTGAAAATCCATTACTTCATCTAGTGTCTCTCAATGCCCTTTTAAATAAGTGCAAAATGTAGACACTCAATTTTCATCACTCTTGTGTCAAAATTGTAATCATAATCAATTTATTTCAATAATGTGCAAATCACTAAAACACCCAAATTTGCCTGCACACATAATGTGTGTATTTTAAAACACATTAGGGCATCCCTGATTATGGCAATGCACTGTAACCAAATATCATCTTCATTTATTTCACTCTAAGCTAAATTGATATTTTATAGGTAATTAACTATAACAAATAGTCAATTTTTGATATTGTGTAAATCACATGGAAGCTCATTTGGATTAATTACCCTATCAAATTAAATCAAATGGCTAAGCAAAAAAATCATAAAATTGGCTAATTTCTAATTATTTAATATTTAAATATTTAACAAAAATTTAAATTATGACATAATCATGACATCACTCAAAAATTTATCAATCATTAACATAAATTTAAGAAATATAAGGATTTTGGATCCCATGGACGATAAATTCAAACCTAAACACATAATATTAATGACATTTATTACTCAAACTGAATTGAATTCTAGCCACATATCTTGATCTTCATCTAATGGTCATAATCAATCTAAAAAATATATAAATATAAGTCTCATTTTATATTCAATAATATTTTGGGTGTAGACTTACTATGCATAAATCAGGAAAGAGCTTAAACAATTCCTCACATTGATCAAGAAAAACCATTTGTAGACAAGAAGAGATGTCATCAAATTAAACAAGTGACATTGATAAAGACTCCTAGCTCTATAATTCAGGCACAAACATGCTTAGAATCCAATTTGGAGAATGAATCCATGAGAAAGGTAGAGATTTTTATGTATTTATTTCTATTTTTTTGCATTATTCCTTGCCCCTCTAAGGGATCATGCTTAAGATTTTATGTTGTTCAATTTGTTTTGGTTTGAATAACTAGTAATGAACTAACCTCTCTTGTAATTGTGATCTACACTATCTTATGTAGAGGACTTCCTTTTTTCCTTACCCTCCTCTCCTTTTGATGTTTATTTTTTGTCTATACTTATTTCCCTCCTTTATAAATTGTGAAGTGATGTTGCAAGGGATAAACTTATTAAATTATATCAACTAATATGAAGAATTTTTGTGTTAATGGTAAGTAATAATTGAACCTATGGTGGTAATGTTACATCGCTTAGATATCTATTTAAATTAGGTTATTTCATGGAGCCAAATACCTATAAATTTTTCCATGGATTGTTTTAACAACATTCCCAAAACAAAAGGACAAAAGTCCCCCATTTGTCTCCCAATATCGCTTAGTGCACCTAGCTTAAGAGGTATATTTGGGAACATAAAGTCTTGGGCTAAACAACATATAGCTCTAGAATGAGGGAACCCCAAACCCCTTTGACACAAAAAATTCAGACTAATAGTTTCTATAAAAATAATATAGAGCCTCATGTGTGGATCACTAAATCTAGGTCTGGTCTTGGCTGGATATTAATCTTACCCCTTATGTTTCACAAAAGGACTAGGTCTAGCAAAGGGAGACTAAGACCCCCAATTGACCCATCTATTACATCCATCTACACCACTAAAAATAGATCCATATATTGGTTATACCCATGGCATGGCTAGTTGTGTCTATTATTAATGTCCCTAGAGCTGTTCATGACCTGCCCCAGAATCTAGAGAGGTACCTCTCTTGATTCACACCTAGTGAAGGATACAATGCCAAGGAACATACATGAGATCATATAAAATATAACTTAGATTATTTAATGTTGAGAATGAATTTTTGGCATGTAAGTTCTTTACTTTCACACTAATGGATGTATCCTATGATTGGTTTCTAAACCTATCTAAATATTCCATCACATGATGGGAAGAATTTAGCAACACCTTATTGGCTTAATTTGTGTAAGTTAGTGACCCAAACATCCTATACCAAAAAATTTATAGCATTAAGAGGGAATTAAATGATCCCATTAGGTTATTCAATGCTATATTCTAGAAGATGTACATTAAGGTCATTACATTATACATATTAGATGCCCAACTAGCTCTGGAAATGTATAAGAATGCCCTAGATCTGTGGACTACAATGTTCTTATGCAAAGATCCCATCATCGTGTATTTTCCATTAGTATATATTGAGGCCATCAAATCAGACATACATTTTAACCCTCAAGGAAAAATGGTGCCATCCATCCCAAATATATTGTCAAATCTGCCTATCTTGAACCCTATTTTTAGCACTAACCAAAATGTGTCAATGCCACATCATGTGCCCATGACAAATTAGATTCCCTTGAGACATGTTATACCTAATCAACACTTGGAATTCCTTGGACTTATCAATAATGAAGTAGCACTTCAATATCACAATCAATCACTAATCCCTATTGGGAATAATATCCAAAACATACCCAAATAATCTACCAAAAATGAGTTGGATGTTATATAGTGTATGGTACAAAATCTCTATAATGAATTTTTAGGCCTTTAGAGGTAGGTTAGAAATAATTATGTCAATAATTGTAATATTTTTTTCACCAATAAAATGTATGAATGGCCATATAACCATTATAATGGCTAACAAGATCCCTCACCCAACAAGTTATTAAAGATTAGCATCTATGATTTGGCACTACCAAACTAGTGTCATGTGTATAGCATAATCTAGCATGGAGAGTTAGAATCTATTAAGTTCTGCATTTCATTTTTAAATATTCCAAAGGCAAATTTAATAATATAATGTGGTACCAAGTCACCTCAATGCCACTAATCAACCCGATGTCCCTAGCTCTTCAAGATCCCTAAACACCACTATGGTATTAGAGACCTTAGAGTTCCCCAACCAAAATTATAATAAACTAAAAGAGGCCATAATGATGTACATGACTTCCAAAGTACCAAAGAAATAAATATGCCCTTAAGAGTCAAACATAGTAGCAACCCCTTGTTATGTCCACTCTTCCTAATAATGTTTCAACCCCTTTTAATCCTAAAGCAACAAATATTCCTCCACCTCCAAGATATAATGACCCCAATCCCCCTAAAGAGTTCCAACACACTCGTATCAATATTGGGTATAACATAGTAGAATACATGAAGAAGACCAAGGAAAACATTAAATTGCATGAGATTACCCAGATTATTGAATAAACAGACCTCCTCCTAAATTCCCTAATAAACAAACTAACGTATCCCAAGCCTACGACTATGCAAACCAATGTGCTCATACATATGAATAAGGTATAGTTTCCTCCTTTCTCCGTTACCATATAATTGTTTTTAAAGAACTTATGCAAGTTTTTAGCTGATTTGGGAGCCTCAACAAATGCCATGCCTATTAAAATTTGTCAAATATTAGGACTACCACATGTTAAATCAGATAAGGTAGTGGTTCAACTAGACAAATTTGAGGTCAAGGTGGTTGGTGAGATCCTAAATGTCCACATGTAATTGAAATCTAGACCTAGATTCTAATAGTTTATAGGCATTTAGGTAGTGAAGATCCTAGAATCCTATGGGATGTTTCTTAGTAGAGATTGATCCAAAATCCTAAATGGGTATATGCCTATGAACTTTTCCCATATGTGGCTACCTTAGAGGGTTGTGGTCAATCAAATATATGTTGATAGAGTGTGTAGAATGAAACATATGATCATGAAATACAATGTATTTAATGAGAAGATAAGCATAGTATCCTCTTGCATATGCATTTATACCTTGTCTACAAAAAAATCAAAAGACAAAGCTGACAAGAATTCTTAATCTTCAAACTTGTGGTCCATGTACTTTGATGGGGCTCATTCACAACAAGGTTATGGTGTTAGGATCTTGTTGATTGACCCATAAGGGAAATGACATTTAATCACCTATAGGTTATAGTTTGCTTGCACAAGCAACCTTTTGGAGTATGAAGACTTGATCCTGGGCCTATAGTTATCCCTAAGCAAAATTTCAAAGAGCTAAAGGAATTTTAGGATTATGAATTAGCAGTCAACTAGGTCAAAAGTAATTTCTAGTGTAAACTATATTACTTAATAAAATATAAACATAGATCATGGGATTCGATAGAGACATTTGATGCATTTAAAATAATTCCTATTCCTAGAGAAAAGAACCAAGTTGTAGATTCTGTAGCATCTTTGACTATGAATCTAGATCCTTTGGACGACTCAAAACTATAATACTTTTCCATAGATCTCATGCCCTACCTATTAGTCCCAGATAATGTTAAGAGCAACAGGTTTTTGATGATTATCACCATATTTTAAATTTATTAAATAACTTTAGGGTTTTTAGTGCTCAGATCATAGATGAGAAAGATAGAGATAATCCCCTTAGTGAGAAATGTGATGAGAATACTATTATAAACTTGAGATAACACAACATAAAATGAATGATCTCATTATAAATAGTGTTTGATCTAGATAAAACTACACACAAACTAGAGAAACTAACTTATGTTGACCATCAATCACTCACCATTAACCTAGGGTTAGCTGACCAACCCAAAAATGTCCATGTTGGTCTTGAATATACCTAAAATGAAATATAACAAATTAAGATATTACTTTTATAGTACATTGATTTTATTTCCTAGACATACAAATATCTCAAGGTATTTGACCCTAATGTGATAACATACACCATCACACTTAATAGAATCAAAAACTATTCAGGTAAAAGAAGTGGTTTGTGAACCCAATCCTAGATCCCCTCATCCACAAATAGGTTCATAATTTTATCTTCCCAATCTGGTATTCCACATGGGTCACTAACCTAGTGCCCATTTGTAAAAATAATGAAAAAAATGATTGTGTCAATTTTAGAAACCTAAAATAGGCCTTTGATAAAGACAAATATCCTCTACCCTCTTTAGATGAAGTGATTTATATGGTAAGTGGGTCTCAAATGATGTCATTCTTAGATGGATTCTTTGTATATAACCATCTCTCGGTAAACCATAAGGATAGAGTGAAAATTTTATTCACAACAAAATGGGCTACCTTCACTTACAAAATAATGTCATTCATTCTCATTAATATAGGGGCCACTTTTTAGAGAGCCATGTACTTTGCCTTTGAGGGTCTAATAGGTAAATGCATAATTATTTATATGGATGACTTAACTATTTTCTCAAAGCATAGATCTGATCATGTCCACTACCTATACAAGATATTCAAAATGTGTATAAGGTATTGTATCTCCCTCAACTCAAAGAAGAACATCTTTAAAATCACATAAGGTAAGCTCCTTAGTCATGTTATCACCAAGTAAGGTGTTTGTATTGATCTTGAGTGTGCTAATGTATTTTTTATAAGATGTCTTCCTAATAATAAAAAATAATTAAATTCATTATTTGTCAAGATTAACTTTGTGTGCAAGTTGACATCTAGTTCCATTGATATTTTTAAGCTATTGAATGAAATGTTGAAGTAAGAAGGAAAGGTGGATTGGACCACTACAACTATTAAATCCTTCTAAGACATCAAGGATCCCATTATGCAAGCATTGATATTGATCAGCCTATACTATATAAAGGACTTTTACCTTTACTCATTTTCTTTAGAATACACCATAGCCATAGTTTTCACTCAAAAGTTATATGAAGACAAGAATTTCATAGCCTTCATGAGTATAAATTTGAAGGATATAGAGATAATATACGCCACCCTCGATAATTATGCATATGCCTTGGTGAAAGTTGTGAAGAATTTTTAGAATTACATCTTTAGAAATAAGGGACATGTAATTATCTACAACCTCACCATAAATCTTATGTTAGACCACAATGAGTTGGGAAAATACATATCTTGATGGATGGATAAGTTAAAATAGTATTACCTATGTGTCAAACCAATCAAGTTGATAAGGGGCCAAGGTCTCACTTGGTTGACTGCTAAAATTAACCCAAGGATTATTATGGTGTAGTTGGACCAGTCATAAATAGTCCATTGGGACCGGTGTGATCCAATCATTCATTATCTTATTTATGGGAGTCCTCCTTTAGGATTGAACCAAACATAAACTATATCCCTCAGGATGAATACATCACATTACATTATCAAGAAATTCATGCTCTACCAGAATAATTATGAAGGCATATACCTTAGATATCTATCAAAGGAAGAATCAAAAGAAGTCATGGCCAAATTTCATGAGAAATTAGGTAATGGCCACCCCTCATGAATGTCAACAACCCATAAGATCATGTGAACTAGATATTATTGGCCCACCATCTTCAAAGATGCCCATGCTCATGTTCACACTTTCCACAAGTGTCAAACCTTTACCAAGAAGGAAGTTCATGTAGATGCCCTTCCAAATTGTGATATATGAGTGTCTTTTTTTTTAATAGGGACTTGACTTCATAAGAGTCATCAAACTGAGTTCATCATTGGGCCACAAGTTTATACTCACAGCCACTAATTATTTCATTATGTGTATGGAGGAAATAATAACAAAGAATAACATAGATAAATAAGTGACCAAGTTCCTTGAGGAGAACATAACTATGAAATTTGGTACCCAAACCTCACTAGTTTATGACAATGATCTCACATTGTAATCTATCAAACTCACTAAATGGAATTATGAAAATGGTATCACCATGAAATTCTTATCAAAATACTACCTACAAGGGAATTACTTAGTTGATTTGACCAATAATAACATAGTATATGTAATAAATAAATCAACATAAAAGCAACCTAAATATTGTCACTCATTACTGAAATATGCACTCTAGTCCGACTGAAATAAATATAAGAGATATCTTAAGAGTTCATCCTTTTTTATAGTATATGGTCTAGAGCAAATATTTCTAGTGACTCTCAAGTTTCCCACATAATGTTCATGCAATACATAGAAGATGATGGAAATGGAAACTGAAGGTTGTTGGGTATTATTCAAATGAAAGATACACATGAAGAATCCCTATAAAGCTTCAGTAGACATAAAGACATTGTCATAATATGGTTTGATAAGAAGATGAAGGTAAAATAATTTTAATATCAGACATGGTTTTTCTATGGGATAAAATACATGAGAATAAATAGAAACATTCAAATTTAGATTCACTCTAGACTGGCCCTAATGTAGAAAATGAGGCCAAACTTCCTGAGGCCATAAATTTTGATCCATAGTTATGTTTAAATTCTCCTTCATGCCAAAATGAATGTCTCAAAAATTAAAATACAATCATAACCCACCCTATCTAGTTATGGATGTTTTAGATATTTTTAAAATTCCATATGTGACCATCTAAGGGTCTAAAAATGCATTTTAATATTTTTTGGTATTTTTGTATTTTTTATAAATTATATATTTTTGTAACTAGATGTGAACTTTAGTTTAAATTAATTTGATAGTTTAATTTTAGTGTTTATTTTATTTTTATAGATGCATGCACTTACATGTGAAACTTACTAAAACTAACAACTGCTAAAAATAGCAGGTCAAATTTTATTTTTTTTAGAGTTTCAAATTTTGCATGTCAACTCTAATCTGATTTGAGGTTTTTATGCATGGTGTATAATTATTTGAATCATTAAATATGAATCAATATAGGTTATTATTTCATAATATATGCCTATTGGTGTTTTCTTTTCTTGATCATATTTGGGCTCATTATTTAGTATTAGAACAACTTTGAATCTTGAAGTTATAAGAGATTATGAGAGAATGAGGAGGAATCACTCATATGAACTAGACTATGAAAGAGATATATAGGTAAGTATAAAAATTAATCAATATTATTGTGGATCAAAGACAAAGGAGAGTAGAAGATGATGTAGAGGATTACACATATCATGAATAAGAAATTTTACAAGAGGAGGAGTAATAGGAATAGCCACCATCAATGAAAGAGATGATGGTTAGAGATTTAGAAGGAATGAAATAAGGGATCAAGGTTGGCATTTCATATTATGTATGAAGTTTAAAATTAGAGGAGTTGATATATTAAATGAACAACATGGATAGGTTTTTCAAATGGATAACTATGAGAGAATACAAAAAGGTAAAGTTTGCATGCACAAAATTGAAGGTTCATGTAATGGTTTGGTGGGATCACATATAAAAATAAAAATAGAGAAAAGGTAAATATAAGATCAACTCATGTAAAAAGATAGATAAGAAGCTGAGGCAGAAATTTCTTCATGTGTATTATGTATAAATCCTATACAAAATATTCTAAAATTTGAGGCCCAAGGATCACAATATACAAGAATATACATATGAGTTTTACAAGTTTTCCATACAAGTGGATCATGATGAAATATAAGAATAAATGGTTGAAAGGTATGTAAATGGTTTGAATTTTTCTATTCAAGATGAATTAAGCATGCATAGAATACTTTGCATGGAGGAGGCTTATCAATTAACTTTGAAGTTAGAATAAAAATAAAATAAACATAATTTTAGAAGAACATCTATTGGGCCAAGAAGAGGAAAATCCCCTCCAATAAGGGATGAGGTAGATTTAATAAAAATAGAGGTGGGTTTAATACCACTAGAGGAGAATCATCATGTGGTGCATAAATACAATAAGATAATAGATAAGGGTTTCAATACCAACAAAGATGAAGAAGATTTCAGAGAGGATGAAGCTATGGTGGTGGTAGATGATGATTTCCAAATCAACGTAGAATTTATATTTGTTACAGATGTGGAGAAGGACATAGAGTGTTTGAGTGTCTACACTAACAAGATTAATAAATGAGGCAAGAGGATCACCCAAGAGTGAATTTAGTTTAGGTTGAGATATAAGAACAAAATATTGAAGTTATAATAATATATATTAGAGAAAATCTCATGATGAGAAGAACAATTATTTCTCCAAGGAAAGAATATGTGCAGAATAAAGAATGTGGTGATGCATGGTTGTGAACAAATATATTTTTAACAAGGTGTAATTTAGGAGGTAAAATATGAAAATTAATTATAGATGATGGTAGTTGTGAAAATATGGTTTCTAAGGACATGGTTGATAAACTAGATTTAGAATGTGAAAAACATCATAATCCTTATTGGATTTCATGGTTTAAGAAAGGGAATGAAGTTATAATATATAAAAGGTGATTAATAAATTTTTATATATGTAAAAATTACAAGGATGATATATGGTGTGATTTTATACCAATGGATGATGTCATGTGTTATTGGGAAGGCCAAGACAATTTGATAGAAAAGTAATTCATGATGGAGCAAAGAACATATATAGTTTTTGGAAAGGTGTTATGAAGGTATTTTTTTTACCTCTTAAATAATAAGGGCAAGTTAAAAGCATATTGAATTCAAAATTAATTATCAAATACATGAATATGATAGGTTGTTGTTATGCATTATTAGCGAATAAAGAAGACATAGAAGTGGTGAAAATACCAATAGAAGGAATAGTAGTGTTTAAATAATATGTAGATGTTATACCTGATAAGTTACTAGATGTTTTACCACTAAACAGAGATATCTAGCATCATATTTATTTTATTTTAGGATTAGATCTACCCAATCAAGTAACTTATAGGATGAGTCCAATAAAACATGCAAAATTGAATAAATAGGTTATTGAATTATGAGGAAGGGTGTAATAAGGGAAAGCATGAGTCCTTATGCAACACCAATATTGTTAAATCCAAATAAATATCGAGGGTGGAGGATGTATGTGGATAGTAGAGTAATCAATAAAATTACAATCAAATAAAGGTTTATTATACCTTGTTTATATGATATGATGGATGTTCTTGCAGGAGCAAAATATTTCACCAAGACTTATCTAAGGAGTGAATACTATTAGATTCCAATTCATGAAGGATATGAATGGAAAATAAACTTCAAGACTAGAGATGGTTTATATGAGTGAATGGTGATGCCATTCAAATTATCTAATGCACCCAACACATTTATGAGGGTGATGAACACGGTGCTATGAGAATATATTGGTAAGTTTGTGGTGGTTTATTTTGATATTATGTAAGATTAAATAAGAGCACTTATAACATTTTATAATGGTATTGGAGTTTTTAAAAAAAGATAATCTCTATGAAAATTTGAAGAAGTGCATATTTATGCATAATAATTTGGTATTTTTTGTATTTGTACTTTCAACAGATGGTGTAATAATGGATGAAGAAAAGGTAAAATAAATTATTGTGTGGCCTATTCCAAATAGTATCATAGATGTAATAAGTTTCCATGGTTTAACTTTTTATAGAAATTTCATTAAGAATTTTAGTAGTCTTGTCGCACCAAAAAAAAATTATGAGAGGAATATAATCTGCATGGACAAGGGAAGCAACAGAAAGCTTTGAGTTGCTAAAGAATAAGATTATAGAAAATCCTATTTTAGCATTGCCACATTTTAGTAAAGTGTTTGAGATTTATTGTGATACTTAATTTGTGGGAATTAGTGTTGTGTTGAGTCAAGGAGGAAAGCCAATAGCATATTTTAGTGATAAATTGAATGAAATAAGAACAAAGTATTTTATGTATGATGTTGAATTTTATGCCATTGTATAAGCATTAAGACATTGGAGACATTACCTAGTACCTAAAGAGTATATCCTATTTACTGATCATGAGGCCTTGAATTATGTGAACACTCAAAAGAAGTTAAATAGTAGACATGTAAAGTGGGTGTCTTTCTTGTAGGGTTATACTTTTGTTTTGAAGCACAAATCAAGAAAACAAAATTAGGTGGTTGATGCTTTGAGCAGGCAAGTGGGTTGATAACTACTATATTGAGTGAAGTAGTTGGATTTAAAGTTATTAAGGAATTAGATGTTACTAATAAATATTTTGGCAAGATAGTTGACCAATGCAGGAATCCATTTACAAGTGAGAATAAGTAATGGTTATGATGACTATCTTATGGAGGATGGTTATCTCTTCAAAGGGAAATAATTATGTATTTTTATTAGGTTTCTAAGAGATAATATTATAAGAGAATTGTACAGTGGTGGTTTGGTTAGACATTTTGGTAAGACAAAGATAATAGCTATGATGGAGAAGTATTTTTTGCTAAAGATGAAGATATATGTGACAAGATATGTTTCAAAGTGTAGGATATGTCAGCTAGAAAAAGGATATGCATAAAATATAGGATTTTACATTCCATTAATGGTTCCAAGAGGACCATGGATAGATTTGAGCATATATATTATGTTAGAATTACCAAACACATAGAGAGGTAATGAGTTATTTTTTGTTGTTGTAGATAGGTTTTATAAGATGGTTAATTTTATTGCATGTAAGAAAACCAATGATGTTACTAGAGTTGTAGATCTATTTTTTAAGGATATTGTGAGATTGCATGGTGTTCTAGAGTTGTGCACGCTTTCATGCAAAACACAAGCCAATAAAAATAGCATGTCGAGTTTTAATATTTTTTAGAGTTTTGAATTTTGCATGTCAACTCCAATTCTGAGTTGAGGCTTGTTTAACATGGTTTTTAATTATTGAAATAATTCTTTACAAATCAATATAGGTTATTATTTTAGAAGGTATGCCTATTGGTATTTTCTTGTCTTGATAGTATTTGGGTTCATTAGGCCCTTACCATATTTTTGAGTTGTTTGAGAAGAATGCTTTTAGACTAAATAACCTCCAAGGTAATGATATCTCATTTCCTATGAATGGATAGTTCTTAAATCATTACTTCTTGGTTGCATCATCCATTGTGATATTAGAGTAGCCTTCTAGATGAAGTATGTTGATGTAAATATAGATTATATTTATTTTAATTTTAGATTAGTTCACTTTTTTTATGTGTTTTATTTTATCATGAGTTTGTTTTTATCTTATTTTAATTTATTACTTTGGTTGTTTTCATTTGTTCCCCCTATGTTTGCCCTTTATTTTTGACCCCCTACATTAGTTTATCCCTGAACCCCAAAATTGGAACCCCATTCCCATAATAAGATTGAGAAGTAGTTAGCACTAATAGAGAGAAGGATTAACATCGGGTATTGGTCTCATATCCTCAAGTTTGGTCACTTCAAAGGATAACAAAGCCTCAAAAATGTAGTCCCAAAATTAAGAAACAGAAGGCAGACTCCTATTTTTGAAAAATGTGGTAGGTGGGGAAACTCCTCTTGTGGTTCTTAGAGAAAATTAGGACATGGATTCATAAATAATAAAGTGAATTGATAAAATATCTATTTTCAACATAAGTTCATCATTACACTTAATAAAACATCTAAATTTACCATAGGGTCATTGAACAAGTTAGGATCCTCTTGGTGTGAAAGAGCTTACTAGATTAACCTTTCCCCTTAGTTATATTGGTCCCCAACCCTCACATATTAGAAATAAATAAAACATCAGAACTAAAAGGAAGTCTGAAACTTCAAGGAAATTAGAAGTCTCTTCCTAAGAAAGGGTGATTTGGGAAACTTCCATCGTAGGCTTTCTAGCATGGCTAGCAATGGATCAAAGCCTAGAGTGGACCAAAGGTACTATTGGCTAATTTTGGCTTACATACAAAAATCTACCTACATGGACTAGTTTATTAAGGTCTTAGTATGAAGTGATCAACTAAGAAGAATTCTATATGGAATGAGTGGACCCAAATAATGAATAAGAAGATCACATATTTATCACAAAGTTTTTAAAACACTTTAACAAAACTTAAAGTGTGCTTTATTGATTTTTAAGAAGCAGATCTTATAATAGGTCTAAGATTGCAAAATGAAGAAGACCATCAAGTTTTCATGATGTCTTCAGCATTTTGGAGCATGAATCAATTTACACAAAGGCTTAGAAATTCATTAGAGCCTTCTAAAGGGACAACATCTTCTTTTACAAGCCCAAAAAGAACTAGGCTATCACAAGCATGTCATGCAAAAATGGACAAGTCAGCTTACTTGTGAATTTTATAAATATGCTCAGAAAGCCTCATGGGGATGAAGGATCACATGGAATCAATGTTCTTCATGCCTTGATCTTTCTCTTTAAACTTTATATCTCGATTAGTTTTCTATCTCAAGATATAAGTCTTCAAAGTTTAGCTTTTAGAATGAAATGTTCACACGAACGTCCAATTTAAGCCATGATAAATAACCATTTTGGATTTTAAAATCCTTAGACATTCATGTAGAAATCAAAGATATTCATGCAAACATCAAATTATGGGTGCACAAATGTCAATTCTAATCTCAACAAATAACCATTGGGGTTTAAAATGTGATGGGCTCATGAACGTCAATGATGGGTTTGTAGATGTTAAATGACAAGTGCACAGATGTCAAAATTAAGCCATGGAAAATAACCATTGGGGTTTAAAAATCCTAATATGTTCATGTAGATGTCAAATATGGGCATGTAGACATCAAATTTGGGCCTCATGAATTATCCATTTGAGTTAAAATGGTGGGTCCTAGAAGATCAATGTTACATGTTCACTCATACATCTTGATCCAATGGTACACATGAAATTCAAGGAGTTAGAGTATCTAGATCAAAGGCTAGCATTCATTCAAACCAAGAAGATCTAAAATGTGTAGGAGGTCAAAAAGTCAAGGATGTAATAGTAGGAATCTATGAGACTAATAGGAACAAAGATAATTTGGCATAATTTGATTGGTTCAATTCAATATTCAATAGGTGAAGTTAACCTAGAATCTTTTCTCATTGGAGGTCAAAGAATCCATTTTCAACCAAAGCAAGCAAGTCCTACAAAACATCATCCTATCACCATTAAAATTTAATTGAACACCATGAAGTGGACATAGTCATGTAGTTAGGTTAGAAGACATAAAAAGGCACCATTGAAGATCAATATGGACCTCTGGTTTGTAGATTTATAACATACAGGGTCCCTCTTTTGAAGGTTGCAGTATTATTTGGTGACTATGTTCACCATTATTAAAATAAATATTCATGCATATGGTGAATTATTGGTTCTTATAAAGATAGAATGGGTCTATTTAGACCTAATATAGTCTAGAATGAGGCTATGTAGTCTATAGGCCTGCATCGACATAATGACTATATGAAAATTGATAATTTAGATTGGTTTTCCATCTATAGTGGACCTGAGATCATAGGGTAGATATGTATGGTTATGGAGAAGTGTCTCATCTTTCAATATGGTTTGAACTCTGACAAATAGCTACTAAAAGTAGACTTGGGCATGGTTCTATCAAGTACATAGATATAAAGACCTTGCCCTCATAATGAAGCAAGTGGAGATGGCATGGAAGATCATAACAAATAAATATAGGGATTGGAGTAGCCTAACAGAGCATTTAATGTTGTTCAAAAGCTTTGAGGATCTTCCCTCCTAATAAGAATTATAACTCATCATGCAAAATTGATTCTTATCTTCTAGTGGATCTCTCAGCTAATGAGAATAACTTGAAGACTACTAGAGCTAAGGCAGGTTAATGTGTGATGATGAACTTGTCCTAATTGAACAAAAAGATGATGGAGCATACATTAAAATATGATATCTCATTGACTGATATGGACTACCTCTTTTCTCTCTCCCTTCTCCTATATGACCCCATTCTCTTCTCTATGAAAAAGGTTCTCATATTTTAGAATTTTGATCTTTCTGGGAGATGAGGATACTCATTGAGACTCTTGAAAAAGGGTGATCATTTGATAAGGCTAACCCATGTTAAAATATTGTAAGAATTACCTCTTGAAGCAATAATATTAACTCTTTTCCTATCTCTTGCCTTTGATTAGTGCTTAATATGCTTGTGCATGATGAATTTATGAAGGAGAATCTTCCTAGTTCATTATCCTTTTATTTTCCTCTTTTAAGTTTTTATCAAGCTATTATAGGTCTGGATTAGTGTTTTGTTTGAACCTATTCTATGAAACACTTATGCAATTAGCAAGATTATGAGGTTGTGTGAGTTATAGTTATCTTATGTTGATCTAGTGTGGGTTCAAGCTCATGTGAGTGTCTATATTTTTTGGTGCATCACCTTTTATCCTTATTAGGATCCCATTTTCCCCCTTCTAACCCTTTTCCCTATGTAATCATTAGTTTATGTGATCATCAAAAGGAAGCTAGCCTTCTCCAGAGGTTCAACCCCACCATAGGTGACCCATAGCCTGGGGTTGTCCCAATATTATAGCTTAATTAGAAAGGGCCTGAAGTACCCTCTCCAAGGGTGTAAATTGATGCTATAACATTTTCTAGCATGCCTAGTGGGGCACAATTTAAATAAAATATTAATCAAGTTTGATGCTAGTTTAATCAATTTTTAGTAGTTATAACTTCATGTAGCAGTATCTGGTGACTCCAAAAGAACAATCAACACTTTGGTACACAATAGTAACTATCTCTCAAGCCAAAGGTGACAATAAGGTTAGCTTCAATAGGTATTCCCTTTAAATTTGTTGAATTCCCTTTAGATTTAGTCAAAAGGTTAAGGTTTTCTAACACACACTCATATAATGGCAAATTTACTTCCAAATCATTTTCAAGGCCTACCCCTGAAAGAATACCTTTACTAAACCCTTTCATAGCCATGGCAATCCTTAGATATTTTGTGGATTTTAATGGCCAAAGTCCTCTGGCCCTCCCTCACTATGATCATATTCTAGTATCAGCCCTTAAAAGTGTCTTTTATTTAATAGGATACCAAGCTATAACCCCTTCTGAGCACCTCATGGATATAGCCAAATTTTGCAACATTCATGATATCAATGAGAAAAATGTAATAATTAGGTTACTAGCCATCTCTTCAAGGGTAAGGCCTTGAACTAGTATAGGATCCTTGTTTCTAATTCCATTACCACATGGGACCAATTAAGAGAGACTTTATGTAAAATATTTGAGGACAAAAGTGACCATTTATCACTTGTAGAGTAGTTGATCACAATAAAAAGAGCCCCTCATGAAGTCATGCAAGACTTCAACACAAGGTTTCAAAAGACTTGGCATAGGATCCTAGTCTCTGTTAGGCCTACCCCTAACTTTACCTTCATATACTATTTGAAGGCCCTTAATAGTTACATTGTAGTAATGGTCTAGTCTTTGGGAGGGAACATATTGTCAAATGCATATGAGGTGGTAATTAGAGCAGAAAATTATCTGGTGTAGGCTATCAAGCTTACACCTAGACCACCAATGCCTCTATTACCTAACATCAAACCATCCCCTATTTATATTCCTCCTCTTGATACCATTCCTCTTATTCTGACAATTGATTCTATACCCTCACCCAAGCAAGAAAAGGGCTCCACTAGTGGGTCTAGTGATTCCCAAGACCATAAGAACTTTCAAGAGCTTAAGAGCATATTTCAATCTTTGGGAAATGAGATAATGAATGTTAAGAGATAGAAATTTTTAAATAAGCCTCATCAAGCCTTATATCAACCTCAACAACAATCTTATCAAACAAATAGGCCACCCTATAAAGGAAATTTCTAAGGCCAAGGCCAAGGTCAAAACCAAGGACAAGGGTAACCTAATTATAATAGGTAGAGCAACTATAATCCAAATGTTGCAAGTAATTATAACACATTGGTCCCTATCTAGGATAATTTTACTCAAGAAGTTGAGAGGACCATACCTTGAAATCAATCTTTTTGGCAATCCATTATCCCAAACATTGACTTCAACCAATCTTTCAATGATCAATGGTAATAGGATACAAATTATGGGTACAATTAATATCGTATGGCTCAAAACATAGAGGTGCCCATGATGACAAGACCAAAGGAGTCTCAACAACTTCAAAGACTGGATCAAGGACCAATCTAGTTTGGTGTTACAATGATAAACTATGAGCAAGAAGAGTGGTATACACTTAATCAGTAGGCTAGTTCTAGCCAAGCATACATCTAAGTGGCAGCAAATACAAGTTTAAAAATAAGGAACATGGATGGTAATTAGGAAGTAGTTAAAGAGCCTCCTACCATTACTCCTTCAATATCAAATCCAACTGGACCTACTATTATTCGAAAGGTTCCAATATATCCAAGGAATCAAAGTCATGGGAATGCCTTTGTTTCCCAAAACTCATAAACTCAAGGTGTAGTTGTGGCTCCCAAATCACAACCAAAGGTTGGTGGTTCACCCATCAACATTTTAGAACAAATGAAGAATTCAAATATGAGTATGCCAATGTGGGATATGCTTTCCATACCTAGCTAGGTGGATATTCTTCAAGAGGGTCTATCCAAGATTAATATTATAATAGTTGTCAACAATCCATCAAGCAAGGTGAATAAGGATCTCACCAATGCAACCAAAGGACAAAGTGAAGGGCAATCAAGTAAGGTGGTCAAACCTCCTCCCTTCTACATTTCAATAATCATTGGTGACTCTTTGGTACATAGTTTCTTATTAGATAATGGGGCCATCACCTCAGTAATGCCAAAGCCTATCGCAGACCAGCTTAGTCTAAAGTATGAGCCCTAATCTAAGGGAGTGTTACAGCTTGATGGTTATTTCACCAAGCCATGTAGTATCATCAAGGACCTTAATTTAACCCTGCATGCTTGTCCTAGTGTCATATTGGTCCAAGATGTGTTGATCCTAGATGTGCCTCTTAATTTTTCCCTATGTCTAACCATAGAATTCACTATAAATATTGGAGGTTATCTTGCAATAGATTGATCATACATGGCATTTAATAAAATATATGGAACCAAGGTATCCATTAAGGCTAAGACCATTGAACAATTCCACATAGAACCTTATGGACTAGATAACATAAACCTCAATTTCACCATCCTTGATGAGGATGAACATATAGTTTGTCAGGAGTTAAACACTCACCCTAAGGAGATACCAGACATGTTTCTAGATGAGTTATGGAATGAACATTAACCAATTAACCCCCTAAAAGGAGTTGAAGAGAGGGACATGGGTGTGTACTATTTACATGAAGAGGTTCAATCCATGTCATCCCTCATTGGACCTTAAGAAGATCTTAATGGCTTATGAAAATTTTTATTTCATGGTTCTAGAAGTAAGCATGGAGTGGGTGTAGGTACAATGCTAGTGTCCCCCTCCAATAACAAGTATTTCTCTTCTTACATGTTCTAATTCAGTTGCTCTTGCAACTTAGTAAAATATGAGGGCCTTATCCATGGCCTTTAATGGGCCAATAAGAGGGGGATCAAGAAAATACAAGTTTATGGAGATAGTGAATTGATAGTGTACCAAGTTAGAGGCATGAATGTCACCAATAATCCCTTGATGAATTCCTACAAACATAGATTATGTTACTTAATTGAAGATTTTGAAGTTTTTAACATCCAAGCCATACCAAGAAACTAGAATCAACATACTAATAGGTTGGAAATTATGGGAGCTCAATTTGATATCCCCAATGATTTGAAAAGGACCAAGATGCATCCACATGTCAAAGTGGTGGTGAGACCATCAGTGCTAGACAATGAAGCTCATTAGTAGGTCTTTAAAAATGACAAACAAATTGCTTGTTTCTTATAGTAGGAAATAGAATTATCTTTAATGAACCAAGAAAATTTTCAACATCAATATGAAAAGCAAATAGTTTAATTAAGATCCAATAAGCTTCCTAAAGGGCTTATCACCCTTAAAGGTCTTTTCTATGAGGGAGATCATATGAGAAAATACAAGGCAATGATGTCAACCAATGAAGAGAACTATGAAAGAATCCTTATCTGCATAGACAAGCTCCTTAAGCTTGGAAAAGTAAGCACTAAAGCTGAGATGATACTTTCATAAAACTTTGTTAAGAATATTCAAACATTTTTGCTTTCAAATGTAGTGACCTAAGAGGCTTTGATCCTAAGCTATCCCAACACACTATAGAACTAGAGGCTAATGCCAAGCTTGTCAGGCAGAAGTAGAGGCCTATAAACCTTAAAATAGAAGAGCTTATGAGAAAAGAATTAACCAAGTTGATTAAATCTAATATCATCTTTCCCATTAATCACTCCTCATGAGTAGCCAATATGGTGCCTATGAAGAAGAAGAGTGGGGAGATCAGATTGTATGTTGACTTCATAGATCTAAATAGAGTCTCTTTAAAAGATCACTATCATTTTCCATCTATGGAGCAAATCCTTTAGATAGTTGTTGGTTCAGAATGCTTTTTCCTCTTGGATGGATATTTAGGTTACAATCTAGTACTAGTGAGAGAAGAAGATCAATATAAGACTACCTTCACCATAAACTAGGGCACATATGCTTACCAAAAGATGTCTTTTGGATTGTTAAATGCTAGGGTAACTTCCATAGATCTATGGACATGGGTTTCCAAGAGTTTTTGAATCCAATGGTGTTGGTATACTTGGATGACATCATAGTTTTCTCCAAGAAGGCCAGTGAGCACATGGACCATCTAAGGATGATCTTTGAAAGATGTAGAGAGTATGGGATCTCTTTAAATCCCAAGGGTCACATTGTCTCAAAGGAGGGATTATACATTGACCCTAATAGAATAAGTGTTATCTTATCACTATCTCTACTCAAGCATAAGAAAGGAATCTAGAGCTTCCTTGGGAAAAAAAACTTTGTGAGAAGGTTTATAACTAGTTTTTTAAACCTGGTCAAACCCATCACCACCATGCTAAAAAATATCCAAGCATTTTCTCAGTAAAATGAAGGTAAGGTAGAATTTAAGGCCATCAAGTAGGCAATTTCCCAAGCACCCTCACTCATAAATCCTAAATTCTCAAAGGATTTTATATTGTACACCTTTTCCAATATTGACAACATATCAACTATGTTGATGCAAAAGAATGGTGAAGGACTTGAGCAACCAATTGAATTTTTTAGTCAAGGTATAGAGGGATATGAGGTAAGGTATACCTTCATAGAAAAGTAGGTTCTTACAGCTCTGAGGATCCTAAATAAGTTTAGACCAATTATCTCCAATAGTAAGTTTCCTCTTATGGTGTCTCATCTTAGAGTGAGGGACTTTCTCCTCAACGAGGATTTGAATGAGAAAAGAGTAGGTTGGATTACCAAGGTCACATAGTATGATGTGGAGATCAAATTCACCAAGTTGGGAAGAGGCAAAGGCTTGTGTGAGCATATGGTGGATGACCTTCAAGAGGACAAAGAGGTTGTTTTGGTAACACAAGACAACTCACAATTAGATACACCTCCACTTTAAAATAGTTGGATCCAAGATATGACCCATTTCTTAATGATAAGAGAATGCCATCAAGGTTTAAATAGAGCAAAAATAAGGTATTTCAAGCTTTAGTTCATACCTTATTCATTATTTGATAGTGTTTTTTTATAAGGGACCTCAATGGGGTACTTCTTAGGTCCATTGATGACAATCAACTAATAAAGCTATTAGAGCAATTTCACGATGGACCTATAGGAGGCCATTTTACTCCAAGAACAATAGTAGTAAAGGTAATGAGAAATGGCTATTATTGGCCTATATTTTCAAATATGCCTATGTATGGGTCATAAAATGCTAAAAGTATGTTGTATTTGTAGGAAAGTAGAGATTAGCAGCTTTTCCACTCAACCCAATTCAAGTGGAGCAACCCTTCATGCAATGGGGGTTAGACTTCATAGGGATGATTAATACTACTTCTAATGTAGGACATAATTAGGTGCTCACTACAACTAACTACTTCACTAGGTGGGTGGAGGCAATTTCCTTGAAAGAGGCTAATGAGACAATAGTGTTAGACTTCTATGATAGCATAGTGACCAGGTTTAGGTTGTTATGTACTATAATCTCAGATAATGGCTTAGCATTTGTTACCATAAAGATAAGTGAATAGGCACTTAAGTTGGGCATATAACTTAGTAAATACTCTAACTAATACCCCCAAGGCAATGGATTGGTAGAGTCCACCAATAAGAACTTGATAAGGATTATTAAGAGGACCATGGAAGAGAATCAAAGAGTGTGGTATACAAAGCTAAGGATAACCTTATGGGTTGGTAGAGTGACTCCCAAAACTGCCATTGGCAATTCTCCATATGCCCTTATATATGGAAGGGAATCCAAATTTCCCATTTATTTTAAACTAACTACATTAGAGTTAGCCCATTAGCTTGAGTTGATGGAGAGTGAGCCTCTAAGCGTAAGGATGGTAGAGTTTATGGAGCTTGAAGAAACCAAGGACCTTACAATGAATACATTAGAGTCACATTAGGATCAAGTCAAGAAAGCCTTTGACAAGAGAAATATAGTAAGAGAATTCAAATAAAGGGACCTTGTCCTCAAATGAAACTCAAATAAGGCCAAGCTAGGTAACAATACCAAGTTTGATAGCTTATGGAGTGCCCCTTATTTAATCTATGGATGCAAATAGCATAATGATTTTTAGTTTGCCCAGTTGGATGGAGAGGCATTACTCATCCTAGTCAATGACATTCATTTAAAGCCTTGTTATGAGAAGAGTTTTCATCTATTGTATGATATTGTAGCATATTAAAGTATTTTTCTATGCTTTCCTCTAAATGTTTTGTGTAAATTTCCCTTTTAGTTGTGTGTTTCCCTTTCAATAAGTGCCTTAGGCACTTTGTTGTTGTTTGTTTCTTTTGTTCTTTTTTACTTCAAAGGAATTTTTTAGGAAGGGTCAACCTTTTATCAATCTCACATCAATGAAGAGGAAGGATATGAATTTGTGTGCCTAATAGATCAATTCAAGGCTACCAATCTCTTGAATAGAAGGTATACAACCCCAGGATGTCGCTAGAAATGTTGGCCAATTTTGGCCTACATATAGAAATATGCCTAAATGGACTAGTTTATAAAGGTCTTGGTATGAAGTGATCAACTAAGCAAAATTCTAGATGGAATGAGTGGACCCAAATAACAAAGAAGATCACATATTTCTCACAAATATTTTGAAACACTTTAAGCAAGCTTAAAGTGTGCTTTGTTGATCTTTAAGAATTATATCTTGAAACAAGTTTAGGATTGTAAAATGAGGAAGACCAGTAGGTTTTCATGATGTTTCAAGCATTCAAGAGCATAAATTAGGTTTCACAAAGTCTTATAAATTCATGATATCCTTCTAAATGGACAACATCTTCTTACACAAGTTTAAAAAGAACCAAACCATCATAAGCACATCATGTAGAAATGAATGGGTCAACTTACGTGTACATTTTATAAATATTCTCAAAAATCCTCACAAGGTTGAAGGATCACATGGAATTAATGTTCTTCTTGCCTTGATCTTTCTCTACAGATTTTATGTCTTGATGAGTTCTTAATCTCAAGATATAAGTCTTCAAAGTTTAGCTTGAAAAATAAAACATTCACACAGATGTCAAATTTAAGCCACGATAAATAACCATTTGGATTTAAAAATACTTAGACGTTCATGTGGAATAAAATACATTCATGTGGATGTCAAATGATGAGCACAAAAATGTTAATTTTAATCTCAACAAATAACCATTTAGGTTTAAAATGTGATGGGATCACGAACATCAATGACAAGTTCATAGACGTCAAATTATGGGCATGCAGATGTCAAAATTAAGCAACAACAAATAACCATTAGGGTTCAAAAAATTATAAGGCATTCACATAGGCATCAAAAACATTTGTGTGGATGTCAAATATAGGCATGCAAACATCAAATTTGGGCCTCATGAATTAGTCATTTGAGTTCAAATGGTGGGTCCCATCAATATCAAT
The DNA here is from genome assembly GCA_037957365.1 of Torreya grandis. Taxonomy (NCBI): domain Eukaryota; kingdom Viridiplantae; phylum Streptophyta; class Pinopsida; order Cupressales; family Taxaceae; genus Torreya; species Torreya grandis. The sequence goes on along the minus strand of JARHVA010002817.1, from coordinate 662,235 downwards.
GGTACATGTTCACTCATACATCTTGATCCAATGGTGTAAGTAAAAGTCAAAGAGTCAGAGGATCTAGATCAAAGGCTAGAATTTATTCATACCAAGAAGATCTATGGTACCAAGAGGTCAAAAATTCAAAGATCTGACAACAAGAATCCATGAGACCAATAGGAACAAAGATAGTTTAGCATAATCTAATTGATCCAAGTCAATATTTAATGGACAAAGTTAAACTAGAAGCTTTTCTCATTGGAGGTCAAAGGATCCATTTTTTACTAAAGTAAGTCCACCAAAGCATCATCCCATCATCATTGAATCTCAATTGAATGCCATAAAGTGGACATAGTCATGCAATCAGGTTAGAAGACATAAAGGGGCACCATTAGATATCAATATAGACCTTTGGTTTGTAGATTTATAACATATAGGGTCCATATTTTGAAGGTTTTAGTATTATCTTGTGACTATGTTCATCATTCTTAAAATAAAGATCCATGCATATGGTGAATTATCACTTCTTATAAAGATATAATGTGTCTATTCAAACCTAATATAGTCCCAAATGAGGCTATGTAGTCTATAGGTTTGCATTGACATAATGACTATAGGAAAATTGATAATCTGGATTGGTCTTTTTATCTGTAGTGGACCTATGATCATAGGGTAGATATGAATAGTTATGGAGAGGTGTCTCATCTTTCAATATGGTCACAACTCTAAGAAACCGTTGTTAAGAGTAGACTTGGGCATGGCTCTATCAAGTACATAGATATAAGGACCTTTCCCTCATAATAAATAAAGTGGAGATGGTGTGGAAGATCATAAAAAATAACTCTAGGGATTGGAGTAGCATAATGGAGCATTTAATGTTGTTCAAAATATTTGATTATCTTCCCTCCTAGTAAGAAACATGACTCATCATGCAAAATTAATTCTTGTCTTTTAGTGGATCTCTCAACTAATGAGAATAACTTCAAGACTACTAGAGCTAAGACAAGTTAACATGTGATTATGGACTAGTCCTTATTGGACAAAAATATGGTGGAACATGCATTGAAAGGAGATAGCTCATTGACTGATGTAGACTCCCTCTTTTCTCTCTCCCTTCTCCTAAATGACCCCATTCTCTTCTCCATGAAAAGGGTTCTCAGATGTTAAAATTTTGATATTTTTGGGAGGCAAGGATACTCGTTAAGATTATTGTAAAAGGGTTCTCATTTTATAATGCTAAACCTTATCAAAATATTTTAATAACTACCTCTTGAAGTAATAATATTAACTCTTTACCTATCTCTTGCCTTTGATTAGTGCTCAGTATAATTGTGCATGATGAATTCATGAAGGAGAATCTTCCTAGTTCATTGTCCTTCTACTTACCTCTTTTAAGGTGTTTTCAAGCTATTTCAAGTTTGGATTAGTAATCTATCTAAACCTATTCTATGAAACGCTTATGCAATGAGCAAGATTGTGAGGTTGTGAGAGTTGTAGTTGTCTTATGTTGGTCTAGTGTGGGTTCAAGCTCATGTGAGTGTCCATATTTTTTGGTGCATCACCTTTTAGCCTTATTAGGAGTCATTTTTTCCCCTTCTAATTATTTTTCTTATGAAATCATTAGTTTAGGTGATCATCAAGAGGAATTCAACCTTATCCAAAGGTTCAACCCCACCATAGGTGACCCACAGCTTGGGGTTGTCCTAATATTATAGCTCAATTGGAAAGGGCCTAAAGAACCCTCTCCAAGGGTATAAATTGATGCTATAATAGGTATCTCTATCAAGGTGTAAACGCTATTTCTAAATTATATATCACCTCAATCCTTTACATATGGAAAATACATATCTTATAGGTACCTTTAACTTCTAGACCTTTCCAACTACCAAATGTCTCATATACACTATCTCTTTGTACCTAATCTCTTAGTCTAGACAATGAAATTCTAATGACTCAGACCTTCTATCTTACCCAAAATTTTATAAACCTACTATCTTTCATCCCTATAATTTTTGGACCTGCACCTATTTTCTAGCTACTCAAACACTTGTGTCCTAGTCAAATGCTTACATCAACACAAGTGTCCTATTCTGATACAAGCATCTGATGCCCTAAATTCCTATAATTTGAAAATCAAATGTATTCCAATGGTTATCTTAAGTAATTTAATGTGAGATAATATCCAATTGTATTGGTATAAATATAAAAACAATCATCATTCATTCCTCACCTAGCACAGACCAAAAAGCACTCAATCAAGCACTCAAGTGAGCAAAGCTTTGTTATTCTCTCATATTTTCATATAAGCCATAAAAACAACATATCTACAAGTTTTAATTATTGGAGGACCATTCCATGATCCATATTTTCCAAATTACAATCTAGGTCACTGTTGTACTTATCACGCATTGCATGATTCACACACAAACCAACACATATGGGAGAACTACATAAGTTTGAGTCCCTCTTCAAAGTATTAGTTATGTAGGCAATGCTTACTGATAGAGGGGTATTTGAGATACTTTACACCATATACCCACTAATCTATTTTTCCCACAACCACTATGAAGATGAATAACTAGGGTTTCACATTTGACAAGGATCAATAGACCATAACCTACATCTGAATGCACCAAAGTGAAGGTGACATAAAACCTAGAAGCATATAAGTGGTTGCATCCATTTTTAGTAATTATTTTTCACTAGACACCTACATTTGAGTTAGACACTAACATCAACACAACTATCCTAGATTAGCTCAAGTGTCCACAACTACATGGGTATAATTTCTATAATTAGGTGATTGATCCAAAATCTAAATCTAATCCACTTTATGTCTACTCTAGATTCAGATCTGTATTAACATCAAAACCAACTATGTATCTTATTTTCATTATCATTGCAATATTTAGCATAGTTATATTGTGTATTTATAGCATATGTCAGCATAATAAATTTAGAATATGCTTATCTAAGTTTCAAAAATATTTGGCTTGATTTAGAGATAGTCTACCATCTATGTGCCCTAGGATATCTCTACCCCTTTAACCCTAGATTCCCCATATCTTACTTTTAGGGTTATTTAGTGAACCTAATTTATCTGAAAGTAAATTTTTATGATTCCTAGGATTTTTAGTCAGCTAGGGTTTTAGTTTATTATTTTAAATTATGTCATCTTTCATTTGTAATAAATGGAACATATTAATCAAAAAATGTGTTTTCAAATGTAAGATAAAGAAGCATTAGTTACTCATCTTAATAAAAATAAGGGTTTAATATATGCATATTTATTTGTTACAAATGATAAAATCAATAAGCATGCTAAGGTTAAGGTTTCCTCACCTAGTGATGGTGAATCTTGAGGAGGTACCATAATTGATTCCATTCCAACAAATCTATCAACATCTAGTAGAGTCAAAGGATATGTATTTCAACCTTTGTTTCTTGAAACTACTATTGCCACATCTTACATGGAAAACCTAAATACTTCAACTAAATTTATAGTTTGAATACCAATATCTACCCAACCTATGGGTATACCTCCTTTGGTGACTTCTCAAATATCCAACCTAAAAGACCAAGAGGTGCAAGCTCTTGTCCAAAATATAAAACTTTTGAAAACTAGGGTTACAAATATTCAACAAAATTTTATGAAATCACCTTATGATATTGATTCACAAGAGGAATTGTATAATCCTCTTGTGTTAGAAATATATATATACCCCTTGATAACTAGTTTTGTTTCACCTAAGTTCACATTTTATGATGGCAAGGGTGATCCTAAACAACATCTTCAATCCTTTTATGCAACATGCCTTATTTATACCTCTAATGATAAACTTTTGACCAAATTATTTCCAAGGAGATTTGAATGCTATGCTTTAAGGTGGTTCTATGATTTACCAACTCAATTAGTAAATTCCTTCAAACCCCTTATGGATCAATTTTTGTTATGCCCAAACTGTAAAGATCAAACAAAAAAAGAGCTTCAAGACATATTCAATAAAAGTTTGCTTTCTCCTTTACATGAGTATATTGTTTCCAAAAAATTTAAATATTTTGAAAACTTATGCCATTATTCATGATCATGAAAATAAACTTATCTCATTGAAAAAACTTATGTATTAAACACACCAACTACATCTAAATTCAATACCAAATTTACTATCAAACCAAGATATAAGTTCAAACCTCATGAACCTAAAAAAGAAGTAACCACCATGATTAATGCATTGCCACATTAACCTAATCAACTTGTGTTATCTAATGCACCATAGAGATAATTTCCATGATTACCTCAGTCTCTTGCTTCATTATTCTCATGGCTTGTATAGTGTTATCTTATATCTCTCCATCATCCTATAGAGGTTGATATGAGTATACCTATACCAAAAGGGTATGATATGAACTATTATTGTGACTATCACCAAGGCCCTAGGAATTCTATGAATAGATCATTTACCTTGAAGCATAAGATTGAATACCTCATTGATGATGAAAATATTACATTTGATGATCCTTTAAAGAAATCAAGTTCACAACTTAGTGACCACCAAAAATATAAAATAGTTAATAATCATTTGCAAAACCATTTAAAGAAGGATCCAGAAGTACATATGGAATATAATAAACATCCTCTTCTAAATCATTATGATCACAAATTAGATGGGATTATTGGTGCCTATATGTGGCATATACCTCCTTTGGTTTAGAGACCTTATATTAATTTTACTGATAGTGATATTAGGGATGATGACTCAAATTTAAATTCCTTATTAATTTGATCATACCTTGACCATAAACCTATACACAGTGTTATGATTAATAATGGTACAAGTGAAAATGTTTGTACCATGACATTACTTACATTTGGGTTATACAAATCATGATTTGCATCCTTCAACCAGATTATTTAGAGTATTTGATGGGACCTCACAATACGTTCTTGGTGAGATTTGTAGACATATAATTCTTAACACCATTGTGTTGAAATTTTTAATCTCACTCAAAATTTGTGAAAACACATGATTTAAGCCAAAATCACTTAAATGCACTAAATAGTTTGAACTTGTCGTATACAAGTGCTGATTTAGGCTAATGTATCCCTAAATGGGGCAATGCATTTTATGTGATTATTAAATTTTCTCAATTCATTTCAAATCAAAATGATGAAAATACAATTTAACCCTCTAAACCATTTAATTCTTCTAATTCGGAGGCACATGACACGTGCATATGTTATTTCATGTTAACAATATCTTAAATGGGATATTGGTTCATATGCACTTAACATCTTCTTCTAATTCAAATCCATTCAAATTACAATCCAATAATATGACATTTGGACTAGTTTGATTAATTGTGTGCAACCAATTTCTAAAGAATTACATAAAATTTGATTAATCTCACTTAGGAAAATTAATCCAAATTAAGAGCTTAAGTGGAAAATCCATGGAAGTTATTAAATATATTTTAATTTAAAATTGATTTCTAATATCTACATCATCAGGTGACATCATTTATGGGGTGGCATCCATAGGTCATAAATGCAACAAATATCAAGTTTAAGGCCTCCCATACCTCTTTAATGCCCCTTCCTTCCAAATATTTATGAATATATTTATAGATTAATTATCCAATATTTAATTAATCCATGGCCACACATGTTTCTCTCAATATGGATGGTCATGGTTGATTCTGATCAAATTCAAAACTCTATAAATAGGAGGGCAAAGACCACCATTTTCAAGCTTCATTTGTGTAAACTTATTATGTGAAATTCTCTCCACAAGTCATTTGTGTGTAGTGTTATTATGATTAATTTTAAATAGGATAGATTTATTGATAGGCATAACATAGATTCAAAAATCATGAGCCTAGTTTCACTAGTGTAGTTGAGATGATGGAGGAGCTTTGCCTTGCATCATTGACAAAGACTTAAGCACCAAATCAAGGGAAAATCACATTTTGAGTTACATTTGGGTGATGGGTGCTATTGGGAAGGTATTTTGCATGTTATTTCTTTTAATATCTCTTAATTATTAGTTTCTAAACCCCTTCAAAGAAGTTGGCTTAGCTAGTTATGTTCTTATGCATTTTATTGAGTTTTCTTGACTAATGCTTGATGTAACTCACTTTGGATTCCATCTCTACAAGATTGACTTAACTTTATAGGTAGGTCCCACACATGTGGTTACTACCTTCTCATTTATATCTTCCATAGGTGTCTTTGATATGTTATTGGGATGATCTTAGATGCATACACTTCAATCATTACCTTCTACAGTCCATGGGTGTGCTAAATACGTTCATGCCAATCAAGTAAGCATAGTTTCTAGAGTTTCATATGAACATCCTCTTTAGCAAGAGAAATTTCTAACTAAGAATTTAATTATCAAACCTACTAAGGTTAATCTTCCATAAAAGGGTAAGTAACAATCAATTCTCTTTACCAGGTGATCATTACTTGAGAGGCCATTGCATTATAGATCCACAGTGGGTTCCTTAGAATCCTCATTTACTACAGACCATATTCAAATATCTAGAGTACCTACACATGTTCATATTATGTTTATTTCAAAGAAACCACTTACCATTTAGTGATGGGTCCCACTAACCCCTACTACTATTCCTTCATGACCATAGAGTCTTATTATACATATGTAGAGCATAAAAAATTCTATAGTGATAAATATTACACTTATATATGTTCCTCAGTTGTACCACCAATTTATCACACCAAGTTCACAGTGGGAAGATACTTATGAGCATCCATTGGATAAGATAATAGGGTTGATTCTTTGAAAAAATACCAAAAAATCAAAAAAAATACAAAAATACAAAAATATTTTCAACAGTTACATGTTCCATTAGCTCCTAGGCATATATGTTGTTGGTTCAATATTGGTAGATGGCATATTAGTATTTTATATATACATGTGTTTCAATCATATTTTGAGGGTAATATAGGCATAAACAGATACATGATCTATGCACTTTCATATGTTAGGCATTCCCTCTACTCATGTCATGTGGACATTGGGTGCATTTGCTTCTTTGATGCCCCCTTATTTGATCATGATACATATAGGTTACTCATTATATGGTCATTTTACATTATCATGTTTGAGCTTATGTATTAAATATGCCTTTATCCATGCTTATATATTTTGTAGTGTAATTGATATGTTATGTACTTAAAAAAATTTGGTAACACATATGATCTATGGGATAGTATATTATGTTTATGTTGGTTGTTTATGACTTCATTCATGCACTTCCTTGAGTGTCTTACCTTTTTATTGGCTTATTTTTTTGATAATTTGAATATGATACATTATTTGTGAGCACATGCATTTATTTCCCTCTTTTAAATTTTAATATCTTGGTTTGATGTATGTTGACATTTGAATATGTCATTTTTTTCTTTGTGGATATTTGACTAATTCATGTCCCTTCGATTGTGCAGCATTTGAACATGCCCCTTATTTGAGGTCTCCTTGGACCATTGTCTTTTGACTACATGAATATTGGGGCTTGTTGTGATCACATTCTTCATGATTCAATGATACATCTATCTAGGCATGTTCCCTCTATATGCTACATGGTACATTCACAATTTGCATGGTTATCTTATCTTTTTGAGGTAAGGTAACTACAATTTAATATTTTACCTCACCTTAAAAGGTGGGATATTAGTGGTGGCATGCCATAGAGGCATGACTCCCACATTGTTTCATAGATTCAAATGGTAGTGGGAGCATGTTCTAAAAACATGTTTTACATATTTGTCACAACTATATATTCAGTGGGGGAATATTTTGGAAACATATTATCCACACTTATTCAGTATGCATCATACCCAAATTATAGTGGGGGCATGTTTTAGAAATATGTCCTTCACATTGGCACTTATATTAGGTTTCATATTTCTCCATATATAGTGGGGGCATGTTTTGGAAATACGTTATTCATAGTTACACCAATTTTTAGTTTTAGATTATAGTGGGGGCATGTTTTTGTAAACATGCTCTCCAAACTCATATAATTTTAAATTAGCCAAATTCCATAATTATATGATTCAGATACATATTTGTAGTAGAATTATATGCATTGGTACCACTGTTATACATAATTTTAATGTGATACATATCTAAGGTGCATATGCTATGAAATGTGTGCCTAATATTACAAAATCAAATCAATTTTAGATTTTAAACACTTTCAAGGACTATCATCACCCACCAGGTTGGACTTATATGGACTATATTGAGCTAATCTATTATAGTAGTTTGTTCACTTTTTGGTATGGTTAAGGTGATTAAATGACTTAATATTTATAATGTTTTTAGATTGTACTTGATTACATCATATAGCATCACTAGTTTAATAGTGTGAGATGACTTGGTTCACTCACACTCACTCAGTTATAAGTATGATTGGGTTATATGGTTGAGCTAATCTCAACTGTCAGGTGGAAACTCACATTTTCTCTAGGGTTGGGGGAATGTGTCCTCAAATATATCTATATTTATAGATATATGTACTTTCCATATTTATATTTTTCTCAATATTAAATCTAATGATTCATAATGATATGTTTTTTCAAATAAAATTGTCAAAAGGCAAGATGGTTGCATCGATACACAGGTGTACTCCCAAATCTTTCTCATTTTCAATTTCAATCATTTTAATGATTTCAATTTCAGATTATATATTGTAACATGTTCTTGGTTGCAGATTAGTCACCAACAAATCACTCAATTTAGACTCAAATAAAGGTAAGGTGTGTTATACACACCCAAGTATGTATTTCTTCTCTTTTAAACTAGTAATTTCATTAATTTATTAAAAGGAAGGAAATTCATACACTATTTATGAATTATATATCACCTTCATATTGTACATTTTTAAAATACATATCATGTATGTACCTTCAATTTCTAGACCTTTCCTATTGCCAAAAGGCTTGCATACACTATCTCTTTATTCCTAATTACTTATCTCTTAGTCTGACAAATCTTATTATGATGACTTAGACCTTCTATCTTTCCTAGAATGTTATAAACCTATTTATCTTCCATTTATATAATTTTTAGACCTACACTTATCTTCCAACTACCTAAACACTTGTGTCCCATTCATACACCTACATCGATGCAAGTGTTATATTCTAATGCAAGCGTTTAGTTCCCTAAAGTCATCCAATTTGAAAATGAATAATATTCATATGGTTAACATAAGTGATTTGTTTTCCAAAGAGATTGGTATAAATATAATATCAATCCTCATTCATTCTCCACCTAACACAAACCAAAAATCACTCAATCAAGCACTTAAGTGAGAAATGATTGCCTATTTTATCCTATTTCCATACCATATATAGGGAAAACATATCTATAGGTTTGAAGTACTGAAGGAGCATTCCATGAGCCAAATTTTCCAATTTATAAGCTAGTTCAATTTTGTATTTTCTTATCACACAATGCATGATTCACGCACAAGCCAACATGTAGGGGAGAACTACATAAGTTTGAGGCCCTCTTCAGAGTATTGGTTATGTATCCATCACTCATGATAGAGGGGTATTTGGGTCAGATAGACACCATGTGCCCATTAACCCATTTTTTCCATAGCCACTATAAATATGAATAACTAGGGTTTCCTCATTTGATAAGGAGTGATAGTCCATGGCATAAATCTAAATATACCAAAGTGAAGGTAACATAAAACCTAGAATCATCCTAGTGGTCACATCTAATTTCCATAGATATTCCACACTAGACATGTAAATATGAGTTAGATAGTAGCATCAATGCATCCATCCCAAATTGGTGAAAGTGTTTATGATTATAGAGGTAGAATTTATATAATGAAGTGACTGGTCCATAATCTAGATCCAGACTAATTTCTACCTATTTCAGATCCATATCTATATTAGCATTATAACTAGCTAAGTATCTTATTTTCATTTTCATTAAAATATCTATAATAGTTTTACTTTCCATTTATAGCATATCTCAACATAATAAATCAATTATATGTTTATATAAATTTTAAAAATAATTATCTTGATTTAGAGATAGTCTACCATCCTTGTACCCTAGGTTATCTCTACCCATTTAACCCTAGATTCTCCATATCTATATTTTAGGCCTAAATATGGGGCTATAGATGCCTAGTTGGTAATAGATAAATTCCTAAGCATTCTTTCCCTAAGCCAAATTATGTAAAATAAGCCACCTTTAAGGAGCTCTAAGTGCCTATGACCCATATGAATTTGGCTATCAAATTTAAAAGGAAATATAAATCAATAAATCACTCTTCACATAAGATGGCCTCTTAAATAAATCATAGCCTAGTATGTTATTTGCTCAATCATATTTAAGCACTCCCTCCTTTTTTGGTTCTATCTTAAAGGAATTTCCAGTCGCCCATCCCCTTATTCAATAATGGAAGCCTATGATCTAGGTTCTAAATATAGGGGTAGTGGTTTTGATCCAAAACTCAAAATTCTTGGCAAAACATAATTCAATAAATATGAACAACACAATAACAATAATGCTATCTCTGAGAAGAGATGTTTTATTCACTAAATTTGCAGACCCAAACATATGCCTATCTTTGAAAAGAGATGTTTAATTTCCATTTCAAGCTATATCATAATTTATACATGTTTTGAATGTGGGATAAGGATGTGTAAGGTGACCAATCTCAAGGGAGGTTAAGTGGTTTGACTTCCATGATTTAAAACAATACAGAATTCAAGGAATTACTATTTTTAGAAACTTACTATTTTTAGACTACACTACTAAAATTGAAATTTGGGGCACTTCCATTGAGTTTTCAAAGGTCAAAATATATTGAGTGGATCTCCATGCCATCTCACCACATTCTCCTCATTCTCATCTTTCCAATAGTTTAAATGATGAGTCAATTGGAGCTACAGTGCAAAAGTTATGGCTCCCAAAAGTTTCATCATTAATTGGGGTGGACCCATCACCTGAATTGTCACCTGAATTATTGCCCAGATCATTCCTCCCTCATTGAGAATCAATGGTCCCCATTGCATCAAGATTTGTCATCAAGTATGGTAATTTTATTTTGATTTGATTCTCAATGCATACTTGGAATAGACTGTGCTTTATGGAACTGTGCAGGGCCTAATTATTCACCATTTCTATCTGACCATCAGTCTATGGATGGAAGGCCATGAACTTATTTAGCTTGGTATCTATTTAATTCTATTTTTGTGTTGTTTATGTAGTTAGGGCTACAACATCTACCCTTTTAGATTCTTTTGGCTTGACCACCATGAGAACAAATTGCATGGCACTAATTAGAGAAGCAGATGTAGAAGGTGGTACCTCTGGTACCCTATAGCATCATGTTCCAAGAGTGAGAGTGATCCTTCAAGTTATTGATTCATAGATGCCATGTTGATCATACATGAATGTCTGACCAAAGAGTACATCACAAATATCTAGATTGACCACATCACATAAGACCTCATCTTGGAAAGATTTTATTGCATATCAGAGAAGGCATTGGTCAGTGACATAGAGGTTTTTCTCTAGACTCAACCATCCAATATTTTATGGCTTTGGGTGAGGCTTCATGGATAGCTTTAGGCTTTTCACAACATTAGTAGAGATTAAATTCTTTTGACTTCCACTATCAATAATGAAATGTAGAGGCTTACCTTTCACCCATAACTTAGAGTGAAACAGCCTTTCCTTGTCATCTAGACTCTCCTCATGGGTCTGTGATGAAGCAATAATGGCTTTGGGCTTAGCGTCTACAATCTCTTCTTCAACCTCTTCAACTACAGGGTTTGTATGAGGCAAAGCAGTAGATGTTGAGGATTGTGACTCAAAAAGCAAGGACTTGATGGCTCAACATTCTTATTTGGAGTGAGTTCCAAATTTGTGATAATCAAACCATTTCCCAGTCTTTCCTTCCTTTTTCTTCTAATTTTGGCCTCATTTTTGACCTTCTTTGTCACTTTTCCATTTTGAAGGCTGAATCTTCAGATTGATTCTTCCATGCTTCTGCTCAATCTTCACTTCAAACTTGTATGCCTCATGAGGGTTTCCAAATTGAAGAGTTTTATTTATCCCTATATGTACCATTGTAGTCCACCATGATATTTGAGAACCTTGTGTTTCTCACTTTCTTTGATGCCCAATCTCGTAGATAGAGAATGAAAAATATCAGTGTAATCTTGAACAAATTGTTCCTTACTTGGAAAAGTTGTTGCCACTCTATATACAGATCATCATATGCTCCAATGGGGTAGTATTATTCCTTTAAAACTTCTATGAAATCATCCCAGGTAGGTTCTATCTCAAGGCCAATATCATCTGCATTGAATCTCTTTTTGTACACTTCTCACCAATTTTTGATAGGCAATGATGCTTTCAAAAGAGCAAAAGTGATCTTCTCTTTATCGATGAATTTATTTAAATAAAAATAAGAAGATAATTAATCCAACTAATTTTCTACTACATCATCATTTATTTTGCCTTCAAATGTAGGGATATCAAAATTCACTTGAACCTTGAAGGGTGTTGGGGCACTAAAAGGATGTGGGGGTGTAGATAATTTGAGAAAATTGTTGTAGCTTCTGCACTTGCTACTATTGGAGGGATTAATTTACCATTTCCTTGAAAGGATTATATGTCTCAGTGTTATCCACCATTTGAAGTCATTTAGAGTGAATAGGTGGATAGTCTATTGGTTATATTTTCCACCCAAGCTTCCTGTAATTTGACCTCATTATTAGGATCATACACTCTAAATACAAAATGCTCTGATACCATTGATCCAAAACTCAAAAGCCTTGGTCAAATATAATTCAAGAATTATGAACAACATAATAACAATAATGATATCTCTGAGAAGAGATTTTTTATTCACTAAATTTATAGACCCAAACAGATGCCTATCTATGAGAAGAGATGTCTGATTTCCATTTTAGGATACATCTTCATTTATACATGTCTTTAAGGTGGGAGGAGGATGTGTAAGGTCACCAATCTCGAGGGAGATTAAGTGGTTTGACTTTCATGATTTACAACAATACAAAATTGAGAAATTGTTATTTTTAAAAACTTACTATTTTTAGACTGCACTACTAAAATTGAAATTTGGGGCACTTCCATTGAGTTTTTAGAGTTAAAAATCCATCAATTAGATCTCAAATCCATCTCACCTCATTCTCTCATTCTTATCTTTCCAATGGTTTAAATGGCAAGTCAATTGGAGCTACAATGCAAAAGTTATGGCTCCCAGAAGTTCTATCATCAATTGGGGTGAACCCGTCACCCAAATTGTCACCTGAATCAGTTTTCCACACATAATCATCATTTATTTTGGCCAACACAATCCTTTTCACATAATAAAATGGGGCCTTTACATTTCTCAAATTTTAAAATTTCTAGCACTCCAATTAAGCCCCATTTGATCCTTGCCTTTATGAAAATATGGATGTCCATTCAATCTTAATTGATAAAATATTTTACAACACCATTAATATTTTTTTAATATGTTTTAAAACCTTTCACACTTATTTGTGTTTTAAATATAATCAGCCCATCATGCTTTTAAAAAATCCATATTTAGTTTTTTTGGCACTAAATGTTTTTATAGAAATTTCTTATGCATGCACTTTCCTGGGGTCTCTATCTCATATTCTTATCTAGCTTTCATGGATCCCTTTTTTTAGATAGGTAAGTGTACATTTTATTACAACTCACTTTGAACTAACTTATATTTTCTTGTATGTATTTTTAGGTCCTAAATGTGCCAGAGTTGTCAGAGCTCTGAGAGGCCCAAACCAATGAGGAGGCACCACATGTCTCCATAAACTAGGGAGTGTCAAATTTATCAAATTTATAAGAGGCTTAAGCCAATGAGGAGGCATCATGTGTCTCCATGCACCTAGAGGTGTCAAAGTTGTTATAACCCTAGGAGACTCAAACCAATGAGGAAGTGCTACATGTCTCAGTGTACCTAAAGGTGTCAAATATTTTAGAACCCTAGGAGGTCCAAGCCAATGAGGAGGTGTCATGTGTCTATGTGTACCTAAAGGAGTCAAAGTTATTAGCATCTCAAGATGTTTGAACCAATGAAGAGGCACCATATGTCTCTATGCACTTGTAGGTGTCAAGGTTGTCAAAACCTCAAGAGGCTCAAACAAATGAGGATATGCCATGTGTCTACATGTACCTAAATTTTTCAAGGAGTTATAAAAATGGTACAAGTTAAATACCCAACCCAATCATAGAGTGTCATGTTTACTTTATACACTTAATTGCCTAACTCATATAGTTAGAGTTGATAAATAAAAGAGTTCCCTACCATGCCAGTGGCATAGTACTCAGTGAGCCCACCACTCTCCAAGTGACGTGTCCAACCCCATGAAAGTTCACAATGACATAAGGGATAAACTAGGTGTGTGCCTACCATGTTCCTTACATTTATTAAATCAGCTAAGGGAAATTATGATCTGATAGTTATAGGAGTCCCATCACCACCAGCCAATCTAAATGGGATTGTTTTTGAAATTTAAAATTAATGCCAAATTTGGAAATGGATAATTTGGGATCACACCATCAAATTAGAGTTTATTTCATGCAATGTGATCCCACTAAATCCATTATTTTGATAAATAACACATATCCCCATAAGGTCACATCGATATCATACTTGTCATTATCAATTTTTTTCATCTCAATCATTTAGATCCTTTATCATTAAGTTCACTCCCAAGCACAAAGAATATCCTTTGTTGAATTATATGCCCAAAAGTTTGCGTAGTCTAGCAATGGTTGCCTTCACTTTTAATCCCTAACCAGAGCCTAATTTTTTTACACTACATTCCTACAGGGTGTCACTTGATTCAAATATTATAATGATGTTTTCAAAATAATAAAAGACATCTAGATAATGGATACTGATGATGAGGATGATACTCAGTATGTGGATGATCTTGTCAGCATCAAAGCTTTAGGGTTGCACAAAACCATGACCAAACCAAAAGTCTTCCCAATCATAGACCTCTTCATCAATATGCTACTCTCTTCCAAATAGGGTATTGATATCATGTACATATCAAACACCAAATTTAATATTGTATATATCTTTGAACCTATGTTTAAGAAATACTACAACCTCCTAGAATACACAATAAATTATGACAAGGAGCTCTTAGAAGTCTGGGTGGATACTCGTTACATCTATTAGGTCCTCAATTACTAGGCTAAAGACATAAATAAATGAGTCAACAAGGAATACATTTATTTATACATGATCAAGACATTTTGATAAGGAGTGCATATTGGTATGTTATTATCAAATTGCCTATATGAGGCAAGCAATGTGGTACACATTTATAAGTATTAGGTTCCCCTCCTCAATGTCATCATGAAGGGAGAGGAAGCCCCAGATTTGGGGAACATCATCACATTAAAATTCACTCAGTAGGTGAATGAATCTCATGTTAGAGGAAATTTATACATGATGTCATACATAGTGGATGCTATCTACACCACCCTAGAATTTATGCACATGGCATTCCCTCAATTAGTGCCAATGGGGTTTGTGTTGCATATAGTGATTTATAAACTTTGCATTCACCACTTCTAGAACCACATTTGGGACATTTGTGACTACTTCTACCCCATTATGTATCATGACATAAATGAGATGTCAATGCTAAGGATCTCAAAGGAGATACAAGCTTCATTTCCACCCCATTGGCACTTACTAGTACTATACAAATAATACCATAATCAAGGTGGTGGTTATTCTAAGGGATCCTCTCTTACTACCATATACTTTCCCATACCACCTTCTAGAACAATAAATATCTTAGAAATTGGTGAATGTCATCTTGGGTTTCAACATTAATATAAGACAAAATTCCTACCCAATGTTCCTCATGGTCATTGGTTAGCATAAATATCAAAGTGTGAAAGTGCAACAAGAAATGTTTCAACATAGTTATTCATACAACCTAGGCAATGCCAATCATAGATCATGGGATCATCATGGTAAGTTATAGGCTCAAGTGGACAAATAATGGGCATGTATCAACACCACATATCACCATGAGTTCCACATGGAAGATGTAATTCACCTTAACCTATTGAATGATGTAGAGGTGATAGAAAATTTGGAGGCTACCTCCTGATAAAAGGACCAATATCAAGCTCAACTACACTCAAATAAATTTTAGCCCCTCTATATCCACCTCTATTGTAGCTAGCCCCTCTATAGCAAGCTATATAAAGGCATGTTGTTGAAGGCCTAATGATTAAAAGAGACTCACCTAGAAAATCTTGTAAGGAGTTATGGTTGCTTCCACTAATCCACCAGCCTCAACATTAGTTCCACTCACATTAGTTCATCAATTAAGTTATCCCTAAGCTATCCATGCCATCCACTTTGAATGCAATAAAAATTCTAGTCCTATTAGGGCCCATCCTATATCTTCCCCTAAGGTTCCTTCCCCATCTATCAGTGTTTCATAGTTACCATTTGTAGCTCCCCTAGGTTTCCCCATTCCATCATAACCCACCCATGTTGTGCTTCTTTCTTCCTTAATGGTGACAAGTGCCTAGTTCCCTTCCTTCCCTTTGGTTTTAGCCATGGTTTGTATTCCAAATTCCCTAGTTCCTCATATTCATCCTACATCCCAATTATAGCCCTATTCGACCCCACTATAATGGTTTGCACTATTAGTGACTTTTGACCCATACCCAAAGGTTATCGCAACTCCTAATATATCCCAAATCCTAATTGATCCTATGTTTTCTATGTCCCCTATAATCACAATTACCCCAATAGTATAATTGGATCCTATAACTATGGTTCCTCCTAATGTCACAACTAATCTAGTGTCTCCTATTATTACTAGTGCCTCTACTCTAACTACACCTAGCACATCATTAGGATTTATAGTATTCACACAACTCCCACAAACTCTATCTAGGAAATCTTCAACTATTGTAGCCTCAATGCAAATAGACCTAAAGAAGAGGTCAGATAAAAGGCAAAGGTTGATTGCACCTAGACCACATGCAACCCCTATTTGTATATGTGGCTCTTTATTGGGGCCCCTATCAATCACAAAAGGAATTAAATTATTTGGATTTAACCAAAAAATATCATCCTTCATGTTGAACACACAACTCCCATATGCAATTAGTCCCTAGGTCTCCATGACTCTAGACTAATTATGGTCTCACTTATTCATTTGGGCTTCCTCTTTGGTAGTTTATCCCTTTTCTCACATGCCACTTCCTTTACCCTTCATTCCATTTTGTCTTTCACCCTTGCCTCTTCCACCCATGGATCCACCTTCCACTTTAGTTTCCACCACCCATGTTGTCTCAGCTTCTAGTACCTTGTGAATAATAGTTAGGAAAGGATGGATGGGTCATATTAAATTTTAGGTGCACAAAGGCCATAAATTTTATATCATGGGGACCTATATATCTATATTTAGTTCAATAGGGAATTATCTCAAAGGAAGAGAATGATGAAACAAACCCTCACACAAGATGGAGATCATGTTATCTAGATAATAGAGGAGGACCTAATCTCCCTCACAAGAACAAAGACTTCCATGGAAGAAGAGAAGATTACAAAGGATCCATACTCCATAATCAAAGACACCAATTATCTCATAGAGAATTTTATGGAGGACCTCAAGGACCTAGTTAGGACTCTTGAGTCCTAGGTGAGGATCTCATTCCCAATTGGATTAATTTCCAAGGTTGAAGTTATAATTGTAGATTTGTTTATAACCCTCTAGAAAGTGACTAAAAATCTTTCAAATATCAATGTGTTATTCCAAATATCGCAACAATATTTAGACATGATCATTAGATTGGATAATAAGTACAAGAATATGGTGGTGGTTATTCAATAAGGGGATGTTAATGAAGTTAAGACTCATGCCTCTCACTAATTTTAATTTGGATCAAACATTCCCTGGGAGCATGAGGACCTCACCTAAATATCAGCTTAGGGACATCCATGCCACCAGCAGTCCCTTGGGGAATATTAGGAACTACATCATTGCATAATTCAAATATGTCAACATCATAGTCCTCTTCTACTCAAATGGCACCTTACTTAGCCTTGGTAATTTTGGGTTCTACCTCAACCACTTCAAGGTAGTAATGAAAAGAAAGCTTTAAAAATCCAAGGATGGATCCAAGTCTATCCTATAGATTTTCAAACAATTTACCACAAGCATTACTAGGTCAATGAGGTGAAAGTCTCATTAAAATCACCCCTTGAAGTTCATGACAGGTTATTGACTCAAGCAGAGGTGTTTTTCTAAGAGTCACCTATCAATCTACCAAAGCTTGATAAGGAGGGTATATTGGTGGAATAAGTGCTATAATCTCATCAATAAATCATTAAGTAGTTGTGATGTGTTCCCCCACTGAGTTCAATTTGAAGATTATTATGGTCCCAACTAGGGTTGTGTTATCAATACCATGGGTCATATTCCTCTCTTTTTTGTATTTTCTAGGAACATTATGGGGATGATATGGTTTTGTAATTGTATTGGTCCATTATGGCTAAGAGTTGGATCTTGTGTCATTTGGAGACAAGCCCCATCTCATTTCCTATATATTTTATTGTGTATCTCTTTGTGAAGGTAAATAATTTTCTTAATCAAATACTTTAATTTGAATGCAAAACTTTATTTCCTTTTTACTATATTGTGATTTCATGTAGCTCTTCTAAATTTCTTTGGTTTAAGTAAATCATTTTTAATGTTAAAGAATTGAAACATGTGTTCTTTTTAGGAGTATGCATTAATTAGGATGAGATTTGAGTTATTCTAGTTTTTTCTCGATTATTTCCACTTTCCTTAAACACTCGTAGCTATATGTGTGATTGGAAATAGGTCTCATATGTGTTTATTTATAGAAATAATTTTTGAATTAAGCATCCACTACAATCCTTTAACTCTCTTCCCTATGTGACTAAATTTTGAGCCCTTGTGAAACTCAACATATAGTGTTAAAACTCTAGTTGGTCACATACTCAGTTCTCAAGCATAGGTGTTCTACCTTATCTAGAGTAATTATTTTTCTTCCTTACCCTCCCCTCCTTTTGATGTTTATTTATTATCTATACTTATCCCCTCTCTTATAAGATTTAAAGTGAAGTTTCAAGAGATAAACCCATTGAATTAGATTAACTAGTATGAATAATTTTTGTGTTAATGGGAAATAGGAATTGAACCTCTGGTGGTACCATTGCATCTCTTAGAGATATATTTCAAGAAGGATATTCATGGAGCCCAATACCTAAAACTCATGCCCTAAATTATTTCAAAAATAATCATAAAATGAGAGGATGAAATTCCCCCAATATCCCCAATCTCGTTCAATTCACCTAACTCAATAGGTGTGTTTTGGAGCATGAGGTTTTAGGTTGAATAATAGTGGGCTTTCCAAGCTAACCTAATTGAATGGCCCAACCAGTATTGATTTGTATGTGAAATAATTAGAGGCTTATGTTTACAAAAAGTAAGACCACATTCATGCCTTTGTGTACACTTTGAGAATCATTGTCTCATGTAGGTGGGCTACCCACAAGCCCATCCTACCAATTGAGACTGAAATTAAGGATGTTATTCATTCCTAGTTTTAGCATATCAATCACCACTAGAATTTGCCAATTTATAATATAAACTCAAATATTTGGGCATATATTTGAGTCTATAAATAAACCTAGTTGAGAATCCTTCCTTATCTATTGATAAATATTTGGGTTAATGCTTTATATCAATCATTAATCACTTAGTCCCATGCTTAGTATGTTTTGAATGAAATGCATAGGGAAATAGTAAACTAGAGTGCATTGAAGGAAAGGTTTATTCATATCTTTTCCTTCTCTTCCTCCAACAAAGAGTTGGTCTAATCTTTTCAAGTCATGTTCCATGTCATACTTGATGATGATCCCATCATATAGGAATGGGTCATGCAATTATATGGTGAGAAATGGTCAGCCCTACTAAATTTCTTTGAATAATGTAGTGTAAACAGTTATTCTAGTGAAGATGATGAGACCATATTAATGGTGTGAAACTTGTTTGAGAGTTGTTAATGATATCATGGTGATATCTTGTATGTGTCCTAGTGAGTGGATGAAGTCCTTTGATAGCCTAAGTAATAATGACAAAGTGTGCAATTTACTTGTCAAAGTGTGTTTGAAGTTGGATTGGTTGATCTTTAGTTTTGGCTTGATTAGAGATGTTTAGGGATGAGTATGAAGTATTGATAATGTGAAAGGGGTATTATAAGAGGTTTTTTATGCTTTGTAGAGCTTTTTTGCATAAGTGTAATTCACTCGAATCATCATTTTTCTCATCTAGACATTTTGGGTCCAATGGTAAAAAATCTGAGTAGGAGGTTTGTTTACATCACCATTACCACGTGTGATCACATTAGTCTCTAGTTGCTATGTTTTAAATCCTAGGTCATACACCTAAGTGTAGTCAAAGATATGTGGGTCTAAAATTTGGCTCTCAAACATTTTGACAATTTTTTCTATGTTTAAATAGAGCCAAACATGTTGATAATGTCAACATTCACACACATGGAGGTTTCAGGAGGATATGGTCACATGGGTTTGTTTAGTATTTTTCTTAGTTCTTATGCACTAAATCTCAATTCATGCACTTAAATGTGACAAAATATATGTAAGTGAAAATTTAGGCTCTAAGGTATTTTGATAGTGTTTTCCCATAGCCAAATTAGAAATATGGCAAGAAGAGCCAAGTAAGCATTTTAATGGTAGAATATATCACATGTGTGGACATTTCAGGAGAAGGTGATCATATGGGTTTGTTCAATTTTATGCCTAGTTGATTTGTGCTAACTTTCAGGTCAAGTGTCAAAGTGCATCAAAAGATATGTATGTTCAAATTTGGCCTCCTAGACAAGTTTTTGACATTATTGGCTCTGTGGTATAAAAATATAAGTGAGCATTTTAATGTCATTATATCTCACATGTGTGAGGGTTTCAGGAGGATATTGTCACATGGTTGAATTTTCTTATGTGAGGAGATAATATGTTCCAAATTTCAAAACATATGCTTGAGCAAAGCAAAAGATATGGAGGTGTAAAGTTGGTCTTCTAGGTAGATAAGCAAAGGTTCCCAAAGTCATTTTTGCACAAGTTAAAGTTTGAGCAACCCACGAAGAGATAAATAGAGCACATTTGCTCTAAGATTTTAGGAAGTAGTGAGATGAGGGTAGGTACACAATGTTTAATATTGAGCAAAGGTAAAGGATAAGGATTGAACAATTCACGTGTATTCATATAGATTGATCTAATGATGTTATAATTGAACAAGATAAATGGTGCATGATTGATATAATTTATTAGGACATAAGATGTGAGAATATTTTTTTAAGTTTAACTATGACCGTTTGAACTCAAATATTTGAATTTAACACAAGAAAGACTAGTGTTTGGTTTTTGAGCCATATCTTTCGATCTAGGATGAATTTGACCATGTAGTAAAAATAAAAGTTATAGAGGAATAAAAATTTCATTTATAAATATAAATTTAAATGCTTGAATATATATATATAGACAAATATATTGAGCTCCAAATTTGATTATGTGTTTGACTATGTTATGCAAGTGACCTGAGAAGGGTAGTTAAGCTTGCTCTGATGTTGTTTTGATATCTCTTAATGAATTAGATATTGGAGCATGTTTTAGACTCCATAAGGATGATTTATGTAATTTATGAAGGTTTGAAAAATCATATGTAGAATGAACAAAGTTTTAGAAGTTGACTGTGTATTCATTCATGGTGACTTTGTACACAAAAAATTGTTTAAGTGATTTATACTTAAGCATAAGGGTATTGTGATGGATATGAACACTTAAGGAGGACCTATAGATCATGTGGAATGGGTCCTGCTTTTTTAAACTATTCCTATGTTCTTAGTTTGCTCAAATAAGTGTCAAAGAAATGAATGGGTCATCATAGGACCTAAAGGTGACTTAGGCCTATTTGAAAGTGGATTATGCTTAAGTGTGACCCATATGAGATACCTTAAGGGTGAAGTAATGTTTTGTGTATGACCAAGAAAATATTTTGGACTTGATAATTTATGAATGATCTATATATAGTGAAACTAAATGTGTTGGTTTCTAGGTGTGTGAATGATAAGTGAGTGAGACTAGTGCAAAGTGTATGTGAGAGTTGTGGAGAGAATGAGAGGTAGAGTGCCCAGTTAGATGAGTTGATAAGTAGAGAAGATTTATGACTATGTGTATGACCTATAGGTCATATTTCTTATATTTGAAAAGTGCTCTTTTAGATTGAGGATATGCAAAGAGGTTTGAGTGTGCATATGAGGCCAATTTGAGATAGAGAGGAAGTTTATATAGGGGTTAGATAAATAGAGATCCATCATCAAGTGTTAAAGACATCAGTTCTAAGGTGAAGTTATTCAAAGGAGGGTATAAAGGACTTGATCTTCCTTATGGGAAGTTTCTCCTTGTGAAATAGGCATTTCACTAAATACCTTTGGTCAGGAGGATATGATCAAGGTTTCCTAGTCTAAAGGAGTTGACTAGTCTCTTGTTTGTAATTTCTTATAAGATAGTAGTCCATGTGTTGTAGGCTTGAGAGTGGGTTTTATTCCCCATGAGGGTTTCCCATGGTAATGTTTGATATTATGTATGCATTGAATGAATGAGCTCTCTTGTTAATGTTTTTTTATCAAGTTGATATATGTTGATTATTTAATAGTTTTAAAGGACTAAAATTGAAATTGAAATATCTAAGCTCATTCATTCACCCCCCATCTCAATGATTATACCTCTAACAATTGGTATCCGATTCAATCCTTTGGTAAAGGCTTGATAGCTTGAAGGTGATCCAAGGTACAATATGGGTAGTAATCAAGGAGATTTATCTACTAAGAAAGCATCGATGATCAATATATCTAATTATGATTTTTGGAGTGCAAGGATGAGGACATACATTATGCTCCTAGGGTTTGATGTATGGAAATCTATTGTAGATGGTTAGATTTTTCCTTCTACTCCTTCATCTAGTACTATAGACAAGAAGTTGTTTGAGAATAATTCTAAGGCAATGAATGCTATCACTTATGGTCTTTTAGAGATTGAATACACCAAGGTAATCCATTGTAAATATGCTAAAGAGATATGGGAAAAAATGTAGATCATTTATGAAGGAGATTCAAAACTTAAGATTGCTAATTTAGAAACTCATAGAAGGTAATTTGAAAGTATCAAGATGAAGGAAGAAGATTATGTGGCATCCTTTCTGTAGATATTTGATGAGATTATGAACATAATCAGAGGTCTTGGAGAGAACTTTGAAGAGGTTATTATTGTTAAAAAGGTTTTAAGGTCTCTATCCCTAAAAGTTTGATCTAAAAGTATCTACTATAGAAGAAAGTCATGACTTACTCAGTTGAAGATGGATCAATTGCATGTCACCCTTATTGTTTATGAGATGAGGAAGAATGATGATATACCACCAAAGAAGGAAGCAACAATCAAGACAGATATGAAGCTAAAGAATAAATTCCAAGGTAAAAAACCCAAGGAGGCTGACATTTTTGATATAGATGAGGATGAACTGATTACTTTGATTTGAAGAAAATTGAGAATAGGTTCAGGAAAGAATAAAGGTAAAGTACCCCTCAAATGCTTCAATTATGGTGAGATAGGACATTTTTCTAATAAGTGCCCTCATAAGTATAAGAAGGATGATGATGAATAGCATGATCAAGGTCATGACAATGGCAAGAGATCATTTAGGTCTGATAAAAATTAAAAGGGATTCAAAAGGTTTGACAATAAGAAGTACTTTAAGGACAAAAAGAGTCTCTACACCAAAGAAGATGCTAGCTCATTAGATGAGAGTGAAGTTAGTGACTTAGAGTATGATCATGAAGATGATGGTCCTACTAAAGTTGAAGCCCTATTCATGGTTGAGGACATGATTTTCTCAAATCAAAAGGATTTTACTTGTAGTGATTTAGATGATGATGTTTCTCTTAATTTTTGTTCCTTTCTTAATTAAGGAAGAAGGTAAGAAACTAGTAATAAGGGTGTGGTAGAAGAACCTAGTTGTTGTGCACACATGATCCAGATGAGTGTGGGGATATCCTTTTTGTCTTAGAAGGATGACCTATAGATAAGAAAGTGCTCATGCAAATAGGTTGCTATAAATATAGTAAGGTGGATTGCCTAGCGTGAGCTAGATCCAAGAAGCGTGAGATTGCTAGGAGGCTATCAATCCACTCTTTGATAACAGTTAAGTTAAAAGAGATAAAAGGATGTAATTACATCAAATTTAAAAAAATTGAAATGAAATACAAGAAAAAATAGATGCTCAATAATGAAAATAAATTAAATATAGCAATAGTGGGTCAATACTAGTGTTAAAATGGATCAAGTCAGGTTCAAAAAATTAGGTAGGGATCTATAAATAGGTAGGGATATAAAAATCCAAATTTGGTTAGGGGTAATGGGTTGGAAATACCTTTTTAATTCTTACCATAGTGACCATCAGTGGTTGGGCTAATCATCAGTGATTAAACTGACCATCAATGGTTGGGTAATCGTCGATGATTAGAGGTAATCATCGGTGGTTATGCTAACCATTAGTGGTAACTTGTAGATTCTAAAGTTACTCAAAAGGGAGTTTTAGAATGGGTCAATGATCAAGTAAGGGTTTGTTAAGGGTATATTTAGGGATAGAGAAGTTAGAAGATAGGTGCAGGAGGTTTGATTTAGGCCTAGAAGTCAAAAACCAAAAAAATAAAGATGAAATACAAAATGTACCTATTGCTTGATGGCTGATGGTTGGTGGTTGGAGAAATTTTGGCAAAGTAATAGTAATTTACATCAAGAGTAATTTTGGTAGAGGTTTAGATCTCTATTTTATTTGTTAAATTTTTCAAAGGAAGATTGGCTGGAAAGCTTGAATACCTATGTGGTAGAATGCTTGTTATGATGGATCCATTTCACCTCATACTCCCCTCCTTTTATAGGTAAAGAGAGATGGAGGATAGAAGGTTTCCTAGGAGGTTGGCTTACTAATTTTGATGCTTCATATTTTTTTAGAAATGAGCAAGGTGGACATATTAAATTATGTCATGCTAGCTTATACATAGTTGGTATTTATGTTAGAATGAGGAAGACTTGACCATTGACGGTCAACCTAATTGTTGATGTTTATGTTGACCATCGGTGATTGAGTGTCTAGAAGTAAAAGAGTCAAGGTGAGTTAAAAGGGTTAGGTTAAGGGTTACTTAGTGAGTCAAGAAGGGTTATGTGGTCCCTGAGGGGTCCTGAAACATTTTGACATCTAGAACCATAGTGTGTGGTTTTATAGTGTCTACATTTTGTCCCTTTTTGTTATATAATTTTTGTCAGCAACCTGTAATATAAAAATAGATTGTTGGTCAATGGTCTACTTGCCCTGAGTATGGGAGGAGGTGTTCCCCCTCAAATCAGGAGTCGATGAGGTGAAATAAAAATTGATTCAAGGTTCCATAAGCAGTTTTATGGTAAGTCATGAGGTTGGTGACAAGGGTGGTTGGGCATTTTAAATCTTAATATGTACATAAAATATGACTAATTATGATATCCAAGATCATGTAAAGACTAAGGTTGCCATATTTGGTAAAAATAAAGTTGGTTTTAGAAGGATTAGTGATGGGGTAATTAGGCAACAGTGTTTAGGCATAGTTGATCAGGTCATTCATATCAAGTCTCCTAAATAGGGTCATTATTTTCATAAGTATTCAAGGTAAGAAGTGATATTTTAAAAAACACAAATGGTTTAGTGTGTACTAGGTGGTGCAAATTCAAATGTTCAACATGGTAATGTTGGTTAGTGTAGTCAAAAAGGAACAAGGCAAGGTTGTCATAAAATTATGCAATAGTTTGGGCCAAAATGGCTAATGTCAAGGTTGGTGTGGTGGGGTGGTTGTTCAATTGAAGAGGGTATTCTTTGAATGTTGGTTTTGGTTTGGTGTAGAAGGTAATCTCCAAAAATGTGGCACTAAGGTGTTGGTGCCTAAAAATTTTAAAATGTTTAGAAAAAAAAAATTGACCATCGACAGTCAGGGGTTCCAAAACTCAACCATCAAAGGTCACCCTAATAATCGATGGTTAGGGGAAAACCCTAAAACCAAGAAATATAAAAAGTGAAAATGGTAATTCATTTTTACTTTCTGATTTTGACTCGCATGACCTTTGTGTTCTTGGTGATTTGGCATTTTTGGGTGACAGTACTAACAAGGTGGGGTTGATTGTTGATTAGGTGGTTGTTAGTGTGTGTTGATTTTATTAGCATGGGACCAAGGATGCAAGGTAGATGAGGATGTTGTCATGCAGTGGGATATGGGATTCATCATTGATAGTGGTTGAGGAATGAGGTAGGTGTTGTCTTAATTTTTTAGATTAGTTGATTTTAGGTATTTTATAGTTAAATGATGTTAGTTTGTGTTTGTTTTGGAAATGTTTAGGAATTTTTTCCCTAAATTTAGGTTTTAGGTGTGATTGGTAAAATTAGTTTTGATAATCAAAATTGAAGGATTAGTTGGGTTGGGGGTAAGGTAGAGGGTAGGGGTAGGTAATTTATTTGTTAAATTTTATTATTTTGGGTGGGTTTAGGAAGGTAGGTTCAGGTTTATTAATATTAGTAGTCACACATAGTGACCATCAGCAATCATACCCAATCATCGATGATCAACTACCAAAGCCAAATGGTCACTTGACCATCAGTGGTCATAGTGATCGTTGATGGTTAGATGAATGGTGAAGGTGTTCAATAAAAATTTGTAGGAAAATGGGTTGGGTTTTAAATATTTTTAGTGTTGAAAATGCTAAGGGTTGGTTTGGATAGGGTAGCTTTCAAGTAGGAGTGGTGTGTTGAAAATTTTGTGGGTTAGGGTAGGTGTTTTTTGATAAAAGAGTTAAGGCTAGAGGTAAGTTAAAAATGTTATAGCATTATAAGGGTAACATTGTAATAGGTTGATTTAGGTGGATTTAGGTTGAAAAAGAGGTTGATTTAGGTAGAATGAAGTGAAATAACATGGGTAATGGTAACGGAAAACTAAGTGTGCATGCTAACTTTGGATTTTTCAAGCATGAGATCATATCCAAATAAGGGATCAAGTTCCTTGAATCTTTGTGAAGATTCATGGAGGGATAACTGAGGATGATTAGATGCACATGGAGGAGGTCAACCTCAAAGACATGATACATTATCAGTGCATGCCATGAGATGTAGTGATGATCAAGGACCTCATCAAGAGATGGGATCTATCCATGAACACTTTCCTCTTATCAACAAGAGAGATACTCATTCTACTAGAGGATGTTCATAAGATCACATAGTTGCCTATTTGGGGGGAGTCAATATACCATATTAAGATTGAGGAGAGGTATGAACATATAGAGCTTATGTATGTTGAAGAATGGGCCCTATCCAATTAGCATGTTGGTGGCTTTAGTTACAAGCCATCATACCAGAGGGCTCAAAATGACATATGTTTGATGATGGTGATGGTAGTCTCTTATTTTGCATTGCCAAATTTGAGTAGTAGATGGTTTCCTTATCTACTACTAGGAGTGTTGGTAGAGATGTTACTTGGTAGGACAATGTTTGGGTGGGCACCAATTTTGTTAGTTCAAATACAAAGGGAGCTATGAGGATTTTGAGCTCATCGGTGATATGGGATCAACATGGGTTTTGTGGTCTATTATTAGGCTTATAAGCATATTAGGGTTCTAAGACCGATGGGGATACCAAGAAAGGGCTATGCCTAGATGGACTTTAGAGTGGATTTTATGAGGTGGAGGGGTGTCTACACATTCATAGGAGCTAAAGGAGGTGTAAGGGATATTGACTAGTTCAGGGATGCACTGGATGGCTTGGTTGCTAGAGACATGGTCTGGAGGCCATATGTCAGATTTCCTAGGTGGGCTCACTACACTCAACATACATTGTCATTTCAAATTTGGAGATGGGTCTATGAGAGGAGAGAGGATGAGATTGAGCTCATCCTATTTTATAGAGTTCATAGGTATTTCAGCCTAGTATAGGGGAATCTAGGTCTGTTCCCAAGGAATAAGAGGGAGGATGTTAAGTTTTTGCTTCCTAAGCCACAACCAAAAGAGGTGGTGCTAGATCACAAGAAGATATTATTTAGAATAGGGGTTAATAAGGATAACTTTGTTGATGGATATACGACATGGTACTAGGCCCTTTATATAGTGGCCAATTTTGGGTGGGATGATGGGGGTCAGTAGGCCATAGATGTGAATCCAACTGGTGGGGGTCCACAAGTATAGGTACAAGGAGGTGGCATTGATGGATAAGTAAGGGTAGTATTGACCACTACACATGCATAGATTATAATGTTATAGGGTCAAGTGGCCACAATTCAAGACTAGATTATGACATTAAAGGGTCAAGTTAACAATGTGATAGGTGAGAGCGATTAGGCTAGGAGCTCACTAGGCTTGATGGCTCAAGGGAGGGACACCTTGAGATAAAGGGGAAGAGTAGTGATATTACTAGAAGAACTAATAGGTACCACCCCTATGCCATGACACTTAGCCATAGTGGAGAATTTGAGGTATTATGAGGCTATAGTTTTAACATAGTGTCCTGATCAACCCTGATGGGGTGAGTATAGAGCCAGTTTAGTAGGTAGCATAGTTATAGCGACTCCAAGTCAATGAGTTGTTTCAATGGGTGGATAGGTAGGCATCCCAAGAGGATAGGCACTAGAAGGTAGTGGTAGTGGTGCCTAAGGGGCATGATATGATATGCTATGATGTATAGATATAGGTGTACATGATTTTGATATCGGCTTGTGTGTTGATGCAGTGAGATGTACATGTTTTGAGAGAAAGAAAGAGATATACATTATTAAATGTATTATTTATTTTGATGACATGATGTGTATGATAATGTGATGTTGATTTATATATATGTGATTTATGGTTCATGGTTCATGTTTTTGATGTTTTATGCTTCTGCTTTATGAGATGTGGACTCAATACCTTAGGTATGTGATGATTATGGATGATGTTTTATTTTTTTCATGGATATGATGTTTATGATTATGGATGGTTTGATTATGGTTATTGATTTGGTTTATGATATGATGTGATTTATGAGTAGGGATAGGATGACACTCATGGTTATAGATATATGATGTGGTTTATTTCATTGATTATGGATGTGATGTTTTAAATATGGTTATGATGTTATGAAATCACATAAAGTAAGTTAGATAACAAACTAGATGTGATAAAGGGGATAAGAATCATGAGACATATGTCTAAATGAACCAATGATGAGAGGATAAGAAAAAAAGCATGATGTTTTTTCATTTGTAAGGACAAACAAAATTGAAGCTAGATTGGCTTAGGAAACATAAGCCTTTTGAATGCTTTGCATTAGTACGATTTGGTTGATAAAAAGGTATCTTGATCACATTGTGTCAAGTAAGCTCACAATCCTTTGATTAGTAGATGGTATAAAGGGGAGGTAGGTGGTAGGTGAAGGGTAAATGGGTGATAGGTAAGGTAACTATTGTCACTTAGATTTTCACCCTTTGAGGACATGTAAAGCTCTCCTCATCCAAGTGGCACAATGGAATTACCTCTAGGATTATGGGCAGCCTAAATAATGAGGTAAGTCTTTAGATAGGGTTATCTCCCTTGATGTACCACTTGACTACTACTACTACTACTACTACTACTACTACTACTACTACTACTACTACTACTACTACTACTAGATTTAGGGGGTGAAAAGGGTGAGAGATAACTTAAATAAAATATAAACTAAGGAGGTGATACATCAAATCAATTTGATGACTTCCAACTAATTTCATCCTACACTTAAGACCAAAAGATAAACTAAAATTACACTCCTTCAATCTTCATCTTCTCACATCAATGTTACATTGTGAGGTCATGGATGGATGTGAAAATCTAGGAGGACTAGAAAAGAGGCCTTGAATGACACTAATTAAACTACTAACTCACTCAACATTTTACATATCCTAAAACACTTCACATGCCCTGTAAAAAAGATGTTTTCCAGCTACAAACAAGGTGAAAGAATGAGACCACATGTTAGGAATCCATAGTCTTCACTAAGTAAGATTCATCATCCATGTATAACACACTTGTAAAAATTCATGAAGAGGTAAAAATTAGTCATTGTATTGATAAAAAGGTATACAAATGAGCAAGTCTTCATCATACTCAACTAGAGCATCCCATATAATGCCAAAATGGCCAACTCTTATAGAGTTTAAGAGAGAGAGAGAGAGAGAGAGAGAGAGAAAGAGAATTCCAAGGGTCACAAGGACATTTTTCAAGATAATAGTAACATTTATCCATGAATTGTAAAATTATATGGGTCAAACCATGCAAGTTCAAGAGCAACAAGTCTCAATTCAAGTCATCAAAGTTATGCAAAGTGGCCTAAAATTCATTTTCTTGCACAAAAAAATGTCTTCATTATTAGGCCTATTTGAGTGACTTGTAATTGATAAATTTTAGGTCTAATGATTTTAATGGAAGGGGAATCTCTCATACATACCTCTCTATGCATTTGTTGCATGCCTAGCCTTTTAGAATCTCCTGAAAGAGAGTCATCATCATCTATTGTCCTAAAAACTACCCTTCCATGCACCTTGCACATTTATATTCAAAATTAGCATTATTTGTCCATTAAAATTAGTTTTATGGAGTAATAACAAGTTTAAATACCCTCCATGGCCTTGGAAACATTAGGATCACCTTAAAATCACTTTATTTGAAGATTTTCTCCCTTCTTTCTAGCTTGTGCATTAGGCCAGCTTTGATTAGCTAAGTTAAAAGACATAGTTGGGGAACTTATAGGTTTATTTATTAAATTAAATTAGTATTTGGAATTATATTAAGTTTCAATATTTCATCCAAACTTTGTTTCATCTCCTAAATCTTCTTTTAGCCTACACAACACATAAAATAGTGAGAAAAAGCATGTTTCTGCCCCGATCTGTACAAGTCCGAACAATTAAAAAAAATCGATCATCCTAGGTAATTCCTATAAAAATTAAAATATTTATTATAGATAAACTATTTAATTCTAGTATCTATCCAACTCCATTTTATAAGACTGGTCCTTAGCAAGGGTTTAGTAGGGTTTTAGGCTTGTTTTTTGTCTTAACAATTGTTCATAAAGTTGGGATGTCCAAATTGAGAAAAATTTCCACAAATATGTAATATTAGAACCATAATAACATCCCCTAACTCCTTTGTCTCCCATTCATAGCTTCATGATAGATATAAGCCATTGAAGATGGCCATTCGAGCTTGTCTTCTTGTTTCCTTGCATATTGAGTTGGTTTTGAGTGAGCTTAAAAAGGGATTATTTGATGTTTTTTCTACCTCAAAAATATAATACACCTCTTATAGTGACACAAAAACATGTTAAAATGCATTTTATTATTTTTTTCATGTTGTAAATGAAAATGACTCTTTGTTTGGGCTTTAGGCATACCCTTGTCTAACAGGCTTAACTATACTTTAGGAATTAGCTTGACCTTTTGTGACTTTATATTTCCTAATATAGATCAAACACATCATTTAATAATAAAAATACATGTTTCAATATATATTAAATCTCACTTTAAAGTGTAAATGATAAGTCTTCTTATTTGGACCATTAGGCCTATTCCTTACTTGGTGTGTCATGACTGCAACCCTTGGTGTCCATACCACCTTGTTTAGTTTAAATTCCTCATTATTATTTTCCCATGTTTTTATAGGTATATTCCAACTTCAAAAACTATCTTTAAATGTTTCATTTTCCTCTAGTCCACTATCTCTCCTCTTTTGTCAAGAATGCAGGGCTTTATGCAAGGGGAAAGTGCCATCTATCTAAGACAAAATAGGGGGAACTCCCCTATTCCCTCATAAAATAATGACTATTTTAAGATATTATATATTTCATTAGGATATTATATACAAAAATTCATCTCTTTATTAGGTTTTTAGATCCCAAAACCTCCTTGATATCTAAGGCAAACTATGGAAACAACATTGTGTGCATGGTTTTTGCAAGTAGACTATATTTGCATGATTAAAATATCCTTATTTGCCTTATAGAATATTTTTGTGGTATAATTATATATTTATGTTTATGATTAATAAGTTTTTAATTTTTAGTATCACTTCAACTTCTATCTTCTCACCTCGTATCCTTTTGTCTCATGACTGTGTCTCTTCCTCCTATGACTGAGACACTGTTCATTAAGCTTTGCCTGTAGATTAATTAGGATATATTGAACTTATTTATAACTTATTTAATATTATTTTAATTCCTTTAAGGTTATATAGTTCATTTTAATTCTTTTAATCACCTTGAAAACCCCAAACACTATCAAACATCAAGTGTTAGCTCACTATCTACCTTTTAACTGTTGTACCCTGCCTCTTAGGCTATTGTAGGTAATTTCGAGCCTTTGAACCTTGGGAACATATTTGTAATTATATTTTAGGTTTATCTTCATGGAATATTAATTTCATATTTCCACTTTATTATCTTTATTATCTCTTTCTTCATCATCTTGGACCCCAAAACTTGATCACTACTTGCCTGACTGAGACAACCCAGTTTAGGGTTCCTGTAGGTAATGTCAGGGCCTTCTAAGAGGTCTATGTGAGTTTGAAAATCTCATGAAGTCACAAAAAACTCCACCTAGGTGTTCATTCACTGTCTAATTAATATTGGTTTCCCATTAGTTATACTAATACACTTTACCCCAAAATTGAGTTCTTGCTTGATTGGACTGAGACATTCCCTTTTAACCTTGATGTAGATTACTATTAGGCCTTTTTATGCTATGGACACTCTTATTTTGAAATAAATTAAGGATATAAATCACATGTCATGTTTTTAATTACTTTTGGATGTTTTCAATTGCCACCAACACATCAATGCTACTCCTTGTCTTTCAGACTGAAACTTCTTTTACCCCCACCTATAGGTCACTCATAAGCATATGTATGGACTAAGATTGTGTAAAGGAGGTCATGGAACCTCTTATCAACCTCATGGATATTCATTTAGGTTATTTTCATGTCACTCAACTCACCTAGCCACCTATTCAAGTGTGAATGCTCCATATTTTTCCTCAAAGCAACAAATGGACCATTATCTCCTTTAGACCTATAAATCAAACTACCTGGTTTTAGTGTGTTTTTAGGCATATTTTAAGCTTTCAAACATCATCTTGTATTGAAATTTTTCCCCTCAGATTTGTAAATTTTCTTGTCACATGACAAGGCTATAAGTTTCACCTTTTTATACACCTTGAAACCTTTGGGAAACAAATTGTGTAAGGTCACCAAAAAACCCCCTGACCTATGTTTAGGACTTTTAGGGAAGGACCCTAAATCTATAATTATCTCATGATCATGTTTTCTCATTCCAATTTGTCCTCCTAAAATGTAAAATGTGTATGTTTATACCCTTCAAACATGTTTGGGTCTTGATAATGGGTTTCAACTCACATTTAAACACTCTATTTTGACGTCATAGTCCTCTGATGACAATTTAGGTGTCCATTTCCATGTTTGTAATCAGTGAGCAAATATGGATAGTGTGTAAGCTACAAGTTTTTTGATCAGTTAAAACATTAATAATTCATTCAAATGGACTCTTAACATTCTTTTAATGTTGAAATATATGTCAAGTCTCCCACTTCTCCTTGTGACATCAACAATATCTCCTGCAGGTGTACATGGACTGTTATATAGGCAGGGTATAAAGTTAGAGAAAAACATATTTGTGTAAAAGATCTAAAAACACTTAAAATGCACTTTTAAACCTTAATATTAATTATATTCATCAAGAAACACTTGAAACCAAATATAATTCATCTTATCCAACATGAAAACTTCCTTACAACCACTTGTAGTTTGTGTAATACAGTCATAAGGCAAACTGATTACATGTGTGATTGTGATTGCAACTTTAAGAAGGATGTGACCTTAAGGAATGATATTTTAAGGAGAGAGAGAGGATAAATATCACTTTTTAAAAAATTAAATGAACTTAACCCAACCTTATAAATCTATGGAGAAGCACAAAATTCTTGAAAATTACCCATTGCACCCAGAAGAGAACAGTCTACAAATTTAAGGTTATTGGCCCATAAAAACAACCTAAAATGTGAAAAAAATAATTTAATACATTATATTACATATCTAAAATCATATATATGAAATATGATTAATTGGTTTGTATGGATCTATTTAAACCAAGAGAAAATTGACATGGTACACAAATAAGCAGGCAGCTTTGGAAGTTAAACTTCAAATAGATGGTTCATGAATCATAGGACACCATTCCTAAAACTTATTATATATATATATATATGAAGTTATATTAGTTTAAAAAAACTTCCTAAGATAATTCTACCTGAAACCCTTTCTACTATCTGTACCAAGTGGAATCCTGCAAGTCACTTCTTTATGCCATGAAGGATGAAAAAGAGATGGAAAAATTTTGAGAAATAAATTGAAATTATAGATCAAATAAATAAAGGATATTATCTTTATGAATATTTATATACATTCCATATCCTCCTCACAGGTGGCATGCTTCCCAATGAGCCATACATGTGTCACTTTCTTCTAATTAACCTACAAATTTTTAGTCTTGTCAGTTACTTAAGACTTATAATGATACATTAGTCATTAAATCACCCATTAAAACTTTCAAATTTTCCAAAAAAACCCATACAAAGCATTAAATGCACTTATTTAACCCCTTAAAATGACTCAAAATGATAAATAAACCTAGAGACTAATGACCAAAGTAATTATAACATCAATTGACATTAATTTACCTATGAGACACCTTATAAAAAAATATTAGACCTCCTATAGTCATCAAAAACTAATTTTTTGCCTATAAGTGCCCTAATTTGACTAAAAAGTCAAATTTGGTCAATAAATTGGTGACTCAAAGGGGTAGTATGCCTATTATATTAACTAAAATAGTAGCCTTATTAGTCCATTGGGCTTATGTGGTCATCTAATAACTAAGACAAATAAATAAACATTGACCATTGACTCAAATCTGATCAACACAAGACAACTAGTGACTACCTCAACCACACAAAGGAAAAGGAAACACACAACCAAGAAAGCAAACACACAAGACACACACATGTGAATAAGTACTTATGGGAATAAGGAAAAAACATATTATACACAAATAAAAACTAAACAAACCTCTTTTCTAGGATCAAAATGGAAACCTCTTGAATCATCTTCATGATGAGATGAAACAAAGTGTCAAGCATGTTTCTCTTTGAATTGAATTCTTTGTGGATCAGACCTCTTTCTTGGCACTTCACTTGATCTAATCTCAAGTAGATCATCCTAAAATGTATCCAATAAATAAATTTTCCTCTTAAACATGTTTAGACACTTCATACTTCTACCTAATCTTCATCTCATGCTCAACTTTCATCTCTTTAGTAGGCATGTCTTCAAGAGGATTGGTTTCATGTTCTTTGGAAGATTGAGGTCAATAAGATCTTGCTCCATCTCTAAATATCTAATGTATTTCTCCCAACTAATTAATATGATTATATCTCATTTTGATGACTTTAAACATGTCATCATCAAATGTATATGCCTCTTTGAAAGGTAGATTTGAAAGGATGATTTCCCTTTGCATACTTACTTGTGTAACAATGCTACCTTCTCCATATTTGACCAGTTGATAGCCTCCTTAAAGAGGAGTATAGTCTAATCCAATGAAATCAAACAAGTCATCCAAATTCTTATTAATAACCTCTTCTAATCCATCTATGGTATCTTTCAAAGTGAGAAAAGAATCAATGATCATTTCTTCCTCATCAAATATGGAGGCAAAAGCTTGTGAATTATACTTATGTTGACCAAAGGGAGTCTCTATGGTGATTTATTCATCATAAAAACTCTTGAGTTCTCATTTATCATCCATTAATTGAGCATGCTCCTCTTAATTTGTCTCTCTCAAGATAGGTTCTTCAACATAAAGAAAACATTCATCATCATCAACCAAGCAAAGAGATTCAACACAGGGACTCACCTTCTCTTCATCACTTAAGACCTCTTGAGGGATTTTTAAATGAACTTCAGCTATCATAATCTGATATATTTTTTCAAGGGATGAATGATCTTCAACCTCCTTCATGGTGATGCCAAGCATAGGCATCTTGAAATCATGTAATCTAACCCAATGAGACTGCCAAGGAGGTAGGTTTTCTTCAAGCAAGAGTTATCTTTCTTTATCAACCACATAATCCTCCTTTGGTTCCCATACCATAAGTACATCAAGGAAAAGGTTAATATTATGAGGACAAGATGAACTAGTTGGTGGAGATGGAATATAGAGCTCAAGGTCATATTGAGAATGCAAGGTAAGAGACTCTTTTGGAAACTCTTGAGGAAGGGGAGATGGGGTGTGTTTATACATAGGATCTTATTTTGGGTCTAAACCTTCAACCTCAAATTGACTTATAAATATCATATTTTATTCTAATTACTCTATTTACTTGGCTAGTTTCTCTTGGAAAATCTTCTCTTGAAGTTGATAGGAATCATCATGGGGAGAAGGATTGCATGAAGGCTGCCATGGAGTAGAGGATGTTTCTTGAGGAAGGGTGGGAGGGACTTTTAAAGGATCAAATCCATTTTCCACTTCACACTATTTTATAATTCTCCCATATTATTTCTTACCCCATGATTCTACTATTTTTATCCAACTTAGGATGTTAGGATTAGATGTCTTCTCAATTCTACACTCTTGGTCAAGACTTTTCTCTTTCTTCTTTCCCTATGATTCCACTTTTTTGTTCCAAATTACAAAATTGAGATTATGAGTCTCTTTTTTAGGTGATGGGGATGGTATGTGAGAGGAAAAATTAGGATTTAAATCCACTTCCTTTACTGCCAACATGGACTATTTCAAATGCATATTAGCCAACTCAATTTGCCTATCAAGGTTTGCTTCAAACACAAGGTTTTTCTTCTCAACTTCTACTTCCAACTTATTAGGAAGAAGATGACATTGATAATATTGGTTTGGCTCATAATTATAGGTCATTTATGGCTATTATGAAACTTGGTAAAATGGATATGAAGGCTGATAGGTATGGTGAGATTAACTTTAATGAACTTCTAGCCTATCCTTTAAGGAAGAGACTAAACCACTCACATCAAGCATCTCACTTGTGAGCCTTTACCAATTGACTTTCTCAATAGGTGCCCACTCTTTCTTGAATAAATCTAATGCATATATCACTTGATGTATGGAATAATTAGTAATCATTTGACCACATCCCCTTAGAGTATCAAGCTCCAATATATACTTTTCATAGCCCAAAAGTGCTTGTTTGAAGGTATAAATGGGTTGATTAGAGAAAGGATTAGGTTGACTAGAAGGTGTAAAACATTGATAAGGTTGGTTATAATATTGATGCAACTCTTTATATGGTTTCATGTGGTCATATTTGGATTGATAATGATCATAACAAGCTTGAACAAGAACTTGTTCATATTGATAGGGAATGGGACAAGATGGATATGTTTCACCAACTTGTAGAGGACAAAACTCAAATCCAAGGTCAGCAATGAATATTCATTGAAATCAAGAACAAAAATAAATATTTTACCATCAATATTTAAAGGGAAAATTGGGATACTTCACTAGCTGATATGTCTTCGGAGTTGCCATTCATGCTTGAAAAGATGCCTCCAAAGGCTGATGTGTTGAAGAACAACA
Source organism: Torreya grandis (assembly GCA_037957365.1). Lineage (NCBI taxonomy): Eukaryota > Viridiplantae > Streptophyta > Pinopsida > Cupressales > Taxaceae > Torreya > Torreya grandis. The sequence goes on along the minus strand of JARHVA010002817.1, from coordinate 624,350 downwards.
CCAAAAATCCTCTAACTCTTGGAACAAGAGTCCCACCAGGCATACCAAAAATTGTTGTCACTTGGATTTTCATCTTTATAGGAGACATAAATCTCTCATCATTCAAGTGGCACAATGGAATTACCTCTAGGCTTGTGGGTAGCTTAAGGAATGAGGTAAGTCTCTAGATATGGCTAGCTCCCTTGATGTACCACTTGACTACTACTACTACTACTAGCTTAGGAGGTGAAAAGGGTGAGAGATAAATGAAATCAAATATAAACTAAGGAGGTGATACACCAAATCAATTTTATGACTTCTAACCAATTACATCCTACACTTAAGACCAAACGACAAACCAAACTTACACTCCTTCAATCTTCATCTTCTCACAATAATGTTACATTGTGAGGTCATGGATGGATGTGAAAAAAATAAAGAAATATAAAAGAGGCATTGAATGGCACTAATTAAAATACTAAGTCACTAAACATTTTACATCTCCTAAAATACTTCACATGCCCTGTAAAAAAGATGTTTTCTGGCTACAAACAAGGTGAAAGAATGAGACCACATGTTAGGAATCCATAGTATTCAATAATCAAGATTTATCATCCATGTATAAAACACTTGTAAAAATTAATTAAGAGGTAAAAATTAATAATTTTATTTATTAAAAGGTATACAAATGAATAGGAATTTTCCATACTTAGCTGAAACATCCCATACAATGCCAAAATAGCCAACTCTTATAGAGTTTGTGATAGAGAGAGAAAGAGAATTCCAATGGTACATTTGTCAAGATAATAATAAAATGTATCAATGAATTTTAAAATTATATGGTTATAACCATGCAAGGTCAGGATTAAAAATTGTCAATTCAAGTCATCAAAGTTATGCAAAGTGGCCTAAAACTCCTTTTCTTGCATACAAAATTGTCTTCATGATTAGGCCTATTTGAGTGAATTTTAAATAATAAAGGTTAGATATAATGATTTTAATATAAGGTGAGGATATAATAAATACCTCTATATGCATTTTTTTCACTCCTGTTCTTCTGAAATCACTTGAAAAAGAGCCATCATCATCTATTGTCCTAAAAACTGCCCTTCTATGCACCTTGCACATTTGGCTTCCAAATTGGCATAAGTTGTGCATGAAAATTATTTTTATGGAACTAATTAAAATTTTAAAGACCCTCCATGTCATTTTAAACATTAGATGCACCTTAAAATCACTTTACTTGAAACTTTTCTCCCTTCTTTCTAGCTTGTGTATTAGGCTAGCTTTGACTAGCTAAGTTTAAAGACCTAGTTAGGGAACTTATATATTTATTCATGAAATTAAATTAATATTTGGAGTTATATTAAGTTTCAATATTTCACCCAAACTTTTTTCATCTCCTAAATCTTCCTGTATCCTACACAACACACAAAATAGTGATAAAAATCCTATTTTTTCCCCCATCCATACAATTCCATACAAATAAAAAAGTGTGGAGCATCCTTTGGATGTCCCATAAAAGTTCCAATAGTTATTATAGAAAAAATATTTCATTATAGTATCTATCCAACTCCATTTTCCAAGATTGGTCCTTAGCAAGGGTTTAGTAGGGTTTTAGGCCTATTTTTGGTCTTAACGATTGTTCATAAAGTTAAGACATCCAACTTGAGAAAAATATACAAAAATATGGCCTATTATAACCCTTATAACATACCATAACTCTTTTTTATCCCATGCATAGCTTCATGAAAGATATGAGCAATTGAAGATGGCCACTCGAGCTTGTCTTCTTGTTTCCTTGCATGTTGAGTTGGTTTTTAGCTCAAAAAGGGATTCCTTGATGTTTGTTCTAACTAAAAAAGATTATAAACCTCTTATATTAACCCAAAAATATTTTTTAATGCATTTTATTGTTTTTCTCATGTTGGAAATGAAAATGACTCTTTGTTTGGGCTTTAGGCATACCCTTATCTAACAGGCTTAACTGCACTTTAGGACTTTGCTTGACCTTTGGTGACTTTATCTATCCATAGATAGATCAAAAAAATCATTAAATTCTCCAAATATATTTTTAAATATATATTAAATCTCACTTTAAAGTGTAAATGACAAGGCTTCTCATTTAGACCATTAGGCCTATTCCTTGCTTGGTGTGTCATGACTGCAACCCTTGGTGTCCATACCACCCTGTTTGGTTTAACCTCCTAATTATTGGTTTCCCATGTTGGTATAGGTATATTACAACTTCAAAAACTCTCTTTAAATGTTTTCTTTACCTCTGGTCCACTATCTCTCCTCTTTTATCAAGAATGTAGGGCTTTATGCAAGGGGAAAGTGCCCCCTATCTGAGACAAAATAGGGGGCACTCCCCTATTCCTTTAGACAATAATGAATATTTTAAGAGATTATATAGGTCATTTTTCTCTTATATAAAAAAATTCAGATCTTTATTAGGTTTTTATATACCAAAACCTCCTTAATCTCTAAGGTAGACTGTGGAAACAACACTGTGTGTAGGGTTCTTGCAAGTAGACTATATTTAGATGATTGAAAGATATTTGTTTACCTTATAGACTACTATGGTGGAATAATTATATCCTTATGTTCATGATTAATAATTTTTTAATTTTTAATCTCACTTCAACTCCTATGTTCTTTCCTCATAACCTTTGGTCTCATGACTGTGTCTCTTCCTCCTATGATTGAGACACTATTTGTTAAGCTCTGCCTATAGGTTCATTCGGTTGTATTGAACTTAGTTATGACTTCTTGAATATTATTTTAGGCCTATTAACGTTATATAGTTCATTTTAATTATTTTAATCACCTTTAAAACCCCAAACACTATCAAACATCAAGTGTTAGCTCACTATGTACCTTTTGACTTGTGTACCCTACCTCTTAGGCTACTATAGGTAATTTGGAGCCTTTGGACCTTGGGAACATGTTTGGAATTTTGATTTATATTTATCTTGATGGAATATTAATTTCCTATGTCCACTTTATTACCTTACTTATCTCTTTCTTCATCATCATGGACCCCCAAACTTGATCACTGCCTGCCTGACTCAAACAACCCAGTTTAGGGTTCCTATAGGTAATGTTAGGGCCTTTTAAGAGGCCTAGTGAGTTAGAAAATATCATAAAGTTTCCAACATCTCCACCTAGGTTTTCATTCACTATCTAATCAAAATTGGTTTCCCATTAGTTATATTAATGCACCTTACCCTAAAATTGAGTTCATTCTTGATTAGACTGAGACATTCCCTTTTAACCTTATTATAGGTTACTATTAGGCCTTTTTATGCTATGGAGACTCTTATTTTGAAAGATAATAAGGTCATCAATCACATGTCATGGTTTGACTTACTTTGGATGTTTCCAATCACCACCAACACATCAATGTTACTCCCTGTCTTTGAGACTAAGACTTCTTTTACCCCTACCTATAAGTCATTCACAAGCATATGTACAAACTAAGAGTGTGTAAAGGAGGTCATGGAACCTCTTCTTAACCTCATGGATAGTCATTTCGGTTATTTTTATGTCACTCAACTCACCTATCCACCTATTCAAGTGTGAATTATCCATATTGTTCCTCAAAGCAACAAATGGGCCATTATCTCCTTTAGACCTATAGATCAAACTACCTGGTTTTAGTGTGTTTTCAAGCATATTTTGAGCTTTCAAACATTATCTTGTACTAACCTTTTTCCACTCATATTTTACATGTTCTTGTCACATTATAGTTCTATAAGTTTCACCTTTTTATACACCTTGAAACCTTTGGGAAACAATTTTTTTAAGGTCACCAACAACCCCCTTGACCTTTGTTTAGCACTTTTAGGGAAGAAGGACCCTAAATCTTTCATTATCTCATGATCAAGTTTTCTCATTCTAATTTGTCCTCATAATATGCCAAATTTGCATTCCTATACCCTTTTAACATGTTGGTATATTTATAAGGGGTTTTAACTCACATTTCAACACTCTATTTTGACCTCATAGCCCTCTAATGGCACCTGTAGTGTCTATTTCCATGTCTACAATTAGTGAGAAAATATAGATAGTGTGTAAGCTACAAGGTTTATGATCATTTAAAACCTTCATAATGCATTCAAATTTACTCTTAAAATTATTTTAAGGTTAAAATATATGTCAAGTCTCCCACTTCTCCTTGTGATGTCAACAATATCTCTTGTAGGTGTACATGGACTATTATACAGGTAGGGTATAAAGTTAGAGCAAAACATGTTTGTGGAAAATATCTACAAACACTTAAAATTCAATTTTCAACCTTTATATTCATGATATTCATCAAGAAACACTAAAACCAAATATAATTCATCTTCTCCATCATGAAAACTTCCTTACAACCACCTGTAGTTTGTGTAATACAGTCATAAGGTAAACTGATTATATGTGTGATTATGATTACAACTTCAATAAATATGTGAACTTGAGGAATGATATTTTAAGGTGAGAGAGGATCAAGATAACTTTTAAAACATTTCAATGAACTTAACCCAACTTTATGAATCCATGGAGAAGCACAAAGTTCTTTAAAATGGTGAAAACTGCCTATTGCACCCACAAGAGACCAGTCTAAAAATTTAAGGTTATTGGCCTATAAAAATAACCCAAAATGTGAAACCAAGAATTTAATAAATTATAGGACATATCTAAAATAATCTGTATCAAATATGAGCAATTAGTTTGTACAGAGATGTTCAAACCTAGAGAAAACTTACATGGTGCATAGATAAGTAGGAAGCTTTGGAAGCTAAACTTCAAATGGATGGTTCATGAAGAACTTCTTTATTCCAAGATGGAATGGTTTTTAGAAAGTAATGGAACTTCTAGATCAAAAAAGTGTGGAGATGATCTTTAATAAAATGGGGAGATGTTCCATGGCATCCTCACATGTGTCATGCTTCCCAATGAGCCATACATGTGTCATTTTCTTCCATTTATTTAGGAAAATTGACTTTATTCTGACTAACCTATAACTTTTTGTCCTTCTCAGTTACTTAATACTTATAATGACACATGGGGCATGGAATCACCCATTTACACTTGCACATTTTCTAATAGACCCATACAAATCATTAAATGCACCTATTTGACCCCTTAAAATGACTCAAAATGATAAATAGACCTAGAGAACTAATGACCAAATTTATTATAACATCAATTGAAATTAATTTACCAATGAAACACCTTATAAGATATTAGACCTCCTATAGACCTAAAAAACTAATTTTTTACCTATAAGTCCCCTAATTTGACTAAAAAGTCAAATTTGGTCAACAATAACCTTATGTGGGTTAGTTTTCCCCTTTTATAGGTGATCTAAGAACCATAATAAACAATTCCATTTCATATGAAAGGTGTAGATTGATTGATGTGAGAAGTCTACTAATGCTAGATATGAAATTTGATTACAACTTTTTTGGGATAACTTGTTATGAGTTTGATATAGGGTCTTTTGTTATTACTGTTGTTTTGATAAGTTTGTAAAGTTGATCAATGCAAGAAGCTTCAAATGATTAATTTTGATAAAATTGACTTAGCCATCCTTCAATATAATGATCTAAGTTTGGGTTTGTTTATTTGGTATTTATTTTTCAAGGGAGCAATCTATTTTTCAACCAATTTAATTTTGGGATGCTGTCATTCAAGGGAGCAATCTGCAATGCTAGAGACATGTGACCCAAGTGATATTTTGGTATCCCAAATTATTTTGATTCTAGGTTTAGACATGGACAAGTCTATATAGGCTTAGAGGTTTACCTTTATAAGGACAAAACTTTAGCACAAAAGGTTAATGGTAGGTGAAAGGGGTGGTTTTGAGAGACAATGACCATGGGATTTTATTTGATATGAGATGAAAAGTATCCATGAGAACCATGTTATGGGTAGATCTGTGGTACCCATATTGAGGATTAGACTATAACTATGATGGTTGATCACATGGTTCTATGTTATAATCGGTTATCCTCAAAGGGATAGGGATAGGTAAGTGAAGGTGAAAATCTCATAAATCAAGGGATGAGCTTAAGTTAGACAAAAGGGTGAGTTTGATCCTTGTTTAACAAAAGAAAGGATGCAGATGTGAAGCATTGAAGGCTCAAGCTCTAGTTTGCCTTCAAGAGAGGACAAACAATAAGCTTATGATCCATACTTGTGGGTTATGATATAGGGTTCAAGTCAATTGAAAGAAAACTTTCCTCTTTTTATTTTCTCCATGTTGGTCACATGTTGATTTTCATTTAGGATGAGGTCTCTGATATTGAATTCTTGTTCTTTCAGGTGCTTGTTATAGGAATGTTTAATTTTCTCTTGGTAGATATGAAGATGGTTAAGTGCTGCTAGGCAATACTCATCAAGTATCTCAAGTTGTGTTAGACATTCTTGATGATAGTCACTCTCAAAAATGATGTCTTGTAAGGATATATGAAGAAAAGGAATCTAGACTTCAAGAGGCAAAATTTCCTCTACTCTTAAGACTAGAGAGAAAGGGGTAGCACTTGTAGAGGTTTGAATGTTAGTGTGATAGGCCCATAAAGCAAAAGGGATGTGCAAGTGTCAATCTTGACCTGAAGCACTGACTACTTTAGTTAATATTTTGTTGAGGATTTTTTTAGAGGCTTATGCTTGTCCATTTGCTTGTAGATGGTAAGGTGAGGAAAAGCTTAAATTGATGCCAAATACATCGTAAAGACCTTAGACTTGCTTGTTTTTTAAAGATTTGCCATTATCGATGTTGATCTTATGGGGAACACTGAAATGATTGATGATATGATCATTAATGAAGTCTACTATATTGTCAGCATTGGTTGAGATGAGATAAATAGCCTCCACCCATTTGGTGAAATACTCAGTGGTTATGATGATGGATTGGTGCTACTATGAATAATGAGGATTGATTTCCTCAATGAGATCTAGTCCCCATTAAGAGAAGGGCCAAAATTCCTTGTATATTTGAAGGCCATTGCCTAGTGTGTGATATAAATTGGCATGTTATTTGACATTTAACACACTTATTTACATAATCGTAACAATCTTGGGTTATATTATAGGACATGGTGAGTTAAAATTTGATCCTACAAAAGTGGAGGTTATAGTTAAATGGCCTAAACCCAATAATGTAACTAAGGTTAGAAGTTTTCTTGGTGTAGTATAATATTGGAGAAAATTCATTGCTAATTTCTCATATATTACATCACCCTTGCATTCTTTGACTAGTACAAAATAGGTCATTCAGTGGGGAGGAAAGTAGCAAAAGGCCTTTGACACTTTAAATACAAAGATCAGTATTGCTCTTGTCTTGGCACTTCCTAATTTACATCAGACATTTGAGATCAAGACAAATGCAAGTGATTATGCTATGGGAGCTATCTTGATGCAAGGAAAGAAGCTAGTGTGCTATCATTCTGAGACCTTCATAGGTGCGATAAGAAACTATCTGACTTATGATAAGGAATTGTATGCATTATTTCAAAGCATTAAAAAATGGAAACATTAATTGATGGGTAAAGAAATAGTGATACAAATCACTAGCCCTTTCAGTATCTCCAGTCACAGGCCAAGCTACAATAGTCTAGGCATTTTCATTGGGTGGGTTTCCTATAGCGATTTCATCTTGTGATCAGGTATCAAGAAGGTATATAGAATATAGTTGCTGACATGCTTTCTAGACCTCTTATGGTAGTTACATCAATTCTTTTACAGCATGGTTCTTTGACTCATGAAAGTTATACAGAATAGTATGATGATAATGTTAAATTTAAGGATGTGTATAAAGACTTGATAAGTGGTAAATATGTAGAAGAATCAGACTATCATGTGCATAATGGACTCTTGTATCATTTGGGTAAACTTTTCATTCCTCAAAATAAAAGGGTGCACATGATTAAGGAAGCACATACTTCTCTTATTTCTAGTCATTTTAGATTTGGTAAAATGGTTGCACATTTGAGAATGTATTGTTACTGGCCCCATATGCAGCAAAATGTTTCCAAATATATCAAGGGGTGTGTTCTTTGTGCCACAAACAAACCTAGTAACAAGAAATTGGGACTCTACACTCCCTTACATGTTCCTACCCATCCTTGGGAAAGTATTTCCATAGACTTTGTAGGGGTTTACCTATGTCATGAAGAAACATGATTACTTGTATGTGGTAGTGGATAGATTTATCAAAATGTGTGTTTGATTCCATACACCAAGCAAATTATAAGGAAAGCCATGACACACTTATTCTTTTAGCATGTATGGGTTTATTTTGGTTTGCCCACTTCTATTGTTTCTAATCAAGATTCTCAATTTCTTGGGGAATTTTGGTCAACACTATGGGAATTAATGGACACTAAGTTGAATAAGAGCATTGCATTTCATCCATAGATCAATGGTCAAATAGAGGCTGTGAACCACATAGTGGTACATTTGCTTAGGGGTTATTGCAATAAACATCCCAAGTTATGGGATGAACATTTATGTTATATTTAGCATGCTTACAACCATGCACTTCATTCTTCTACTATGAAATCTCCTTTTGAAGTTTGTTATGGATATTTGCCTAAATCTCCTCTAGATGTTTGTTATGGATAGGATTCAAATATTGATGAATGTAATGATGTTGAAGCCAAGAAGTTCATTGAAAAGATACATCAAGTACACCAGATTGTCTGTGATCAGTTGGAGAAAATTTAGGCAAAGTACAAATCAAAACATGACAAACATCATGTTGATCACCAATTTGTTATAGGTGATTTGGTATGGCTTCACATCAGTAAGGAAAGGCTGACAGGTGAAGGTAAAAAGTTGAAACCAATCTAGTATGGTCCTTTCTAAATTATAGAAAAGATTGGTAATGCTTTTTGATTATATTTTCCATCTTATATGCAGATTTATTCAATTGTGAATGTGGAAAATCTGAAATTGTATGAGCCTCAAATGATTGTAGATCATGATGAGAGTGTATCCATTCCTTTTGTTGATGATTTTTCTCTTGAGTATCTAACAGAATTATAGGAAGATATAATTCTTGACAGGAAGATTTTAACGTCACAAAGGGGAGATGTTAAGTATCTTCATGTTGGTCTTAAAGGGATGTACCTAAACAAGGCCAAACAGATGGAAGCCAGAAGAGTGAGGGATAAATACCCTCACCTATTTACCAATTAATCAACTTTTGGAGGTCCAAAAGCTCTTAGTGGGGAGGATTGATTCAGGAGAATCTATGTTTTTCTTTGAAAATAAAGTCATCAAATTATGGAATGATCATTGGCATAATGCAAAGCTTGATGAGATATTTTTTATGAAATTTGAATGGGTGGCTTATGAGCTCTTATGCACAATATATCGTACATTGAAGATCAAATAGGGAAAATAAAAAATATATATTTGGATGGAACATCCAATTGGACATTGACAAGTGTCGAATGGAAAGTGGTCCACGTGGTGGGTCCTCAAGCCACCACATGGCTTGCCACCACTTATCATTCCATGGTCAAATATTATTTATAGTCACCTATTAACTATATTTTTATGTAATTAATTAATTACCATTCCAAAGACCATCGAAGGATCTATCCCATGTCTAAGACATCCAACATAACCCACTATAATATGTCACGTCCATAAGAACAACCCATATAACAAGTTTGCCACGAAGGTTCCATGCCACCACCCCATGAATTCCCATGATAATTTCAAGACTGAAATATATGTTAATTTCAATCACTTGGCATTATCTACCATGAATTTCATGGTATTTAAACATTAAACCCACTCATACTTTCCCAACTGTGGGATATTAGGATTTAGGTTTATCACCAAACCAAATGCTACAAATTCAAACCCTTATTATTTGGGGTAAAAATATAAGAGCCTCACCATGTGGAAGGTGATCCTGAGCACTATATAAAGTGTTCCAAGTTCATTTTAAAGCTAAGCTTTTGGGAATTTTTAAAGACTAAGCTAAGGAATAAGAGTGTATTAAGAGCCTTAAGAAGTATTTTAGTGCCTCAAACTTTGATATTTGGTTTGAGAGTATACTTCAAATAGAAATCAAGCTTGTGAAGATGATTTTTAATGACTTCTAAAGTAATTGTAAAAATTTACAACAATTTTTAATAAGAAGCGATCCCCATTGGAGTGGGTCCAGAGACGTAGGCTTTTAAGCCGAACTCCATTATCAAATCATGTTTGATATTTTCTGTTGGTTTTGATTATAATATTATTTCCACTCTTAAATTTTAGTCAATGAGAATTTTTAAAATTCCATAATTTATAAGGTTTTGGTCCATTACAAGTGTATTTTTCACTAATACGACACTTGTTTAATTATCAATTATGGATCAAATTTTTGGTATTAGAGCAAAATTTGGTATTTAACTATGTGCATTACTAGTGTATGTTAACAAGGTTAAGATCTAGGCAGGGTGAAGGATAATTGGTCGAGTATAATCTAGAGGTTAGATTAAGACATACTGCAGAAATGGGAGATGACGTTGAATCTGAATGAGATTTTTGACAGGCCTTCTTAGAAATGAAGGATATGGTTGACAAGCTTTACCATGAAAGCTGAAGGAAAATAGAGCATGATGAAGGTGGTAAAAGTTATGAAAAACCTTTATCCTCTTTGAATAATGGGAAAGACAAAAAAGCCATTGAATCTCTTCCTTCAGTAAAGCTAGATATTAAGTTTGAATTGTCGATGTTTAATGGTGAGATTAATGCAAAAAAGTTAGATAACTAGATAAAATAAATTGAATTATATTATAGGGTCTAGAAAATTGTAGATGATGAGGCAAAAATTCACCTAGCTACTCTTTGAATGGGAGGCACAGCTCTCATCTAGTGGGAGATTAAGTTGAAATAAAATGAGCTTAACATAGGTAACTCGATGTCCACTTGGAGTGAATTTGTTGATGCACTCAAAAAGCCATTTTATTCTTAAGGCTATATGCAGTAAGCCATGATGGATTGACAATATTTCAGACAAACTAAGGGCCAAAGTGTTTAACAATATACACAAGAATTTAGGAAAAAGGCTTCACTTTTGAATATTCCTCTTTATACACAAGAAACACTACTTTAGTACATAGGTGGGTTGCATAGTTACTTGAAACACATGATTCTTGTTCTCAATCCCACTAATTTAGATGAAGTATGTGTTAAATCTATTCATTTAGAGGTGAGAGGAAAATGATAAAAGAATATTTTCTTAAAAGTAAGCAATCTAATGTTAAGCATTCTAAAGGGCAAAGTTCTAGAAAGGGTAAACAAAAATACAATATTACTATTCGTAAAGAAGAGAGTAAGCCAATTTGCAATCACTGCAATAAAAACATGATGAGTCTAAGTGTTAGAAATTACATCCTAAGTTAAGACCTCCTAACAGGTTTAGGAAGAAGCATAAGAAAACTAATGCTATGGTTCAGGATCTAGGTTCAAATTCAGGGGATGAAACAAAGATTACAACCATGATTATGCAGAATTGTTCTTCTCTTTATATTTCTATCACTAAGTCATCTAATGTTGCTTCCTCTTTAAAACAAAAAACTATGCATGATGAAAAGAAAAGAAATGAGTTATTCCACATTAGGGTTGTTTCAAAACATACTAATATTGACACTCTATTTGATAGTGGATCACAAGAAATTTTAATTTCTAAGGAGATTACTAAAAAGTTAGGCCTACAAACAAATCCCCATCTAAAACTTTATCCACTTGGTTGGGTGTGTCATGATGCAAAGATGCAAGTAATGAAAACTTGTAGATTGAAATTTTCCATCACATATAAGTTCATAGATGAAGTTGATCTGGATGTAGTCCCTCCGAACATATGTGGGATTATTTTAGGAAGCCATTATATTTATGATAGAAAATCAGTCTTTTATAGGGAGGAGAATAAGTACTTGCTTGTTAAGAATGGTATTAAATATATAGTCAAAGCATATCACATTAAGATGAGTCTTTCCTTGGTTACTGTAGGGAAAATGAAAAGACTAGTCAATTCAAGAAAGAATTTTTGTCTCATGTTGATTAAGTCTAAGGAAAAAGAATATTCCTAGGTTATGTAAAATTATGATCCTAAACATAAGAATGAATTGGTTAAAATCATTTCTAGTTATGATGATGTGTTTCAAGATCCAAAATGGTTGCCCCCTAAAAGGAGAGTTCAACATGAAATTTATTTGTTATAGGATTCTCCTCTCCCTAAGATTGGCATGTATAGGTTGTTAGTGGTGGAAAATAAGGAAATCAAAAATCAGGTAATGAAACTTTTGGAAAAGGGTGTTATTCATCCTAGTACATCTCCTATTGGTTTGGCTATCATTTTTGTGCCAAATAAAGATGGCACATTGTGAATGTGTGTTGATTTATATGCTTTGAAAAAAATTACTATTAAGAATCATTATCCTCTTCCAGTATTGATGATTTGATAGATCAGTTAAGAAATGTTGTTTATTTCACTAGAAAAGTGGTTATCATCAGGTTAGAATTAATGATGGTGATATTTGGAAAACTACTTTTAAGACAAAATAGGGATTGTTTGAGTGCCTTGTCATGCCTTTCAGGTTGTGCAATGCACTAGCTACATTCATGCATTTGATGAATGATGTCTTCTAGCCATTCCTTGATGATTTTGTTATAGTCTACTTAGATGATATTTTGATCCTCAGTCAGTCTTGGGAAATCATGTGATTCATATTAGGAAAGTCATGGATGCATTGAGAAGGGAGAAAGTTTAATTGAAATTGTCTAAATGTGAATTTGTCAAAACCTAATTGGTTTATTTAGGTTATATTATTGGACATGGTGAGTTGAAAATTGATCCTACAAAAGTGGAGGTTATAGTTAAATGGCCTAAACCCAATAATATAACTGAGGTTAGAAGTTTTCTTGGTGCAGTACAATATTGGAGAAAATTCATTGCTAATTTCTCATATATTGCATCACCCTTACATTCTTTGACTAGTACAAAATAAGTCTTTTAGTAGGGAAGTAAGCAGAAAAAGGCCTTCGACACTTTGAAGACAAATATCAGTACTGATCTTGTCTTGGCACTTTCTAATTTGTAGCATCCATTTGAGATCAAGATGGTTGTGAGTGATTATGCTATGGGATTTATCCTGATGTAAGGAAAGAAGTTAGTATGTTATCATTCTAAGACCTTCATAGGTGTGGTAAGAAATGATCTGACTTATGATATGGAATTGTATGCATTGGTTCAAAGCATAAAGTAATGGAAACATTACTTGATAGATAAATAAATGGTGATACATACAGATCATCAGCCCCTTTAGTATCTCTAGTCATAGGCCAAGCTACAATAGTATAGGCATTTTTGTTTGATGGGTTTCCTGTAGCAATTTCATCTTGTGATCAAGTATAAAAAATGTATACAAAATAAAGTTGTTGACATGATTTCTAGACCTCCTATAGTAGTTACATCTATTCTTTTACAGTGTGGTTCTTTGACTCAAGAAAGTTATAAAGAATAATATGATGATGATGTTGGTTTAAGGATGTGTATAAAGACTTGATGAGTGGTAAACAAGTAGAAAAATCAGACTATCATGTGCATAATGGACTCTTGTATCATTTGGGTAAACTTTGAATTCCTCAAAATGAAAGGGTTCACATGATTAGGGAAGCACATACTTCTCTTATTTTTGGTCATTTTAGAGTTGGTAAAATGGTTGCACATTTGAGAATGTATTTTTACTGGCCCTGTATGCAAGAAAATGTTGCCAAATATATCAAAGGGTGTGTTTTTTTGTGCCACAAGCAAACCTAGTAATAGGAAACTAGGACTCTACACTCCCTTACCTGTTCCTACCCATCCTTGGGAAAGTATTTCCATGGATTTTGTAGGGGTTTTGCCTATGTAATGAAGGAAACATGATTACTTATATGTGGTAGTGGATACGTTTAGCAAAAATTGTGTTTTGATTCCCTGCACCAAGCAGATTATAGGGGAAGGCATGACACACTTGTTCTTTTAGCATGTATGGGTTCATTTTGGTTTTCCCACTTCTATTATTTCTGATCGGGTTTCTCAATTTCTTGGGGAATTTTGGTCAACACTATGGTAATTAATGGACACTAAGTTGAATAAGAGCACTACATTTCATCCATAGATTGATGGTCAGACAGAGGTTGTGAACCACATAGTGGTACATTTGCCTAGGGGTTTTTGTAGTAAACATCCTAAGTTGTGGGATAAATATTTATGCTATATTCAGCATGCTTACAACAGTGCACTTCATTCTTCTACTATGAAATCTCATTTTGAAGTTTGTTATGGATATTTGCCTAAGTCTCCTCTAAATGTTTGTTATGGATAGGATTCAGCTACTGTTGAATGTAATGATGTTGTTAAAGCCAAGAAGTTCATTGAAAAGATACAACAGGTACACTAGACTATCCAAGATTAGTTGGATAAAAGTTTAAAAGTTTACAAAGTAAGACATGACAAACATCATGTTGATCACCAATTTATTGTAGATGATTTGTTATGGCTTCACATCAATAAGGAAAGGCTGACAGGTGAAGGTAAAAATTTGAAACCAATCTAGTATGGTCCTTTCTAGATTATGGAAAAGATTGGTAAAAATGTTTTTTGATTAGATTTTCCATCTTATATTCATATTTATTTAGTTGTGAATGTGGAAAATCTAAAATTGTATGAGCCTCCAATGATTGTAGATCATGATGAGAGTGTATCCATTTATTTTTTTGGAGGTGGCATGTCGAGGATCACTCTAAATTTGGTAGGGTCTACCTCGATTCCTCAAAGAGAGACAATAAAGCCAATAAGTTTTCCAAATAAGACCCCAAAAACACATTTTTGGGGGTTAAATCAGACATGGAAATGGAATAGGCACTGAAAGATAATTTTGAGAACCTCTAGATGATCCTTGTGATATTTAGATTTCCCAAGGAGATCATCTACATAGTCCTCTATGATTTTATAGATGAGATCATGGAAGATGTAGGTCATCACACATTGATAGGTTGTTCCAGCGTTCTTCAGACCAAATGGCATGACCCTTTAGAAAAAGGTTTCCCATGGGGTGATGAAGGAAGTTTTATGTTGATCTTTGGGGGAAATCAAAATTTGATTATATCCCAAAAAACTGTCTATGAGAGACAACATCTCATGGCCAGCTGTGAGATTAACAAGTTGGTCAATGTTAGGCAAAGGAAAGTCATCCTTTAGACCAAAAAGGTTGAGGTCATGAAATTCAATACAGAGGCAAAGTCCCCCTATGGGTTGGGTGATGATAATGATATTATAAACCCATTATGGGTAGTCAATGGGTTGGATGAAGTCAACAAAAAAGAGACGTTGAAGCTCTCTTTTAACTAGAAGGGTGATGTGAGGGTGCATCCTACAATGTTTTTGTCTAACAGATTTAGCATCTAGATGGCTGATAATTTTATGGAGAGCAATAGAAGGGTCAATCTCAAGAATATCTTAATAGGACCAAGTAAATTATATTCTTCGGTCATGAAGTAAGGAAGGGTAATCATATTGCTCTATAGAATCTAAGGATTGACCAATCTTTACAAGGTGAGGGTTATCCTAAGTACCCAAGTTGACATCGATAGTGGATTCATTCAACATGGTTTAGATCTCAAAATATTTGTGGATAGAATAATCCCATGCACCAATATAGGTGAGATTGGAATCATCATTTTGACATTGGATGGTGTTGATGGTAGGAGAATCATTTTCTATCAATTTAAAATGAATGAGAGGAAGGGTTTTAGTTCAGCTATCGTTTTGATAGGTTAGGGGGGCTAAACAAATAGTATTGACTAAAAATAAAAGTTATGAGGAATGATTTCAAAATCCTCAAATTTTGAAAGAGGTGGGGTTGGTGAGGATGTGATGTCTTCCTCAATGGTGGTAATGGTTTTGGGTGAATCAGTGGATTCTTCTAATAATACAAACCCAAGGCCAAATAGTTCATGAGGTTTTTGGGTTTTGATCAAAGGTAACTCATGAGGTCCATGTTCATAATGGTTGAGTTCAAATACCTTCTAGGAACACAAATGTGGGTTTGTTCAAATAGGATAAATCAAAGGTAAACGATCGAGTGGAAGAGGTAGTGGTAGAAGCAATAAGTGGATGATTGACTCCCCCATAGATTAAATTAGTTTGATGGTTGGGTGACCTAAAAGAAATGATGGTTCTAATGTTAGGATCATGGTCGAGGTTCCCATACTCCTGAGGAGTAGGGAAAGTATCCAAATTTAAGAGATAATACTACCCCAATGAGAGACATTGGAACATGGGTTCTAAGGGGTCCTCTACAGGGATTTGAGAATAAGGGATAGAGGAGCTAGTTGAATCTTCAACAATGATAGGGGTGGAGTTATTATTGATCGGTGGTGAGGTAGATGATGGAGGAAAAATAACATCATTGGGTTGATATGTCATGTTTCAAGATGTGAAAAGACTAGGGTTAGCTTGTATGGTGATGACTTGACCCTCATGTTCAAATTTCACACATCGATGTAAGGTAGATGGGACATAACTCATGGCATGGATCCAAGGGAATCCAAGTAAGACATTGTATTATAACTCACATATATAATGTAAAAGATATCTAGAATTTTTTGAGGTCCCAAGTAGATGAGGAGGATGATTGTCCCCAAGGTAGTGTCTATAGTAGCATTAAAGGAGAAAAGAACTACTATAGTTTCTGACATGATACTCTTTAGAAATTGGAGTTGGTCATAATCATGAGAGGACATAATGTTAATACTATCTTCTCCATCGATCATCACCCTTTTGATGTAGTTTTGATTGATGTATGCATTGATGAAAAGGGGAGGATCAGGATCCTCAAGATGGATAAAAGGTATCTATGAATCCTAAAATGTGACAAAGGTAGAAAGTTGAAGGGATCCAACAAAGGATACAAGAGGTTGAGGGTCTTTTGTTTGAACCTCTATTGATTGGAGGGCCTCTATCAATGTTTGGTGGTGATGGGGTGAGGTGTTAATAAGTTCATAAAGGCTCATCTTCATCAGTGTTTGGTGAAGTTATTTCAAAACCACTCACTAGATAGATTCAAAAGGGTTGGAGGCAAAGGCACCTAGAATGGATATTTTGGGTTTTGGTGAAGGTGACAATGAAGGTGCTTGGGTTTAGTTTGAAGGTTGAGGGGTGGAAGGATATGTCCATGGAATGGACACTAGATTTTCCCTTATCCTTTTATTGGGTCTAAGATCAGGTAACCATATGGATAGTGTGGATTAGGGGAGGTTTTGGGCTAGAAGGTTGCTTTAGTTCCTCCTCACTTTCAGATGAGAGTGGAGTAGGTAAGTGTTAGATGGGTTCACTTGGTGGTTGGGTTGGTAATGGGCTCAAGGGAAGTTCATATAATAATAGAACACCTCATCCCATAAGTTATAGATAAGTGCTTGGAGATATTTGTAGTTTTTATGTCATGTCTAGGTGTCATATGGTATGAACAGATTAGACTGTCATTGAAACAAGATGGTTTAAGACTTAAATGGTCGAAGGGTTTGATAGGTGGTAGGATTAAGGAAGAGGTTTGTAACAACCTTTGTAGAATGGTTGAATAAGATTCAATCAAAGGTGTTGGGGGTGTCAGGTTTTTGGTTTTAGGAGTGGGAGCCTTCTTAGAAGTAGGCTTCACCGTGGAAGTTGTAGGTGGTAGAATGGTTTTGGTAGGTGGTTTTAGTTGGGATTGCTTGGTTATGGTCAGTTTTGAGGTAGATGATTTAGGGATGGGTGATTTGGATGATAAAGGTTTGGAGATAGCTGGGAAGGTAGAGGTAGATAGATTAGTTTAAAATGATAGGGATTTTAATGATTTGGTGGGGGTAGGTAAAGTTAGAATGAAAGGAGAAGGTCTAGTTTGGGTAGTTATGGGAGGGTTCATCTTCTTCATAGAAGGATGAGCTCTGAGGATGGTTAAATTATGGGGTCCTAAGATAAAAGGTAAGTGGGAAGGAGGTGGTATGGCTCTGGTTTGAGGTGGGAGTTTGGTTGGCTCCACCTTCTTAGTTTGTTCAATTGGGGTTTCTTTTGGTGGATTAGATGGGGTTAAGTACAAATTCAAAGATGGGTGAGCAAGGTTAGGTGTAGGAATTATTCTTAGATTCTTGATAGGTTTAGTTAAATAGGTGTAAGGGGATTTGATAATTTTGGATGGAGGTGGTTTAGATGGTTCCCCTATGGTTTTGGAGGGAAAAGTGTTTGATGAAGGGATTGAGGTGATGATAGGTTTGATGGTGGATGAAAGTGAGGTAAAAGGTTCATGTTTGTTTTTATATGGGAGCCCAAGATGATGCCAAAAGGTGGATCTATCAAGATTGGATTGGGAGGATAATTCTAGGCTTTGGACTAGTCTAGAGAAGGGTTTGTAAATTGGTTTAATTCCTTGGTCGTTAGTTTCAAAGATTAAGCCCATAAGTCAAGGTGAGGGGATGGTTTCTTCATCTGTGTACTTGATGGAAGGTTCCAAGATTTGAGAAGATGTTTTCTCCATGGAGGGAGTAGATAACGTGATTTATTCCTGTGGAATGGTTTCCAAAGAGATAATGGGTGGTTATATGATA
This sequence comes from Torreya grandis, assembly GCA_037957365.1. Taxonomy (NCBI): domain Eukaryota; kingdom Viridiplantae; phylum Streptophyta; class Pinopsida; order Cupressales; family Taxaceae; genus Torreya; species Torreya grandis. The sequence continues at coordinate 605,750 of JARHVA010002817.1, read as the reverse complement.
AGGGAGGAAGGTGTGATGACCTCTAGTGAAGGAATGGAGGTGGTGACTTCATTTATTTGGGTGTCCAAAGGAATGGAGGGTGAAACTACCACTTTAATTAGTGGAGTGGGAGAAGATGTATTTAAAGCAATGGTTGCCTCCTTTCATATTTCTATCAAAGGAGAGGTGGGTAGGTCCATGGTCTCACCAAGTTAAAAAGAGAGGTGGTTGTTTCCTCTATTTGGGTATCCACATGAATGGTGAGTAATTTCACCACTTCAACAAGTGAAGTGGAGCAAGAGTTAGTTGAGGCAATGGTTTCCTCAATGATAAGTTCACTAATAATAACATTGATTGTATGGACCTCATGAATGTGAGATGATTTTAGTGTGTTGCTATCATGGTTAGTAGAGGGGGCATGATTGAGAAAAGGTTACCAAAATATGTCAAGGGACTGATTTGAGGGTACATTAGGATTATCAGATCTAAGTTCTCCCTTATCAATTAAGTTTTGGATAATTGTTTTGAAGGTGTTACACCTACTAACATCATGTCCAATGATAAGGTGGAAAGCACATAGGTCATTTCATTATACCAACCAGGTGTAGGGAGAAAAGCATCAAATTGTTGGGGAGGTTTGATGGGGAGAAGCTGTATGATGTTGAATTTAAGCGACTTGTCCAAAACTCAAGCATAAGACTCCCCTACTGGAGTATATTATTTTGGGACAGCTCGGTTTTGATTTTATCTTTGTTGATTAGAAGAGTTAAAGTAATTGGTTTGGTTGGGTCAGTTAATAATTGGAGGTGGAGCAGTTTTAAATACTACGATGTTTGTGAATACCTTTTGTATGGTGTTGGGTGGTTAGATTGGTTGGTGGTTTTTGATGAGGATCATTGGATTTGAATCTAGAATTTTTATTTCTCAGCTTCATTTTCCCCTCATCAATGGCTCTAATTTTTAGTTTACATGCCATGGTGAAATCCTCATTAAAGGTTCTAAAAGTTTGAACCTATAGAGTAAGGTCAATTTTTTTGGCACAACCCTAAGAGAAAATTTCAATCAACTTGGGTTGGGGTAAAGAGAAAGAGAGTTGGTTGATAATACCTCTCCATCTAGCTATAAAATCGATAATTGATTCATCATCAAATTGCCTGATGGAATAGAGGTCGGTGATAGAGACCTTTTTAGATATATTGACTGAGAAGTGATCTAAAAAAGTTTGTGAAAGTTGGGAAAAGGAAAATATGGAGTGCTTGGTGAGATCACTATACCAATCCAAGGTTAGTCTAGATAAAGACATAAGAAAGGTACAAATGAGAAAAGCATCATCATATATGATCAAGTAGTAAGAATGGCAAAATGCTCTTAAGTGTTGTTAGGGGTCCTCCTTGCTTCAGAACTTGGAAAACTTGGGTATCTCCCATTAAGGAGGATAAGGTTGGATATAAATGGATGGGTGAATAGCTTTATTTTAGATTTGATCATAAGATAAGAGGTTATGAGCCCTAGAAATAGATGACTCTAGGTTGGTCATTTTGTCCATTAACATTTTGACTAAATCCATTTGAGGTTGGGAAGATCCATAATTGTGTGGTAGGTTTGGTTGGGGTTGAGTGGATGCAATATATGGATAAGTGATGGAAGGTTGAGATGATGCAACATATTGGTATGTGGTCATTGAAAGTTGGGATGATGCCACATAAGGTTTAATGGGCACAAAAGGTTGGGTAGAAGGTGTTATGTATCCATGTGTATTAGGAACATATTGGTAGGATTTCATGGGTATTTTTTGAGGGATTGATATGGGTTTATTTAGAGGTATGAATGGGTTAGTGTATTAAGTTTGAGTGGTAACTCTTGTACTAATAGGTGGAAAGGTAGGGGCTATAGAATGCACCAAATTTTGAAGTGGGGTAGAAATTGGAGGGTTGGTAGTGATAAGGGGAATGGTATAAATAGGGGTAGAACATATCCCTATGGTGGATGAAGTATGGGTAACAAGAGGTGAGGTTTCCCCTATGTTGGAGATGTTGGTTGGTGTAGGGGGTGTTTGGCTATTGGTTGGGATGTTAGATTAAGTTTGGGTGGAGGTATTGGATGGGATATTGGTGGAAGAAGATGCTTAGGTGATCATAGGTTGAGTGGATGTAGTGCAAATCATAATATGGGGTGGCATCCCATAAGGTGAATGTGTAGGAAGAACCAAAGCAATAGGGGTATGGTGAGATAAGGTGTTGAGGTAATGTTAGAGGGCAATAGGGTTGTTATCAAGGAAGGTAAAAAAATATGCATCACCCTTGACAACTATCTGAGGCATGGTAAGAGGGTGATAAAGATGAGAAATCTCAATATCAGAAGTATATTCCATGGAGAAAGAGGAAGAGGAAGGTGGTTCTTGGTTGGTTTGATTCCTGAACTATTGTCTAGTAAAGACCATGTGAGGAATAGAAAAGAAATGATGAAAAGATCATAACTCAAACACAAATCAAGTAAAAGGAAAAATATCTCAAGACAATAAAAACATGCAATAAAGTGCATTTAAAGACTTAAGATACTTCTTAGATCATTTTTGGCTTGTCTTAAAAAGTTTGAAGAAAAATGTTGGTTTGTAGATCAAGTACTAGAAAGGAAGTCTAAGGTTAGTTTTAGTTGTTACAGGATCTCAAAAATCTGTATTAGAAGTTAGAATGTGGATTGATATTTGGGCCTACCCCCTCACTTCACACACCATAGTGATAACAGTATCAGGTGCTTAGCCAAGATATACTAAATTTTAGAGTTTAAACTCAACCAGAGAGCTGAGTTTTGGTTTCTCTTCTTGGTAATGACCTCCAAGTAAGATAGCTAAAGGGTAAGGTTTACCACTAGGTGATGAAATCCTAATTGGGCCTTATGTCAATTATTTTGATGTGTTGATTAATTATGTGGTTTGGTAAAGTGTGTGAGAACAAGAGTGAAACTATAATTGATTACTTTGCTTTTAAGTTAACTAGATGAACTAAAAACATGCAAGCAATCAATGTATGCAAGGTTTATTTATACCCAAAATAAATTTTGAATTTTGTTGTATGAGCATATAATAAAGGAACAAAAGGGCACCTAGATGCTACTAGGTCCCACCAGGTGTGCCAAAATATTTTTCTTACTTTTTCTCATTTTTTAATTAAGGAAAAAGGTAAGAAACTAGTAATAAGGGTGTCGTAGAAGAACTTGGTTATTGTGCACATGTGATCCAAATGAGTGTGGAGATATCCTTTTTATCTTGGAAGGAAGACTTGTAGATAAAAAATCACTCATTCAAAGAGGTTGTTATAAAGATAGTAAGGTAGACTACCTAGCGTGAGCTAGATCCAAGAAGCGTGAGCTTGCTAGGAGGTTGTCAATCCACTCTTTGATAATAGTTAAGTTGAAAGAGATAAAATAAAGTACTTGAATCAAATAATATAAATAAATGAAATGAAATATAAGAATAAATAGATGTTTGATAATTAAAATAAAATAAATTTAGCAATAGTGGGTCAACACTAGTGCTAAAATAGATCAGGTAAAGTTCAAAAAATCAAGCAGGGATCTGTGAACAAGTAGGGATATAGAATTTTGAATTTGGTTTGGGGTAAGGGGTTGGAAATAACTTGTTATTTATTACCATAGTGACTATCGGTGGTTGGGCTAACCATTGGTGGTTAAGCTAACCATTGATGGTTAGGTAACCATCAACGGTTAGAGGTGACCATCGGTAGTTATGTTCACCATTTATGGTTACCTATGGATTATAAATTTGCTCAAAAGGGAGTTATAGAATGGGTTAATGATTAGGTAAGGGTTTGTTAAGGGTCTAGTTAGGGATAGGCAATTTAGAAGATAGGTGCAAGAGGTATGATTCATGCTTAGAAGATAGAAACTAAACAAACAAAGCTAAAATATAAAATGTACCTATTATTTGATGGCCGATGGTTGGTAACTGGAGTAATTTTGGTAGAGTAACAGTACTTTGCTTCAAGAGAAATTTTGGTAGAGGTTTGGATCTCTATTTCAATTTCTAAATTTTTGGAAGGAAGACTAGCTAGAAAGCTTGAATACCTGTGTTCTATAATGATTGTGATGATGGATCCATTTCATCTCCTACTACCCTCTTTTTATAGGCAAAGAGAGATAGAGGATAGAAGGTTCCCTAGGAGGTTGGCTTGTTGATTTTGATGCTTCATAGTTTGTTAGTAATGAAAAAGGTGAACATAATAAATTATGTTGTGCTAGCTTGTACACATCTAGTATTTATGTTAGAATGAGGAAGACCTGATCGTCGATGGTCAACCTAATCATCAGTGGTTATGTTGACTATCAGTGGTCGACTGTCTAGAGGTAAAAGGGTCAAGATGAGTTAAAAGGGTTGGGTTGAGGGTTACTTAGTGAGTCAAGAAGGGTTAGGTGGTCCCTAAGGGGTCCTAAAGCATTTTGACATCTAAAACTATTATGTGCATTTTTTTAGTGTCTATAGATGATGAAAATGAGGTGGACTATCAGACTACTTTGATAAATGCTCTTGAAGAACTGAAGATTAACCAGAAGATGAAGTCTAAATTCAAAGACTCTGAGGAATAATTCAATATTTTTGAGGTATAAATGAATGAAGATGCTAAGGAGTATGAATATATGGTCAAGCATCTCGGTATCAATTGGAAATCCTATCTACAAGCCTGAAAGATAAAGAATATGATTGCTCAAGGTATGTTTCTGAGATTGTATCTTTAAAATATGAGTTAGATAAGTCTACAAATAAGGTGAAATCATTTTTTAAGTTTGATAAAAAAAATTTATTGATCTAGATGATCTCCTAAAGAGTCAAAAGTCAGTTAGTGACATATTTATATTGGGTTTTAATGAAGAGCCCAAATTTACTTCTCAAGTTGACATGAATGTCAATAAGAGTAAGGTGGATCAGCGTTTGAAGACAAATCAGATCAGACAACCAAATGCCATGAGATATGCAAATTTCAATGGTTACTACTATATTTGTAATCAGTTTGGGCATAGAGTTAAAGAATGTAGAAGACCTATTAAAAATGAGTTTGCATGGGATTATTATGGGGGTCATCAGTCAAAAGGAATGAGCAAGGTTAAGTGCTTCAATTATATTAATGGACACTTTACTAAGCATTATCCAAATAAGAAAAGGCAAGGTAAGTCTACTTCAAAAAGAGTAGTTTGTTTCAGTTGTCATGACATTGGACACCTTGATTATGGTTTACTACAACTATCAAAAAAAGGTCACATTGCTAGATTCTACAAGCAGAGGCCTACAAGTCAGAATAGGTTTGATCAGGCTCTTAGAGTACAAGGAAGAAGGCAAGTTAACTCATGGAACCCAAAGGTGGAATATGTGAGTCATGATGAGTTTGTAGGTCCAAGTGATCTATTTGTTATGGTAGAGAATGCTTCAGAAGTTGAAGAGTACCAATGGCTCTCATTGTCTGCTCATGTTCAGAATGAAGAGACCAAACTCAAAGAGAAGACCAAGGTATTGGTTGAGGTAAGTTATAAGATGTGTGTGGATCCAAGTGGACATCCTACTATTGTTTCACAAGTATTATTCAAAGTCCATCAATTGTCTATGCCTATTAATGAGGTTTCAAGCTACAAGGTTGATTCTTCAAATGAAAAGGTATGTCAAGATTTCATAGTTGCTCCATGTGTTATCAATTCTATCTTAGAAGAGAAGGAGGGTGATATAGAAAAAGAACCAATTATCATAGTTAAAACTAATAAGAAGAAGAATAAGAACAAAAGGTCTTATATATATAAGAGGATTGGAGTGGTTACTAAGGAGATGTGGGCCACTCCTAGCTTCACTTTGTTTTAGAGCATTATAGTGCAAAGGATGTCTTTGTCTATGCTTCTTAAGAGACTCCTTTCAGTGGAGAATCAAGTGTTATTGAGGTGTTATTCAAATCATTCTAGAAGACTAGAGTTGAATTTTCTTAGTTGGATCAGGTATGTCTAGGTGGAAAATATGTTGAGGTGATGTCATGATGTTGATAATTGTATATGGAGCAGTCTATAGGATTAGATTGAAAGTTCCTAGATGGCAAAGGAGGATTTGTGAGTTGTCAAGATGATCTTTTTGCATAAAATTTTATGTTAACCTTATTCTAGCATGATCCAAGTGGTATTGTGATTTTAAGGTACGTTAAAGTCAAATTAAAGATTTTGGTTTGCTTTCAAGTTTCCCAGTTTGTACTTAAGACTATATAAATCATAAATTGGTTTATAGGAAGTCTTTGTTCCCAAAGTTATGGAGGCTCAAATTCTGGTCCAAAAGTGTGTAATGGTTGTCTCTAGATGTACAAGAAGTTTTAAAGGTGGACGTTGACTAGAAGGTGTTATGTTGACCTTGTTTGTTTTGAGTTTCTAGGATTTTGGGATTTGCTAGAAAAGTGGTTTACCTTGTGATTTGAGGTCTAAGGCTTCTTCATAATTTGAATGGGTCAAATGGGTTATCAAATCAAGCTTCATAGATATTTTAAGGTTTGTATTTCTCAAGTTACTCAATTTTTTGTCAAGTTGGAGGCTTAATTAGATAGAAAGTTTGTGAAGAAAGTATATTACAAAGGATGAACTAGTTGTTTCAAATTTATGTGCTTGAGTGGGCATGTGAGAGTTCCCTAGATATGAATTTTTAGGTCTTAAATATGTGACTTATGAAAGTTGTGGGCTCTACAAGTTCTAGGTAGGGTTACAAGGAAACTAGACAGGCCTAGTGAGAAGAAGAGTCTTTTCTGCTTAGTTTCTCCATAAGAACAAGGCATGAGTATTTCAAGGTGAGTTCTCAAGTTTTTTTAGAGTATGTTTCCTATTTGGTGTGTGGCATGAAGTTTTGTTGGTGGTTTTTGAGGTGGCTTGAGAGAGAAGGCTAGTAAGCTTGCATAATGTTTATTCATAGTGTATGGAGATCTGAAGATGTTTAAGTGGAAAAATAGCTTATATATCTTAGGGGGAGTCCCCCTCAAATGTTTCTTGGTGAGTTCCATCAAATGTCAGTGTTTTGTGTGTTTTGTCTTCATTGGTTACAATGTTTGGTTGAAAAAGATAGTGTTGACATGGAGCAAGAGGAAGTTATCAAGACAAGAAGAGGTAGGATCAAGTTAAAGGGGAGTTTGTATCATATTTATAAGATATTCCTTTACTATTGATAGTATTTTCAGGTCCTCATGATTAGTTAGTGTCAAATTTGTCATTATGTCAAAGGGGGAGAAAGTTCCTATTATGGAGTACTTGAAGAGAGAGAAGGTGAGCTGAATGATGTTTTGTTGACATCAATGATAAAGGGGGATATTATTAGAGAGTTCTCAATGATTTCATATTGATGTCATGGTGATGTCATGGAGGTCACTTGGTGAGTGCATGAAGTGTTTTGATAGCCTAAGTAAAAATGACAAAGTGTGCAATATACTTGTCAAAGTGTGCTTGAAAATGGATTGGTTGATCTTCAGTTTTGGATTGATTAGAGATGTTCAAAGATGAGTATTAAGTATTAAGAATGTGAAATGGGTCATATAATATGTTTTATATGCTATGGAGATCTTGTGTGCATAAGTGGAATTCACTCAGATCATCATTGTTCTCATCTAGACATTTTGGGTCCAATGGCAAAAAATTTGAGTAGGCAATCTGTTGACATCACCATTGCCATGTGTGGATAGATCAGGGGGAGTTGGTCATATGGTTGTGATCACATTATTCCCTAGTTGTTATACACTAAATCTTAAGTCATGCACCGAAGTGCAATCAAATATATGTGGGTGTAAATTTGGACTCTCATGTATTTTGATAGTTTTTTCTATGTTCAACTAGAGTTGATTAAACATGTTGATGATGTCAGCTTCTATTTATACAGATTAATATAACAACGTTAAATATCAAACAAGATCAATGGTTCATGATTGAACTAATCTATAAGGACATGAGATGAGAGCATAATATCTGAAGTTTAATTTTGACCATTTGAATTTAAATATTTGAATTTAATAAAGGAAATACCAGTGTCTGTGTTTTTATCCATATCTTTTGATCTAGGATGAATTTGACCATGCATTTAAAAAAAATGTTATAGAGGACTCCAAGATACATCAATAAATATAAATTTAAAGGTTTGAATATATGTATATACAAATATATTGAGCTCTAAATTTTATTTTGTGTTTGATTGTGTTATGTAAGTGATCGGAGAAGGGTAGTTGAGCTCATTCTAATGTTGTTTTGATATCTCATAATGAATTAGTTATTGAATAATATTATATACTCTATAAGGATGATCTATGTAATTTATGAATGTTTTACCAATCATATACATTATGAACAAAGGTTTATAACTTGAATGTGTATTCGTTCATGGTGACTATATACACAGAATATTGTTTACGTGATTTATGCTTAAGTAAAAGGGTACTGTGATGGGTATGGACACTTAAGGATGACTTAAAGATCATGTGGAATGGGTCCATGCTTTTGAAAAGTGTTCTTATGTTCTTATTTTTCTCAAATATGTGTCAAAGAGGTGAATGGGTCATTATAGGACCTAAAGGTGACTTAGGCCTATTTGAAAGTGGATTGTGCTTAAGTGTGACCAATGTGAGATGCCTTAAGGGTGAATGCATGTTTTTTGGCTGACCAAAAAATATTTTGGAATTGATAATTCATGAATTCTCTATATGTAGTGAAACCAAATATATTGGTTTTTAGGTGTGTAGAAGATAAGTGAGTGAGACTAGTGTAAGGTGTATGTGAGATTTGTGGAGTGAAGGAAAGCTAGAGTTCCCAATTGGATGAGTTGATAAGTAGAGAAGATTGATGACTATGTGTATGACCTATAGGTCATATTTTTGATGTTATAAAAGTGCTCTTATAGATTGAGGATATGTGAAGAGGTCTGAGTGTGCATATGAGGCTTGTTTGAGATAGAGAGGAAGTTTTTGTAGGGGTTAGATAGATAGAGATCCATCATCAAGAGTTGAATACATCATTTCTAAGGTGGAGGTGTTCAAAGGAGGGTCTAAAGGACTTGGTGTTCTTTAGGGGCAATTTTTTCATATTTCACTAAATACCTTTAGTCAGGAGGATATGATCAAGGTTTTTTGGTCTAAAAGAGTTGACCAGTCTCTTATTTATAATTTATTATAGGACAGTAGTCCATGTGTTATAGGCTTGAGAGTGGGTTTTATTCCCCATGATGGTTTCCCATAGGAACTTTGTGTTATGTGTTTAATCTTGTGTATGCATTAAATGAATAAGCTCTCTTGTTAATGCTTCTTGATCAAGTTGATATATGTTGATTGTTTAATAGTTTGAAAGGATTGAAATATCTAGGCTCAATGATTCACCCCCCCATCTCATTGATTGTACCTCTAACACAATGAGCATAACAGAGATAAAAAAATAGAAGTTTGTTGACAATGTAGAGGAATAACCTTAAGAAGGTGAGCCCAGCCACTTTCATGTTGACACCTTGAAAGGATAGTAGTAGGTGTTTAAATAAAAGGAGTAGCATCAATAATTATACCATGAACCTTTAAATATAACCAAAGTGAACATAGGCTCAAAGGAGGAACCAAATATTACTACCATTGGAGACTATTAGATGAATGTAGAATCAGCATGCATTATTGAGATCTTCCATGAATTTAAATACCTATTCCTAGGGAGTTATCTAGAAATTAAATGAATCCATTCTTATTTATGTAAAATGAAGATCAACTTGGTGAAAATCACTAGGCCATTAAATAAATGAACATATTGAATGAATCTCAACCTTCGTGTTAAGGTAAAGATTAAAATTGGAAACATGTTGGTTGTAGGTGTAATCTACCTAGTGGATAAATCTAAATGGGTGAGCCCCATGGTTATCAGCATCAATAAGGATGGATGCATCAAGATCTATGTTGACTATCACCTCCTCAATATATCATGCATAATAGACCCATTTCCCACTCCCCTTACTAAGGATATTCTTGAAGGGCTGGTAGGATGTGAGGTGTATATGTTCACTGATGGTTTATTTATCTATCATCATGTCCATATTTAAGAGAAATAAAAATAAAATACCACCTTCACAATAGAGTGGGGTTCATTCACCTAAAATTGTATTCCCTTTGGTTATAATAATTCCCTTATGATCTTCTCATGGATAGTTATTACTACCTTCAAATACTTTGTCCACCACTTTCTCTAAGTGTATCTTAATGACTAGACAGTCTACAGAGTAGTAAACGACCACCATGAAAACTTAAGGCACATGTTTGAGTGTTTCCACCAACTTCATATTAATCTAAATTTTAATAAGTGCATCTTTGCCACCCCTTTTGGCACATTGCTTGGTCACGTCATTTGTAAATAAGGTCTTCTCATCAATCCTACTAAGGGGAGATCATTATTGAATTGAAGCCCCCATAAATTAGTATGAGTTTCATGCTTTATTATGGCATCTAGTTATTACCATAAATTCATATAATATTATGCCAAGATTTCCATGCCACTATAGGAGCTCCTATGAAATCATGAACCATTTATTTAGGGTGAATCATAAGAAAAGAAATTTGAGATATTGAAGCATAAATTAGCTAGTGCGTTAATCTTACAATTCACCAAATTGATCACTCTTTTTCATGTCCATTTATATGATTTAGGGACAAAAATTGATTTTATTCTATCCCAACCAAGTGAAAACAATATCAACCACCTAATCCACTTTACAAGCTAGAAGCTCACATTATCTAAGCATAATCACACCATCATTGAGTGCAAGGCCCTAACAATGATTTATGCACTTCAAAAAAAAATGGTACTTTTTGGCCACCCCTTTTATATTATTCACTAATCATGAGGCCTTGAATTACTTAGTTAGTAATCCCACTCTCCATGAGTGCATTTTTTTCTAGATAGTCCTCTTCCAAGAATTCTAGATTTTTATGGTCATGAAACCAAGCAAGTAGAATTCAGGTCCTGATAGATTATCTTAGATCACCATTAGAGAAGACACGCACCCCATCTCATATAATATGTCATATTCCTAGTTATACAAAGTACAACATGTCTCGTATGAATTTAATGAAATTATTGCCTTACTCACTTCTGGAGTCATGCCTAAGAACATCTTTACTAAGGGGAATAAATATTTAACCATTTGTGTTTCCCCTTATCAACTAATTGGAGGGGAGATATAAAAAATAGGATTTCATAAGATCCTACACTGATGTATTATATAACATGAGCACAATGGTGTATTTTAGTAAGCACATGAAGGCATACCAATGGCCATTTTCTTGGCAAGGCTATTGCCAAAAAATTATACTATTTGGTCTTTTGTTCAAATATGAAACAAACTATTCATGTAAATGTGATATGTGATATAGGACTGAGAAGCCTAATCATAGGGATGAGATGCCCCTAATCCCCATTCTGGCATAAACACCTTTTGAGAAATGGGACATTAACTTCTTGGGTCTTATTTCTCAGTTTATGCGAAGGATTGGAATGTGGTACATCATCATTGTAATAGACTACTTCACTAGATGGGTCAAGGTTGGGTCCATAAAAATTTTACTACTACCATAGCCACACATTTTATTTGGGAAAATATTATCATCTAAAATTATTCCCCCTCAATTTTACTAGTGACCAGGGCACCCACTTCATCAATGAAACTATGTGGATTCTACTTTCCAAATTCATGATCGCACATCATAAGACAATGCCCTATCATCTTCAGTCAAATCAAACTACCAAAAATCTCAATAAAACATTAAGTAATTTACTAACTAAGATCTATAATTTAGGATGCAATGATGCAATGATGCAATAACATCCTATAAAACATGTAAATCTAGTCTTATAAGTGGTCTTATGTGATGTCCCTTACTTAGGGGCTCTTTTATCTGCACAAAAGCTCTGATACCACTGTAATGTCCCTTACTTAGGGGCTCTTTTTTTCTGCACAAAAGCTCTGATACCACTATGATGTCCCCTTCCAACAGGGAATATATAAACTCTAAAGCTCTTACCAAAGATCCAATTTTTGCAAAATAAATTCAGATTACAGATAAACAATAACCATAGTAAATCTTACAATAGCAGATCAAAGATCTTATCACTAGTTCTGATGAGTACAATTACAGTCCTCTCTTGTGCAAATCAAAGAATATTATAGATATGGTCTTAAAACCCTGAATTCATGCAAACTGGGAATAAACTTGCAATTCTGGAAGTCTTGGCTTTTCTGTGTCGACACACAGACGCAGTCGTCGATCGATATCTTGCCGACGTCGGTCACTGTCAGTCGGATTTTTGCCGACGTCGGTCTTAAGTCGACCGATGTCGGTCACTGGAAGCTCTCTGTCTACCGAGATCGGTGCTTGAGTGGATCTGTACGGACCTGTATGGACTTAGTACGGCCGCCAACCTGTCTGTTCTTAACCCCTGATAGCTGAACAACCTGATCTCAAGAATATATATCCTAACACAGAAGATCTATATCTGTATAACTTATTGGATCAAAACTAAATAAAGAAATACCTGAAATTCTGTGATAACTTCTGGATGAAGCTATCTCTCAAATTTGTACCTCTGTGATAACTTCTGGATGAAGCTATCTCTCAATTTGGCAATAGATCAGCTAATATTTTACAGCCTCTGAATCGCACACAATGAAGAGTTGACGTTCTCCACTGCAAATGGAATCCTAGAACCCTTGGCTTAGTCTTCACAGAAGAAATTCTTCAAAATCAATAATCAATTCATACATAATCAATAATGGCCTCCCTGAGAAACCCTTATACCCTCAAAAGATATGCTTGCCCTAATTAGGGTTTCTTAAATTAGCATTAGGGTTTCTAATTTAAAATTAGACCAAATAATTAATATTTGATTAAATCAATCAAATATTAATATCTCCCTCAATATACGTCGGATCCTTGAATCGATCGAAGCTGGTGAATCAGGGAGTGATTCTGCACATGACCATACCAAAATAAGGGTGCTCCGCTACATGTCAAATATCCCTAAATAATAGGAGCATCAAGCAAACATGTCTGAAAGACCCCGAATGAATGCCCACTGAAACCATTCTGCAAATTGAAGTTAATCCAATCTCCATTATGACCCTCTATCCATCCTATTAGCCTATGAAGGTCGCATAATAGGCTAATCATGAAGTCTGTCAATGTCCTCTAAAAAGGGGACATGACATCTTAGGAGTCTTAGTAGGTTTTCTTGGTAATAATAAGTCTTCTTGAGGCATTTGTAGTTGTGTTGGGTCATATAGGTCTTTGGAGTGGTTTCCCTCCAAAACACTAAAATTGAAATTACAAAGGTCTTATATATGTAAATTTCATGTAATAAGTCATGTGTGTGGAATATAATAAAGTTATAAAAAGCTTATCTTATGTAGCTTGGTGTGTTGGGAAGTATAAGTCGATATGAGAGTCATAAATTCTTGTGTAACTATCAATTTGCCTTATAAAGTCAATTGGATATCAATAGTCCAAATAAAGAGGAGGAATCTTGTACTAGTCCAACCAATTACCCAGCTTGGCATACACTTCAACAACTCAATTATTATCATCCCTAACATCATGAAAAAAATACAAGATGGAAAGAAGCATAAAAGATCAGTTATCATCATTTTTAAAGGGGGAAGAGTTGACATTCCATCAAGGTAATGTAGGAGTGGTGCAGTTATAAGATTCATTTACCCTATAAATAATAGTGTGTGTTTGAGACTTCATTGTATTTAGATGAATTATTGTGTATATAATGGATATTTTGTCTAGAATATAATTCTATCAGTCAACATCTATAAATATTCTATTTTATGTGCATAATATTCACTTATTGTCTCATGTCATGCATAAATAGAGATGCATGGGTCTCATTGATCGATAGTAAATGTCAGGGGAGACACTTTAGATTATAATCTAGGTATATAAATATGATTTTTGTGAAACTTTGGTGATACTACATTAAAATCAATACATGGTGAGTTAAGAGTTCATGTAACTTTTATTTTGCATATCAGTAACTGTGTGCAGTTACCTTGAACATGAAATATCAATGCATGAGAAATATTAAGGGTTACAACGGTTGTTAGAGGATACTAAGATTAACTTATAAGCATTGAAATCATCCAAAAAAATTAAAAGAAGAAAAAAATGTCTCGGTATGTTACACCATTGGTTCAAGTCTCTTGAGTGACATATTGGTCAAGGAAGCCTAAATCATAATTTTTTATAGCATCGAAATAGACAAAGGGTGAAATTTGAATATATCTACCTTAACGCTTGAAAATTTTGGGTAAAGAGTCATTAACATTTTGGGGCCTTTGTAAACATATTAGCAAGGTGATCTATGTTATTTATGATATGTTAAAGTGAGATCCTTGGAAAAGAGCAAACCAAGCCTTCAAAAGGAAATTAAACATTACGTGTAATGGTTTGAAAATTTAGAGACATGTACGTGGGCTAAAGAACTCGAATATATAGATATGGAAATACATGTTCATCAAGATGGATACCAGAATGAGATATAGAGATGAATGTATATGTTTTAGAGGCTAATTAATGATGAAAGAAGGAAAATGTGATAGAGATACAAATGTGTACCAAGAACTAACTTGGGAAACTACTGAAGGAGTTATGTTTAGAATCAAAACCTGATCCAATAGAAAAATCATCATGATTGAAAAATAATTAGTGTAGATGGGAAGTAGTTGTCTAAATCCTTGAATAAAGAGGCACAAAAGTATATTGATGAGTTTCTATTTATGTCAAACATCGAAGACATTGAATTCTCATAATGCAGGTGCTCATGGAAAAAAATTAGGAAATGATGGTGTGGTTCTTCTATATTTACAGTGGAAAACAAATCTTGATAATCCACCTTAGTTTAGCAGGGTAGATTTACATCAAATAGTTGACCAAGATTAATAAGTAGTGTTAGACTTGAAATCAGGATTGTACTATAGAAGTGTAAGTTGTGGATAGTGCATCATTTTTGGTATCAGAGTAAAGAACGAGCTCTTAGAAAAGCAACTACATCAAGGAATCAGGTACACAAAAATGTTTATGAAAATAGTGTTTTGAAGAAATTGTATGTTAGCAAATTATGTTGGTGAAATGTTATGTAGCCAAATCCATCCAAGTAAAGGTGAATTGAAGCTTAGAAAGAAATAAAGGTTCTTGGAAAACCTTGAAAGAAAGGATTGGTGATAATAAGAAGACCCTCCTAGACAAGATGTATATATAGACAACCTTGAAAGGTACATGTTTTTATTTATTGTACCTATTTGCATTTATCAAATTGAAAAAGGTTTAAGAAAGAAAAGCAGAAACCTTGAAGTGAAAGTAAAGAGTGAGTGGAAAGATACAGTCCAAAATCCATAGAGGCTTGAAGAGAGAATAAAGGGAGCTAATAAGAAGCTCAAAAGAAAGAGGGGAAGAGCCCAAGTTGAAGGACTAAGTGATATCAAAAGACTAGGCAAAAGAGGAGAAAGCCTAGGTGAGATATCAAAGAAAGTAGAATAGATTTTCTTGAGAGAAGTGAGATTGAGAAAAGAAAAGAGAGAGGTAGAGAGCACATGGATTCTCAAAGGAAGAGTGAGAAAATGATGAGGGACTCAATGAAAGATCAATGCCACAAAAGAATGAAAATGAGAGAGTTGATTTCAGAAAAGGATATGGCTGATCTACAGGAGAGAATATAGAAGCTAAGCTTGTTAGTTGAAACTATGATGGAAAACAATAGCCAAGCATATGGATGGAGAATGAGATGCAAGGTGAAATGGCCAATAAAATAATTAATTGAAAGAAAAAGAAGACAGTAGATGACAAAGAAGATAAAGAAGCATAAAGGATGTTAGAAAACCATCCAAAAGGAAAAAGAATTGGAGGGCAATCAAGCCTAAAAAGTTTTTTTTAACAATATTTGTAAAAATATGTTTGCTAATACACAAGTGCATGAATATGATACCATAGAAAATACATTATTCCTAGAAGAAAATGAAGAAACATATTAAGAAGTTGGTTACAAACATGCAACAGCAAGGATAAGAAGTAATGAAAACATCTCTCATTGTGGAGATTAAAGATGCAGATGAAGAGGTGATAGAGGCGTTTCTAGCTTCTATTGAGATGAGACATGAGAACATCAGTAGAGAACTTTTAAAACAAGGAATGATGCCAATAAAGGAGACAGATATGGAGGCTATTTGGTCTCAAAAAAAAATCTATAATTTTAATTTGAGTATGTGTATGCAAGAATAAGAAGCTTGAAAGAAGAAGAAGATAATAAAGAGATGAAGTCCTCTTATGAGGATTCTAAAATTGAGGAATAAGAATTTTTAAGTGAACAAAACCAAGGGGAAAGAGAATCAAAGCTACAAACAATAAATGAGGTAAAAATTTTGTAAAATTTTCACACTAATGCTACTTTTGAATACATGGATATAGGTGAAAATAAGAAATCAGAGAAAAAGAAAGAATAAAAATGGAAATAGGAAGAAAATTTGACAAATAATGGAGTATTGGTACAAACAATATTATTTATTTGTACATTATTTAGTCATGATTTCAATATTTGGTTTAGAGATGTGGTGAATCAAGCAAAAGAATTTTGTCTTTATGTTGAAAGTTTGAGATGTGTAGCTAATAAAGGAAGGTTAAGACTCAGTTGGAATTACTTGAGTGAATAAATACATAAAATGAGAAAGAAAAATGAGAAAAGAAGGAAAAGTCAAAAAAAGTTATGGAGAGTGAGAGTACAAGTGATCCATTTGAAGCAGATAAAGAGAAGCAAAAGCACAAGAAAAAGCATTTCTTTTAAGGAATCTTGGCTATCATTTATTTGGTAGTCATCTTGATGACAAAAGATAGGTCCCAAGGACCTAAATAACCAATAGTTTTCTTTAACAAGTTTATTTATTGTGTATGTACAGGTGTAGCTAACAAAGGAGAGAAGAATGTGAAAAAAAAATATGTAAAAAGATCTATGCTACCTATGTTGAAGAATGAAAATGATAAACCAGTCCTACAAGCCATTCAAATACCAATAAGATACAAGCAACAAAGAATAATGATGGTATATTGTAGAGAAGGATTAGGATAAGTTCAGTTCTTGAGCGAAGGATTAGGAGAAGTTTAGTTCTTAAGAGAAGACATGGAGATGGTAGAATTTGTGACTCAAAGCAAGAGCATCAAAGTCAAAATGAAAGGATTCATCTTCAAGGTTGGGTTACATCAGCAAGGTAAGTTATGGGATCCAAGAATACATCACAAGAAAAGAGATGAAGATAAGAAGAAAAAGATTGATAAAGAGTATATATAGTTGAATCATCATGTGCAAGAGCACAAGAAAGCTTTCAAGAGTGGTAATTTGATGCAATAACATCCTATAAAACATGTACATCTGGTCTTATAAGTGGTCTTAGGAGTCTTAGTAGGTTTTCTTGGTAATAATAAGTCTTATTGAGGAATTTGTAGTTGTGTTGGGTCATATAGGTCTTTGGAGTGGTTTCCCTCCAAAACACTAAAATTGAAATTGCAAAGGTCTTATATATGTAAATTTCATGTAATAAGTCATGTGTGTGGAATATAATAAAGTTATATAAAGTTTATCCTATGTAGTTAGGTGTATTGGGAAGTCTTATTTAGTATGAGAGTCATAAATGCTTGTGTAACTATCAAGTTACCTTATAAAGTCAATTGGCTATCAATAATCCAAAGAAAGAGGAGGAATCTTGTACTAGTCCAACCAATTACCTAGCTTGGCATACACTTTAACAACTAGATGAATGTCATCCCTAACATCATGGAAACTATCCAAGATAGAAAGAAGCATAAAAGATCAGTTATCATCATTTTTAAAGGGGGAAGATTTGACAGTCTACTAAGGTAATGTAAGGGTGGTGTAATTCTAAGAATCATTTACCCTATAAATAATAGTGTGTGTTTGAGACTTCATTGTATTTAGATGAATTATTGTGTATATAATGGATATTCTATCTAGAATCTAATTCTATCAGTCAATGTCTACAAATATTCCATTTTATGTGCATAATATTCAGTTATTGTCTCATGTCACACATAAATATAGATGCATGGGTCTCATTGATCAATAGTAAATGTCGGGTGAGACACTTTAGTTTATAATCTGGGTATATGAATATGATTTTAATAAAAATTTGGTGATACAACATTGAAATCGATACATGGCGAGTTAAGAGTTCATGGAACTTTTGTTTTACATATCAGTAACCATGTGCAATTACCTTGAACACATGATATCAATGCATAAGCAATATTGAGGGTTGAAATAGTTGTTAGAGGATACTAAGAGTAACTTATAAGCATTGAAATCATCCCAAAAAAATTAAAAGAAGAATTAAACATCTTGATCTGTTACATCATTGGTTTGAGTCTCTTGAGCGACATATTGGTCAAAGAAGCCTAAATCAGAATTCTGAATAGCATCGAAATGGACAAAGGGTGAAATTTGAATATATATACCTTGACACTTGAAGACATTGGGTGAAGAGTCGCTATCATTTCAGGGCCTTTGTAAACATATTATCAAGGTGATCTATGTTATTTATGATCTGTTAAAGTGAGATCCTTGGAAAAGAGTAAACCAAGCCTACAAGAAGAAATTGAACGTTACATGTAATGGTTTGAAAATTTAGAGATGTGTACGTGGCCTAAATAACTTAAATGTATAGAGATATAAATGCATGTTCATCAATATGGATACTAGAATGAGATATAGAGATGAATGTATATGTTTTAAAGGCTAGTTAATGATGAAGGAAGGAGAATGTGATAGAGATACGAACGTGTATCAAGAACTTGGGAAACTACTGAAGGAGTTATGTTTAGAATTAAAACATGATCCAAGAGAAAGATCATCATGATTGACAAATAATTAATGTAGGTAGGAAGCAATTTTCTAAATCCTTAAATAAGGAGGCAAAAAATTATATTTATGAGTTTCTATCTATACCAAACATTGAAGACATTGAATTCTCATAATGCAATTGCTCATGGTAGAAATTTAGAAAATGAAGGTGCAATTCTTCTATGGTTATAGTGGAAAACAAATCTCGATAATCCACCTCAATTTAGTAGGGTAGATTTATATCAGATAGTTGACCAAGATTAATAAGTAGTGTTAGACTTGAAATCAAGCTCATACTATAGAAGTGTAAGTTGTGGATAGTGCATCATGCAAGGACTAGGATGACCAAGCTTCAATGGTCTTATGGGCCTATCGCACCATGTATAAGTTCTTGAATAATTATACACCATTTCAACTCGTGTTTGGAATTAAATCTATCCTACTCATGGACTTCTTGATGCCTTCCCTATATATCAACTAAGTTGGTCACCTTAATGACATTGAGTCCCTAGATGCACACCTAAAACTTTTAATGAAAATGGATGAACATTGTGCCATTGATCAGTAGATCTAGAATGTAGAGAAGGTCAGGATGAAAGTTTGGCATGGTAACCATATCAAGGGCAAGATATTCATTAATAATTCCCATGTTATCCTTTATGACTCTAGGTACCTAAATCACCCTGGTAAGCTTCAGATATTATCACTCAATCATTATTTAATTCATGACATTTTAGATAGTAGTGCATATAAACTACACGCATTAAGTAGTGAAATTATCCCTAGGCATTTCAATGAGAACCAACTCAAGTTGTATCATACTTAATATGTTTGAGTGATACTTATAAAAGGATTCTTCTACCAAGTTATAGGCTTTATAATACACTTGCTTTCAATACTTTCCTTTTGTTAGAATAGAATAGATCCTATGCATGGTAGTTTCACACAAATGGATTTTTAGATTTTTTTCCTTCACTAGAAATACTTAGACATATAATGGTTATGACCTTTAAAGAAATCCCCCACTTGACTTGCCTAGCTAGATCCTATGCATGGTAGTTGCATGAATCATGAAATCACCTATCATAATTTAAGGGCCCAAGATATGACTCAACTACCTTAGCACAGGTGGATTGGATAGGCAGCCAACCAAACAGAAGGATAGTTTTCAACCTATGGACTAGACCAGTCGATGACCCACCCCTTTGTCATTTATAAATGAAGGCATTTTGCCCATAGAAAAGGTTGCCAAAAATAATTTTTATTTAATGAGGTTACTATTAGAAAAGTATGAGAGACAGATATTGTGTGGAGAAGCTAAGAGGCTCAAAGGGAGGAGAAGGATAAAGACCTAAGGAACAAGCTCTGAAGTTTGGACAGAAGAGCCTAAAGCTAGTAAATGGAGATGGGAATCCTCTTTCTAAATCCAAAATGTTACAATTCTTAAGGACCCACACATTATTTTACTTTGTATAGGAAATTTTAATCAAGGAGGCTATGAAGTTTAGACTCCTACATCTTTTTGGAGATCATAGGAATATTAAGGGCCTATAAGCAGTAGGGAAGAGACTAAAAATATCACTAACAAAGTTGAACAATCATGTAGGAGATGAATCACGAAGGATTTAATTCCCTCCATCAAGCACAGATAGGTAAAGGGAAAGAAGTACAAGATAATACATGGGGATCTCAATAAATACTCATGCATTAATAAGATCTGGAGGAGGAGAGGATTTAGATCAGAGGCAACAAGCACAATTCTATGTTGAATAAATTGTTAGTATTGCTTGGGAAGAGAAAATGCAATGGAATTGTTCACTTGGAGGATGGTGAGACTTCAAAGATAAAACCAAATTGCAAGGTAACAAGAGGAGATAGTATGTCTCTACATTACTATCCTTAGTAGTGTTTGTATATACTTAATAGAAGGTGACAAGAAGTCCAAAGGGGTGGCAGAATTTCTCCAAGTCAAGAAGCATCCCTTGACTAAAGTTACCCTCACTTTTGAGGGTAATCTAGGTGTAGACTATGATAAATTGGTGCACCAATAATAATAAATTGTTGGGTTAAGTCCACTCACCCAAGCCCAAATAATATGGCCCCAAGAGGCATGAATAACTTATTGGATTACAGAGGCTCTTGCATGAGATACCATGCATGTCTTGATAGAGGTTAAAATGAGGTACAAGGATGTGAGGAATAATTACACAAGAGATGCATGGTGAGATGAAAAGGAGGGCCATCAGTAAATAGATGATAGGAATGTACCCTACCAAATCACTTGGATCCATCCTGGAAGAGAATCACCAAGGAAGTAAAAAGGGTAGCATGTGAATAAATCCCACTACAATAAGGAAGGGCTTGAGTTGGCATGCACCTTACAATGTGCACTATATTTTTTAGTGAGGAGACCAACAAGAGAGCCAAGAGTTCCATAGAAAATCCAACCAAAGAGAACACAAGTTTTAACTTGCTATAAAAATAAGGAATAGCATCTCATGAGGAGGTGTGTGGCACAAATATTATAGAAAAGTGTAAATCTAGATAAAGTAGTTACTTATGGTATAGCTTTTTAATCAAATAGATTACATGAGGAAAGCAAACAAAATATGGACTATTTATTTGGGGATGGACAACTGGTTTAGTGTGAGGTGATGTTGACCTTAGGAAATTGGCTAAGTCCCTAAAGACTAAAGTGTTGAAGTTCACTACAAGCAAAGATAAACCAGTGCTAATAGTTGAATATGGCATATGTAATTTGAACCAATAACTTACATGTTCCCAAAATTAATTTCCATCAATACATGCATAAGTCATTAGAACAGTATCCATGTACACTAAATGAAAAAATAGTAGGATCCAAACATGCAACCCCCTGAATCTAGGAACCATAGTGGATATTTTAGGGATAGATGATTAGAGTTAAGTATGATGGTAGATCCTAATAGATAGTTGTGAGTCAATGATATAAAGTGGTGGCAAATGGCATCGATCAACATGTACATTAACTTCTAAGTGGGTAGGATGGCACAATAACTACAAGGTAGTTGCATTTGGTGGTATAAAAGGGTAGGGACTTGATAGGGATAGAGAGAGGGGATAGCTAACAACAATGTGTTGCATAATTATTAGTAGAATTTTTAAGACATAGAGATAATTATTTTAGATATGTCTGATACTATTAAATGTTTAATAGATGTGTTGTAACCACTAGTCATCTAATATGTTATACTTAATTAATATCGTCATTATCTTGCTATGGGATTAATTGTATTCTTTTAAGTAACTTAACAACCTATAGATATAGAGTGCATGGAGGTTAGACATGCTATTATTAGTGTGATTAATTAATTTAAAGTGTGTGTCCTACGTATAGTATAATAGGGATACAATGGGTCAATGTACTATTTTAAATGAAGCCATTGCCAATTAACCCCAACCTAGTCTGATTATATCTCTTTGCACCTAAGGTGAGTGTGTGTGCCAAAACTCATGTGATGTGTCGGTGTAAAAAATGAGGGGGTTAAATGTTGTATATTGCATGGAGGGGCTATCATGTTAGTTACTGCTAGACTATCACCACAAGGAAAAATATACAAATTACTAAAAAATAATATTTGAATTATTATCATATCATATTGTGACCTTAAAGGTTTAGATATTGGTATAGTATTGGGGGATTTTTCCATGCACATATATTTAGAATTAAAAAGCACATATTATAAAATTAAAAATACTATACTTTACAGTTTTAAAATAATATAAATGGTTTAAAATTCAGTCATTGGCACAGATTAAGGGGGTAAATTTTATGCATATGCACTCACATGTTAGGAAAAAATTAAAAATTCATACAACTTTAGAATGTATGATATAAATTCTTGCATAATTTTCTAATAGAATTTACAATTGACACTTACATACAATTATGGATTCTACAATCACCACAATGGATGCATGATATAGATTCATGTTCACTATACTCTTTTCAAATTCAAAAAAGAACAATTACATATTTAAAATTTATCAAAGGGACATGATATAGATTCATGTTCATAATACTATTTTAAAAGCCAAAGAGAATACTACAGTTTCATGACACATATTATATATTCTATTCTATTTGTTTCCATGGTAGGGGTATGGATTACATCTATTATCTTTTGACCATGCATTTAAGAACAAAGTGAATTGAATCACAAGCCATCTGTAGTGGTCAATTCAGTTAAGGTACATAGTGTATAACTTATATGTTATTACACACTCCAGCATTATGTGTTTGAATCCATTTTGGATTTCAACCCATTTCACATCTTAGGGTTATAAAGACTAGGTTTAAATAAAGTGATGTCTCTACATCCCTCAATACATTTTTTATTGTATACAGGTATGATTCAAAATTGGGGCTTGATCACCCCCAATTCTCCAAGTTTTCAACACGAGAGAAAATTTATCCAAACATAAATTACTACAATCATCACATTGATGTGTCTATGTCCCTCAATGGTTCTATCTGTCATATTTATCACTTGAAATATTATCTATTTACCTAGTCATAAAATGAATAGACATTATTTTTTCATCTTTTTCTCCATCGCATTCTTGCTTCTCCATGGAATGCATACAGGTGTAGTTGTTCCTTGATTAATTTTTATAGTATTTCATTTATAGTTATGTCTTTTGTTTATTCTAAACAATGATTGCATCTAATTACTTACTTCTCATTTTGTAGGATCACTTTGGATCATCATATTTCATTGATACATCTATACAATAATTATTTACCTGAGGTTTACATTTTTTCTTTCATCCAGTAATTGTAGTTTCACTAAAATTTTAGATTAAAGGGGGAAAACTTTAGACACCCAAATTTAGTACAACACTTTTAAAAGGTCTTTTTAATAAATTTATTTATATAGGTTTTAGCTAGATACTAAATTCTTAATGGTGCATTTTTATGATATTTTCCACCTTTTACTTTATGAGTTTAATACATTTTCCCCTTTTAATTTATGAGTTTTTATGACTCAGCACCCCTTTTTAATTCTTTTGAGTTCCCTTTTAAGTATTTAAGTGTCCATTTAATTCTTTTCAATCCCTACTTAAATATTTAAGTCCCCTTTTAATTATTTTGAGACCCCTTTAAGTTATGTTGGGTCTTTTGTGTGCACCACTAAGTTTTTAATTCAAATTTTAAGAAATATCTATATAAATAAAGCTATTAGAAGGCATTAAGGACAATAATTTTCATTATCCAATAGATATTAAAATGTACATATTTGCTTATACTATATTGCTAGTTATATTTTGAAATACTATTATATTTGCATGTTTGTATCAAGGGTAAGCTAGGAGAAGAAGCATCTATATCTTCATATCACCATTTCACACACATAAATAGGTGGGAGAACTAAATTAGCTTGAAGTCCTTTGGCTATTGAGGTATCACTCATATTTTTAAAGATATCTCAGTTATTTTCCTTGTCTAATTCCTCCATTTGCATTTGATATCTATTTGGTTTATGTATAAGAACTAGCAATTTTATATTATAGGTGTATGTGTGTGCAAAATAGATATTTTGAAAGTGGAAATAAGCATATGCACCTCTCAAATAAGTTTCATAACTTCACTTCCAAGGGACATAATCCAATAATATGGACATAATTAACCCCCATACCTATGCAAGTCTATCGATCATGTCATGAACTCAAAATAGTATTTAGATTCTAGATCGAATGGATCATAGTCATCATACATATCCTTTAGTTAGTTTGTCAACCTACACAAATCATGGAAGTATAACAAACAAGATAAGTTTCTATTTATCCCTTTTAATTTGTCATTATACTTGTGTAACTTGCTTGTCACAAAATATACTTATTTAAAATATTTTCCATACTTGTTTCAATCAATTTATATGCAAATTTTTATTATGTTATTTCTATCTAATTAAAGGATTAATCTTGTATTAATCCAATTTTAGGTAAACAAAAATAACTTTAGCAAATTTGTGGTTGAAATGAGTGGTGGTGATGGTGGCAGAAGTGGCCACATACAGCTGTGGTGGCAAAAATGGGGATCTTATCTGAAATAATATAAGGTTGTACCAAATGAAACCTTCTAAATTTCCCTTCACCTTCAAACACTCACCAAGGGTGTTTCAGTGCTCCATTTTTTGTAAACTAGGACTTTTTTAAAAGCTCTTGATGAGAGAAATCTAGTAATGTAAATTTTGACCCATGATTTTTTTTAAAAAAACATTGTCTTCTCTACTGATCCTAGCTTATCTTGCAAATCAAAACTTTAAAAAAAAATCATCGAAAGCTTCAAAACATCTAATTATTTTATTTTAATTTTTAATTTTTTAGTAATATTCATGAAAAATACTGTCATGCACCTAAAAAATGTGTTTTTTATAAAAAATTAAAAAATATCTAATTTTACAAATTTTTCACAAAGAAAATAAACCTAAAAGCAAATTTTCAAAACCCAGAATGTGGCTTGGCCCAAAAACTTGTTTAGGATAATAGGGAGTAGTGTGGGAATGTTAGATTGATAAAAAAACATAAATCTATAACTCAAACTAGGAGAACTTCATTCTGACACCTTGAAAGATAAGACAAAGGCTTAAGATTATATCTCCATAGTTATGACTCACTCTAAAAATGTTAAAATTTGTTGCAAGTAATAAGCAATAATAAAACAAAATATTTTAAATAAACGAATCGACTGAATTGATTATCAACTAGCTTACAAATTACAAATACAAGTGACCTATATATAGTAAAAATAAGAGTTGTAGTCTCATTTTGATTTTGATAATGTAATATATATGTGTGTAATAGCCTCCACATAAGTACAAATATGAGAGATGAAATGATCAAATTATGAATACCATTTATCATAATCTAAGTCTAGGAGGTATGCTTACTAAACTAAGTCAACAAAACTAAATAAAGATAAATTAACTAAATAAAACTTAAATAAAAATATATATATATATATATATATAAAACCAATCATGTTTAATAAAAATAAAAATAAGCCTTAATATGAATTAGACCAAATTATAACTACACCACTACTGTAATAAGATAACAATGCGATATTTAAAAAGTTCTAAGTTGTAAAAATATTTCCTTGCCCTTTTAACCTATCTCAAAATGGGTGATTTGAAAGAGAATGTGAACATTCATAAAATCATATATTAAAGCATATTTTTATATGATGTTGTAATCGTGAGTGCATTGATAGACATGTTAAATTTGGAAACATACATAAGACATAGGAATTGTTTGACAAAATGCTTGAAATAAATGTCGTTTTGTGGAATAGAATGATTATAGGGTATGCATAAAATAGGTGTTGAAAATGCCTTACACGTTATTCAAATGCAATTGGCAAGTGTAATGGTAGATTCAAAATTCTTGTTAGCATTCTCCCAGCTGATGCAATTAGGAAAAAAACAAGGAAAAGACCACATGTTTTAGAACAGGGTCTCATGTTACAATATAGTTAATTATTTTTAAGGAGGTGTTACTAAGAAATTATAAGAGAGTTTTTTTTATGAGTAGTTTCATGCTTTTTAAAATTTTATGTAATATACACTATTTAGAAAAAATAGGAGTCTTTTATTTAAAAAAATTGTTTGAAAAAAAAGAATAAATTTGATTGGATATTAATGTACAACTAACAACCAAAAAATTAAGAGTAGTTAGGCAAATCTTCAGCGCCCTACTACTTCCCATCCTTCAAAAACTTCTTCCTAAACAGTGGACTCTTTATTTTAAAGTGCAAATATTTTATAAATATTTTTTTAATTTTTGATGATGCATGAGACCACAATACCTAAAATTATAGAAACAATAACCTCCAACATAAATCCTCTCTTTTAACATCCCAATCAAATAGGTTTTAGGCCAAACTAAAAACTATTTTTTTAAAAATAATATTGATAATCAAATATTTGATTTCAAGATATTAGATCATAACATACCTTTCATCGCCATTGTTATTTTACTTCTCCACAGCCAAAATCTAAGTATTTTTTATTATGAATGTTTTTTTGATGTTTTTATTATCACTGTCATTGTTATCATCAATGCATTTTATCTTGTGCTTCCTCGCTTTCAAAATCTCAGTGCTTTTGTTGTTTTGTGTCTTTCCCTTCTCTTCAAATCTTCCTTTGTTTCATACTTTTTCTCCCATATTTCTCACAATTTTGTTTACAATCTCCTCTTACTATATTTTTTGTACCAATGAAATATGCCTTTCATGTTTACTTTTTGGGGCTTTAATTTTTTATGATGCATGAGACCGCAATACCTAAAATTATAGAAGTAGTAACCTCCAGCATAAAACCTCTCTTTAACATCTCAATCAAATAGGTTTTAGGCCAAACTAAAAACTATTTTTTAAAAAATAATATTGATAATCAAAAATTTGATTTCAAGATATGAGATCATAACATACCTTTCATCACCATTGTTATTTAACTTCCCCACAACCAAAATCTAAGTATTTTTTATTATGAATGTTTTTTCAATGTTTTTATTATCACTATCATTGTTATCATCAATACATTTTATCTTGTGCTTCCTCGCTTTCAAAATCTTAGTGCTTTTGTTGTTTTGTGTCTTTCCCTTCTCTTCAAATCTTTCTTTGTTTCATGTTTTTTCTCCTAGATTTCTCACAATTTTGTTTGCAATCTCCTCTTATTGATTTTTTTTGTACCAATGAAATATGCCTATTCATGTTTACTTTTTGGGGCTTTAATTTTAGGTTGGCTTATTTTTTATACATTTTTTATAATTTTTTTAGTTTATTATTTTGTTTATTTATATTTTTATAATTTTATTAATTTATTATTTGTTTTTTATATTTTTATATTAATTTTATTATTTTATAAAATTTAATTTTATATTAGATTTTATTTTTATGTTAATTTATTTTCTAATTATATATTAGTATAGATATCTTAAATAAATATATTTAAAATCTATTAATAGAAATCAATCTAACTTCATCATATTTTTTCTGTTTGGTGATAGATAGCTTCAATTTTAGAAAAAAAGGTCTCCAAATTTTACCTTATGTTTAAGATATCGTAATCTTAAGAAACACTTTTTAATGATGAATAAATAGACGTCAAAGTTAAGGTTGTCCATTAACTTTTATGTACACATTAACATTAGATCCCACCATCATATGGCCGAAAATAAAATGGGCTCCAAACTCTACCGTATGGTAAAGATATTACCTTTTTTTATTGACCTTTCCAATAAAAAAGAGAAAGCTTATAAATGACTATCAAATGGACATTAAATTCAAGGCTGAACATAATTGTGAACATGCTCACGCCAATACATCCCACTCCCTCTACTATTATAGAAACATCTATCAGCGTAAAAATTCAAGGTTGAAATTTCCCTATCACAATCAAATGAATGTCAAATTTAAGATTGAACATAATTTTTAAGTGGCTATACACTTATCTCTAACTATAAAGGAATCGTCACATGGTTCGATAAAAGTGATAATATATGCATGCCAATCCAAAACATAGTACCACATATTAGATATTTTTTTGAAAATGTTTTTAATAACAATCTCCAAACTCCACCATATCACCAAGACAATACAATTTTCTAATTGACATCTCTGAAATGAAGGTTTAAATTACCTTGTAATAGTCAAATAAACATCAAATTTAATGTTGAACATAATTGTGAAGTGGTTACGCACTTGTACCTAACTAAAAAAGACTCATATTATGATTTGATAAAAGTGATATTGTATGCATGCCAACCCAACTCAAAGTGTTGCATATTAAATATTGATTTGAAAACATTTCAAAAAATGAGCTCCAAAATCTACCATATGATTAAGGCATTACAATTTTTTTATTGACCTCTTCAAGAAAAATCAAAAACAAAAAATTAAGTGACTACCAAATGGACATCAAATTGAAGGTTGAAATTTTCTTGAGATATTCAAATAAATGCCATATCTAAGGTTGAACATAATCGTTAAGTGGCTATATTCTTGTTTCTAATTATAAAGGAATTGTCACATGGTTCAATAGAAGTGATAGTGTGTGCGTGTTAAATATTTTTCTAAAAAAAAATAAAAAATGGCCTTCAAACTCCATCATATGGTCAACATATTACGATTTTTCAATTGACTTATGCAAGCAAAAAGAAAAAAAATTTAAGTGACGATCAAATGGACACCAAATTGAATGTTGAAAATGCCTTGTAACAATCAAATAAGCTTCAAATTTAAGGTCAAAAATAATTATGAACACGTTCACGCCATTACATCCCACTCTTGCTACCATCGTAGAAAAGTTTATCGATGTAATAATTACTTATTTTCTTATATTATTTATTTTATTAGTACATATATCTTAAATACATCTATCTAAAATATGCTAAAGGGATATCAATCCCAAGACTATTAGTTTAAAGTTTTCACCTACTACATCAATTAATTACCTTCTCTATCAATGTCCTAATGACAAGTGACAAACGACATTAATCTATCTATATTAGGCTCTAAACTCCACTATATGGCTTAAGATATTATGATTTTTCGATTGACTTCTCAAAGTAAAAAATAATTTCTAAGTTATGACCAAATGGACATCAAATTTAAGGCTGAAACTATCTTATGACAGTCAAATGGATGTCAAAATTAAGCTTGACATTATTTTTTATCTACACTCCTCCCACCACTACCACCCCCAGTTGTCATTGTAGAATGTATATTGGCATTATAATTAATTGTTTATATATGAACATTATAACTGACCACCATCACTCTTGATTATCATTGTAGAATATGCATTTGCATAAATATGATATTTTCAAATTATATTAATTAAATAAAATAAAATATTTAATTTAATGTTATGATAAATTATAATTTTAAAAAAATATTATTTATTATATTTTTTCAAAAATTATAATATATTATTAATCATTATAATTTATTTTTAATGAATTAAACAATTAAGAAAAAAACTATTTGTTGAATATATATATTAATTATTTGTTCATAAACATATTGAATTGAAAATAAAATAAAAAATTATGAGAAATATAAAAGTTTTAATAAACAAATGTTGAAATATTTAAAAAAAAATTGAGTTTTTAAAATTCATCGCACTTTTTGGAAGGGCTTTAAGGAGAACAACTAAAATTTGAATAAATTCTTTTTTTTGGAGTTGGAGGCTGAATTTTTTAGGGAAAATATTTCTATTTATTATGTATCTCACTCAAAATAAATTTGGTGAAGACATATATATAGTAGATGAAGACATAACGCAGGATGAGAAAAAGAAATAAGGATGAAACATTCAAGATTTGGTGGAAAGAATGAATATTGAGCAAATCAATCATATATAATTTGAAATTTTAAATTAGGTAGAATTTTTATTATATTTTTACTATATTTATTTTTGTAGTTAGGGTCTATGTTAAAACCTTGTTTAATTATTTTTTCATATGTTTATAATGCACTTTGTTATTATATTTTAAAGTTTTTTTTCTTTGATATTTAGTTTGTGATTTTAATTTTTCATTTTAAAGTTTTTATAAGTTTAAGTTTAGTAAATATTTTATTCATTACAATATTTTTTTATAGATATTTATATATATTTATATATATATATATATATATATAAAACTTTATTTTGATATATTAAAATTATTTATAAATATATTATTCAAATCATAATTTGTGTGTATGTGTTTTATTGATTTTTAATTAAAAATAGTAAAATAATTATGTATATTAATTAAATGTATCAAAGTTTTTAAATGCACTAAAAATGAAATAAATTTTAATAGAAAATAAATTATGCATAGAATAAGTATAATATTAGGCACTAAAACAAGCCAAAA
Source organism: Torreya grandis (assembly GCA_037957365.1). Taxonomy (NCBI): domain Eukaryota; kingdom Viridiplantae; phylum Streptophyta; class Pinopsida; order Cupressales; family Taxaceae; genus Torreya; species Torreya grandis. Next base: position 574,931 of record JARHVA010002817.1, on the reverse strand, counting down.
TTCCATTAACTAATCTTAAAATGTAAATACTTTTAAGTAACTAATCTAATTGTCACAAAAAATAAGGTGGCATGTAATTTTTACTAAGTTAATTTTTATTTTTACAAAAAATGAGGAATATTTATAGATAAATAAGCCAATTTAGAAGGAGCTTAAGCATGAAGAGGCCAAAATTTTGGCCTCGTAACACTTTACTATGGGGAGGATAAAACTTGGCCTTCCCAAATGTAACACCCGTTTGACCATGAGAATACCAAACTTTTGCTCTCTCCATGGTCAAGCACTCCACATACCATGGAGAGGCCAAAAGTGGCCTCTATATGGTCTAGGGGCAATTTACCATGAGGAAATCAAGATTTGGCCTCCTCATGGTCAAGCATCCCCCAAACTATGTGGAGACCAAAATTTTGGTCTCCCCATAGTCTACGGGATGCTTAACCATGGAAAGGCTAATATTTGGCATCCTCGTCACTAAGCATCATTGATACCATGGGGAGGCTAAATTTTAGACTCTCTATGGCCAAGCGCCCTTAGACAAAGAGGAGGAAAAAAATTTCCCTCCCTGTGTTCTTAGGGTCACTTGACCATTTGTTCTCCCCATGTTCAAGCGACCCCACAACCATGGGGAGGCCACATTTTGGCATTCCCATAGTTTGGGAGACGTTTGACCATGAGGAGGCCTCTAAACCATAAGGAGGCTAAATTTTTGTCCTCCCCTTGGTTAAGCTCCCCTTTGGCCATGGGGAAACTAAGATTCAGCCTCCCCATGGTCAAGCACCCTTTGACCATGGGGAAACCAGGAAGCCAAATTTTGACCTCTCTATGGTCAAGCATCACCTTGACCATGTTGAGGCCAAAATATTTATCTCCCCATAGTTTTGGGAGTGCTTGACCATGGGAAGGTAAAAAAGTTTGCCTTAGCATGGTCAAAGAGTTGCTTGAACATAGAGAGGCCAAAATTTGGCCTCCCCGTGGTTAAGTGGGTGCTTGACCATGCTAATACCAAATTTTTGGCTTTAGCATTGTCAAAGGGTTGCTTGACCATATGGAGGCTAAAATTTGGCCTCTCCATCGTTAAATGGGTGCTTGATCATAGGAGGCCTCCCATGGTCAAGCGGATAAAATCTAGGGATGTCAAACTTTTGTCATCCCCATTGTCAAGTGCTCCCTAAACCATGGGGAGGTCATATTTTGGCCTCCCCATGGTAAAGTGTCCACAAAATCATGGGGAGACTAAATTTAGGCTTCCCCATGGTCAAATTCCCCTTGACTATGGGGAAGAAAATTATTTACTTTTCATTTTCTTGTACAATTCAATTCCCTTTTTTTGTAATGGAAGACTGAATTTTTTTTTTTTTTTTAAACATTTATTTTCACGCAAGGCTATAAATTTATATAAATTCTTCAATAAGTTCAGATATATATAAATATAAATAAATGTCTCAAATTAATTTTTTTGAAATAAAAATGATTAATAAAGTTTCATATACATATGAAAAAATACATTTTGGATGATTTAAGATTTACTTAAAATATTATTTGTTTTAAAGTATTTTGATTAGATTTTTGTGTGGACAAAAGGTAGATCTCCTTCTAAAATAGTGGAAAATTGGAGAAGAGTAATGATGGGTTCACAAAATGGGAATGTATTTTTTGAAGTTTTAAAATGTCATAGGAGGAGTTGGTATCAAATTTGGATATTATGTTGTGTATCTATTGAAAATATAGTTTGGAAAGAATGTAATATGAGACTTTATCATTGAATCAATTATTGGTCTTTTAATTATGTAGAAGTCGATGAGCATTTCTAAACAATTCATACAAACAAATATGTAAATTCGAAGGTATTTATAATGTTACATATATTTACTAGTATTAATGTCAATTTCTATATGCTCTCATCAAAAATTGTTTTACAGCTTATTTTAACATATTTTTTTATTCATCAAAATTTTATATTTTAAAAATATAGAAGAGCAAATATTCCATAAAAATCTTGAAACTAAAAGATGAATTACTTGAGAAAATTATATATTTATAGAGGATGGACGATGTCATGAAAAATAAATAAAAAGTGACAATTTATTATAAAAAAGTACTGATAGTTAACAATTTGTTATATCACAACATATACTTTTTATATTAATGATTATTTATTTTTGTTACAATTTTTTCTTGTTGATTTCTTGATTTTGTTGTAGATACTAATACTTATTTTGGTTATCAAAAAAAATGATAAAATAAGGAAATATCTACCATTAAAAGTGTGGAATTTAGAATTAATTGTAGGAAAGAAAATCTTTTCCCAAAACAAATTCAAAACATTATAGAGTCTCACATGAAAGTATTTTATTAATCCATACAACTCTGGCTTCTTCACCAATCACTTCAAAAAATTGTATAATTATGTATGAATGTATTTGTTCAAAAAACTTTAGTCTAATTTAACAATGTTTTAAATGCAACCTTAGTCTAGCAAAGAATATATGTGAATCAAATAACATCAAAAATTTATCTCTCATATCAATTAAATTAATTTATAATGACAAGGATAATTATGGAGTCAAATATTTATGTTACTAATGCTCATTATTACAAAATTCTTAAAAAAGATTTAAAAGGCAAAGATCTTAAAATATTGCATAAATTCTTAGGTAAAAAATTGGGGTTCATCATGGAAGAAGGAATAATTGAGTTTATTAAGAGTGGCAATGTAGTAGGTTTAAAACCAGCTAAAATGACTTACATTTTAATTTGGTATTTATGGAAATTTATTGAAGGGTTTTTTTCAATCTTGTGGTGTTGATCTATGTGAGAAATCAATTTTTTGATGGACAATCAGATATATAAGAAGTAAGGATGGAAATACACTAAGTATTTCATTAAATAGGCCCCAAGAAAAATAATATATGAATGTTTTTTAAGTTATGGACAGTGATAAACCCTCAATATCTTTAGATTACCTTGAATTTGCAGACAATTATAATCATAAAAAGGCAATATAATTATGTTAGTAGAAAGAGAGTGGCAACTGAAAGAATGTCATCAGTTGAGAAAAGAAAGTTGTTAGAATAAAATTTGTTTTTACTGTGAAAAAATTGCAACCCAATGTAGTACAAACAATTGTACATATATTAGTCTAGATATTTTAAGAAATCAAAAATAATTTCTCATGTTTGCAGATATGAAGACAAGACACAATCATGTCTACAATGCATTTGATCATGAACGTTATCATAAAGTTGGAAAGGATATTACAATTAAGTTCAATGGTAAGGAAATTTGGCTTCAATCTTAACTTAGAATATTTTGTTTTAGTAAAACTAATTTTTATAAATTAAGAAATGATGGGACATATGGAGAAATTGTTGCTCTTCGTGATGGAAAAATGATTCTAAATTCATGTTCAAATACATTTTTAGCAATATGAAAAGGAATAGGTCTTTCATGGCAAGGATAATGGCGCGATTGAGGGTTTGCAGTGAGAAGCCAAACTAGGGCAGTCGTGCCCTACCTGTTCTAGGTCGTGCATTGAGTTGCGCAGGAGCAGAGTGGGGGGTCGGGCGCGTGGGAGTAGATTAAGGTGCCATACAATCAAAATGGTCTCAGCTGGGCGTGGCAATGGCTCAGCAAGAGCCTGTAAAGTCTACACTTGGGAGGAGTTTTAGAGAAGCCGTGGGGTTGAATAGAACAGGGCAGCTAGCTAAAACATTTGGAAAGGAGCTTTCTTCTCAGGATACTGATGTTGTGGATTGGAGCTTGCCTGGAAGGTCCCATATCATGAAGATTAACGGATGCCTGGAGCGGTGTAAGGAGCATCCTAAACTGGTAATCCCCTTTGATATGATTTTTGAGGATGTGGAATATTATTCTAAACACTCGTTGTACTGTAAGTTTTTGGGATTGAGAGTTTCCCTTCATTTCCTAGAGAGCTGGGCCAAGAGAGTGTGGGAACCAGAGGGGGAAATGGAGATTACGTTATTGGTAAATAACTACTTTATGGTGACGTTTTCATGCTTGGTTGATCGAAACAGGGTTTTTGAGGGAGGGCCTTACTTTTACAATCAGGTTGGACTTTTTATTAAACTCTGACATGCAGGCTTCAATCCTTCTAAAGAACTACCTAACCGAGTTCCGGTGTGGGTTAGGCTACCCAGATTTCCTATCGAATGTTGTCGTGAAGATGTCCTCCAGAAGTTAGCTTTGATGCTTGGAAGGCTGATGGGGTCTTCAACACAGACTTTAGGCAAGAAAGTCATGACATTTGCTCGTATCTGTGTAGAAATTGATTTGAGCAAACCACTGCCTGATGCGGTGGAGATGAGTGCGGGGTCATATTCCTGGGTGCAACAACTGGACTATGAGACCTTACCCTTTAGGTGTCACTTATGCCATGAATATGGACACTTGGTGCATAGATGCCTGAAGGCAAAGCCAATGGAGTAGCCATATCCACCGCCTCTTAGTAGTACTCCAAGTGCTGAAATAGGGAAGAAGTCTGGGTTTAGTGAGGGCAAGGACGCTGATGGCTTTATTCAGGTGAAGGCTTGAAACTGTAATAGAGGCTAGAAGAGGTCCCTTATGGAGCGACAGGAGGATGAGTCCTTCAACAGGTTTGAAGTCCTGGATGATTTGGGATAGCAAGAATTTAATCTGAGACTTTTGAGTGTGGAGCAGCTTGTGAGAGGACCCAGATTGGAGATTAACTCAGCCAATCTTCACTTGGTTCTTCAGGTGGAGGCAACCTTACCCATGGTTTTGGAGGAGCAAGTAGGAGAATAGATGGCGGTGGAGACAAATGACGACCTGGGACAGCACGTTGAGGAAGCGGACCTCACTACAAGGACTGCGGTGGCAGAATTGGACAAGCGAGGGAAATTTTCCCCTCATTTGGGCATTCTTCAGAAGGAGGGGAAGAAGGGGATGGCAGAAAAAAGTGTTAAAATAGGGTGCAAGAAGGACACTGAGAAAATTAAGATGATTGGAGAGACCTTGGTTGAGTCAGGTGCTGTTAAGACCCTTGACTCCCACTTTTTATCTCCTCTGAAATGATCATCATTTCATGGAATGTAAGGGGCCTGAACAGCGGCCCTAGACAAAAGGTTGTTTGGGAATTAGTTAGAGGTCAAGTTCCTGATGTTATTTTTCTCCAGGAGACGAAGGTTTCAGTGGATGATATGATGAGTATTGCACCTAAGTTATGGAGACAGTGTCTATGTCAGTGCATTGGTGCTCAGGGGTCTTCAGGGGGTGTGGCTTGTTTTTGGAACCTACGTAAGATCCAACCAGTGTCCTGGATCTCCTTTAAGTCTTCTCTATCTATGGTGGCTTCATGCAATGAGTCAGGTGAATCAGTCCTTTTTTCCAACATCTATGCTCCTACGAACTTCCAAGGTAAGCATCTTGTTTGGAAAAATCTCCACCTTGTGCACCAATTGTTTCCTTACCTGCCTTGGATTGTTGGTGGGGACTTCAATGCTATTCTAGATTTAACAGAGAAAATGGGGGGCAATGCAAATCTGGATCCATCTTCTTTATTGCTCCAGGATAATATTGCAGATCTCAACCTGGTAGATATCAAGCCCCACAATGGTTGCTTTACCTGGAATAATAAAAGGATGGGGGACAGATGTATAGTTGAGTGCCTAGATCGATTTATGACATCCTATTATTGGGTGGGGGGTTTGTGGTCGTATAGCATGGAAATACTTGATTGGAGAGGTTCAAACCATTGGCCCATTAAATTGATAGTCTCCTCAGCCCGTACTCCTCAAAAACTGTCGTTCAAGTTTCAGCTCATGTGGTTAAGGGATCCAGACCTATTTGGGTGCATGGGGGATTGGTGGAGAATTGGTAGGCCTACTGATGGGATAGCAATGTACACCTTCACTAAGCTTCTACAATTCGTCCAATACCAGCTTAAGAGGTGGAATCGACAAAGTTTTGGAAATATCTTCCACAGGAAAAATGAGGCTCAGAGGGAGTTGAATGCCATTACTAGAGTCATTCGGGAGGAAGGGATGAACGAGTTTTTGCTAAGGGAGGAAGTCAAGGATTTAAAAGCATTGGAGGAATGGGAGCTAAGAGAGGCGATCTTTTGGAAATAGAAGGCCCAGATTGACTAGCTTCAAGAAGGGAATAAGAATACTGCCTTCTTTTTCAATTCGGTTCGAGCAGGCAGCATGGTAATGGGATTACTTCTTTGGTGGCAAACAGTGGGGAGACTATCTCTTCTACGTAGGGGATCTTCAATGAAATAGTGCAACATTTTACTTCTCTTTTAAGGAAGAAGCGCAGGGGGACCCAGCGGCTAAGGCTCAGGTCCTTTCCTGCATTCCTTCTTTGGTGACCATGGACATGAAAGAGCATCTAATGAAGGAGATATCCATGGAGGAGTTAAAGAAGATTGTTTTCATGATGATGAAAGGTAAGGCACCTGGCCCAGATGGTTTCTTGATTGAGTTCTTCCAGGAATTTTGAGAAATCGTTAATTCAGACTTATTGGCCATTGTTCAAGAATCCCAGATGAACAAACAAATGCTTCGGGCTATGAACTCCACCTTCCTGGCTCTCATCCCCAAGGGTGAGGGGGCTAACCAGTTGAGTCTTTTTCAGCCCATTTCCCTCTGCAATGTCACTTACAAAATTATATCTAAGCTGATCGCTGAGAGGTTAAAGAAGTGGCTGCCAGTGCTTATTTCTGAGGAGCAAGGAGGCTTTATGGAGGGCTGACAGATTTTGGATGGGGTGGTTGTGGCAACTGAGACTATCCATTCCATGATTTAGTCTAATGATAAGGGGATGTTTATCAAATTGGATATGTCCAAGGCCTATGATAGAGTTCAGTGGGCTTTCCTCCAGAAGATTTTGGGTGCCTTCGGTTTTGAGGAGGATTGGATTCGGTGAGTTATGAGTTGTGTGAACTCGACCTCTTTTTCTGTTCTGATCAATGGCGAGCACTCCAATATTTTTGGGGCTTCTTGCGAGCTACGGTAAGGGGACCCTCTCTCTCCCTACTTGTTTCTTTTGTTGGCAGAAGGCTTGGGTCAGTTGATCAAAAGGAATGTGGAGGAAGGATCTATTCAGGGTTGGCATTGGGGTGGTGGTCTCCCAGTACAATCCCACCTCCATTTTTGGATGATGTGGCACTGATGGGCATGGCTACCATGAGGGAGGTGTCTAACATCTGCAACAGCTTGGATTCCTACCTTGCTGCATCTGGACAGGTAATTAATGAGGGCAAGTCTTCTATATTTTTCTTTAACACCCCTCATTCCATACAAAGAAGAGTAGCTCATATCCTCATGCTTCAAATTGGGACTCTCCCATTTCTATACCTTGGGATTCCAATCTTAGATGGTCGGTAGTCCAAGGAGTCTTAGATGGCGATTTTAGATAAGTTCTGAGGTAAAGTGAATCATTGGACCCATCGTTGGTTATCTTTTGCTGGTAGGGTGCAATTGATTCAATCTGTGGTGCAGGCTCTCCCTTTTTATAGGTGCATGATACAGGTGGCACCGATGAGCTTCGTTAAGGACCTGGACTCCCTCACAAGACAGTTTCTCTGGGCTGGTAATTTGTCTTCAACCAAGTGGAGTCTTATTAAGTGGGAGGCAGTTTGCAGCCCAAAGAGGTATGGAGGTCTAGGATTAAGGCAATCTGTGCTCTCTGGTATTGCTTTGGCGGCCAAGTTATAATGGTGCTAGTGTGTGGAACAGGAGCGGGTTTGGACCAGGGTATCATCCCACAAGTATTTCTTTGGGATCCCCTGAAAGGATATCCCTCGGTATGATTTGTCTAGCAAAGGCTCAACAATTTGGGTGACTCTCAAGAAAGGTGCAGCGTTGATTAAGAGGGGCCTTTTTTGGATTTGCAAGAGCGGGGTCGAGGCTTAGTTCTGGCACGATTCATGGGACGGTTTCCCTCCCCTCATTGTCCAATATCCTCAGCTTAGTACTCTGTCCCAGAGGTTCTGTGATGCTGGATGGACAAGGGTGTGTGATTATAAATCTCGTGCCCTTCAGGGGCAGTTGTTGGACGCCAGATGGAAGACCCCAGAGGAGTGGCTGATTGTTGGTATGGAGGAAGAGTGCACAGAACTGCAGTATATTTTGTCCTATCGCAGCTGCAATGCACCCATGGGCAGCGACGTGTTAGCTTGGTCCTCGAATTCGAAGGGGAAGTATACTGTGTCTTTTGGCTATCAGGCATTGTTATCTCAGCAGTATGAGGGTAGAGAGGAAGTTTAGTGGTGGAAAAAAGTCTGGAATGGATTCTCCTGTCCAAAATGTAATTACTTTATCTAGACTTTAGTATGGAATAGATGTTTAACCTGGGATAATATTCAGAAGCAGGACTTTGCTGGCCCTTCCAAGTGCATTCTTTGCAACAGTGAGGAGGAGGATTCCTCCCACCTTTTCTTTCGTTGCTCTTTCACTATGCAGTTATGGCATTTTTGGTGGGACGCATGGCGTAGCCAGTGCATTCACGTGGTGTCCCTGGCTGATTTTTGGGCTAGATTGGGCCGGCCACCCTCTTCGATCCCTTTTATGCAGGATGTGTGGTATGTGGGCCCCATTTTCTTGCTGTGGCAGGTATGGATGGAACGGAATCGTAGGATTTTTTAGGATGAAAAAATGGCGATTCAGCAGGTCTGGAATAGAATTAAAGGGATGATCCAGGAGTCTATTGAAGCGAAGAGCGAAGTCACTCTGCCTTTGAAGAGGGGGGACGCTGAGACGGTGGATAGGTTTGGCATTCGGGGGCTATCCCCAGTTTCGACATGTGTCAAGAGGAGTCAACGGGGGAAGCAGAAATTCCATCAGCTGGGGAAGTGGCTGCCCCCGCCCACTGGTCTTTTGAAAATTAACACGGATGGATCTTCCAGGGGTAATCCCAGGTCAGCTGGGATTGGTGGGATTGGTGGGATTGGTAGGGATTCTTTGGGATCCGTGATTTTTATTTTTTTGGCATATTAGGGAGTTCAGACTGTTAATAGGATGGAAGGTTTGGCTATCCTCTATGCCCTGAAGCGGGCCTATGCTTTAGGGTGGAGAAGGGTGATCTGTGAAGTGAATTCTCAAGTCCTGATTCATTTGCTCATGGAGAGGAAAATTTCTGAGGTAAGTTGGCAACTGGCCATGATAGTTCAGTAGAAATTGTAGGTCAGTTCCTTAATGGATTCTGTATCTTTTGCCCATATTCCAAGGGAGTGGAATAGGGCGACAGATTGCTTGGCCAAATGGGCATCTATTGGTGGAGATGATCGTAAGGTGGGCGAGTGGGAACACTTGTCATGTGATTTACGTCAGGAGTTGCAGTCCATTCTTGCTGAAGAGGTTAGTGGTGTTGAGGCGTGATGCTTTGGTTATGGGCTTTTTGGTCTTTAGTTCGCGTTGTTGGTTTGTAATCTGATGTTTTAAGTTTTAATAAAGTTTTTACCCCCGTTTAATTTTTTTTTTTTTTAAATACATTTTTAGCAATATATTTTTTGTCTCTCAACATGACATGCCTTGAAAAAAATGGTTCACACATTGATTTCCACCTACTTCCTTCCACATTGAACAATACAAGGGTGCTTGAAATATTAACGTAGATCTTCATTTATAGGGATTGAAAAATATTTCACCACCACATTTTTGTAAAATGTGAAATAGATAATTTCCAATTGTGAAATTTGTAACAACAAATGACCATTCAAGATGTAGTGTGTATTAGAGCTTTAAATATGAGGCATATGGGAGGTTGTCCCGTGACCAAGAAAGAGAAATCGATAAGCAAATTAATTTCCACATGGATGATATAAGCTTTCAAGAGTTTTGTATTAAATACATAGGATACTATCCATTTCTAATCCCAAAGAATATTTAATTATTATTCATGATAAGGTTGACAAAAGGAAACATCTATCCCTCAAATGGAAAACAAGTAAAAAATTGTTGGTGATAATTTTGTTGAGGTATACTTAGCAGGAATCCTTACACATAGACAAAACAAAGATGGGTTTGGGCACTATTTCTTGTTATATGTTTTTAGGTGGGCCAAACCTTACTATAATGTCTCTAAACAAATGTTTAAAATATTTAGAGAGTGCATAGGAAAACAAATATGGAGATCTAAAATACACTCATGAGATATCTAAGTACCCTCCCTATGATTTTTTTCTCAAAAATTCAATGTATCATCCCCTCAGCCTAGTGAATTCAAGAAGTTGCCACTAGTTTTTCTACTTCAATCAAACAATTGCACAAGAGACAACAAAAATAGGTAAAATACAGCAAGTAGTGATTTATATTACATTCACATTATGTTTTTATAATATAATCTATTGAGTGTTACTTATTTTTAAAACTTTGTTCTCCATGTAGTTAAGTGGGTGCTTGTCCATGGAGGGGTAATTCTTTTGGCACTCCATGGTCAAGCACCTACTTGATCATGTGGGGTCAAACATTTTAGGCCCTTCATAGTCAAGGAAGGGAAAATAAATTGGCCACACATGGTCAAGTGCCCTCTTGACCATGTGGGGACAAAAACATTTTTGCCAAGTGGTCAAGCAAGCGCTTGACCATGAAGAGCCTAAAATGCTTGTCCAGGCACATGACCATGTGGGGCCAAAACTTTTGTCCTTCCATAATCAAGTGCCCACTTGAACATGTGGGATTAATGTTTTTAAATATTATTATATATAAAATTGTTTTCAAATGATTGACTTTTGAGTGTTTTTTGTTGTTGAATCATGTTCATGAATTCGTATCTTTCATTAGCAACTATAAATAGATTTGTGATCCAGTACCTCTCACTTCTAGTGTACATAAGTGTTTTCAAAGAGATTGAAATTGGCTTCTTGCTAGTAGGTCATACTCATGAAGACATATATGGCACGTTTAGAAATTTAAATACACCTTTGAAGGGAAAAGGTGTGTAAACTCTTACACAAATGATGGAAATTTATAGAACATGTGAGACCACAAGAATGTTTACGCCATATCTTATTAAGGAGGTGGTAGGTTTCAAAAGATTCATAAAACCATGTAATCTCAAGGGTAAAGATGAGATTTGTGGTTTGACAAAATCTCAATATTTCATACTAAGAATGGAGGATGGATTCCCAATTTTGAAGTTCATGATTATGGGTGGTTTGCATCCCTAAAATTATGGATGGAATTAGAGGATAGTAAGCTTGGTGTATAACATGGATCTTCATATTATATTATTTTCAAAGATTTTGAAGCAAATGGGGATTGATAAAATAGACAAAAATAAAGAGGCCAAGATAAAATTGAATTTATGAATAGTGAAAATCATTTGAGTGAGAACAAATATTACTAGATAAAGTACTAAAAAAACAAATACCATATAAATAAATGATACATCAATAAGCTAAAGTCATAACTTGGAAAAAACATTTAAATGTTCAAGTAATCACTTTTAGAGGGGTCTAAATTTTAGTTTGGTTTTGCAATTTATTATAAGGATGTACACGATGCTATAAAAGAATATGTGTTCCCTACAAGGGAAACTTACACAAGTGAGTTTTGACAAAATACCAAACAAAATTCTAATGCCATGCATATTATAGAGTTTGCCTTTGTGGAAGAATCTATAGACTTTGACTAGGAAGGGAATAGCCATGAAATTGAATGGCTTATTGGACCTGTATGTAAAAATTAAAAAGTATCATTCAACCTCATGTTGGATGTAAAGGAAGGACATGTGTTTGATATGTCTCAATGACAATCCAAAAATAGGTTATATATTATGGATGTAAGAAGTTATAAGTAGAGTTCTTACAAATAATTTAGTCATGGTTGAATGGTGTGTTTCCTAGCATAGAAGGAAAATATATATATATATATATATATATATATATATATATATAGAGAGAGAGAGAGAGAGATATGGATACCCAATCCTAATAACAAGGAAATTCCATTTGTTAAGCATGACAATATAGTGTGTTCATGGAGGACAAAAAGCAAAGAGGACAAGTGACACTAAAAGCTTCTCAAATAGAGAAGGTAGAGGACATGAGGAAATGTGTATAGTGTCACATCTAATAGTAAAATGGATACATTATTCTTAATCAATGGCATTACTACTTGTCGCATTAAATGTGTATCATTTGTGTTTTTATATCATTTCAATAATTACATTTTTGAAAAAAAATATTAAATTATCATTTCAAAGAACTATAATAACAAAGAATGTTGTGATTAATATATTATAAAAGCAAGAATCAAAATAATTTTTATCGTAATATAAATTAATTAAAAATAAATATATTAATCAATTAATTAATTCATTAATTTAATTAACTAATTAGTTAATTAGGATAGAAAAGCCAAAAAATACAAATTTACATAAATTTACAATTAAACAATCCCATTTATTTTTAATGACTTTCATTTATTTGAAATATTCTTAGATATTAGAGAAAATATTAATGAATCATATTCATTTAAAATACAAACAATTGGGAGAATAAATCCTAAACACCTTTATAGTCCCAAGTTTTTAAAAAACTCCTTGTAGGTAGAAATATTAGTAATACTTGTTGCCCAGCCCACCATAATGCATATCATGTGGTCATACCAATGTCATTTATGTCAAGATCCACAATAGGTAGATCCACCTCTCCATTAATTGTGCACTCTTTATCTATCTCGTCATCTTTGGGGACACATGCCTCCCCCTCTCAAATAGGGGATCTAAAAGATCACCTCTACATATGGAATACAAAGGAACAATCCTATTGAGTACCAAACTTGTGGGTAACATGCTCCATTTTAAATTTCTCAAGAAGATCATGATGGCCCCTGAACCAGTAACTAGATATGATTTGGTGCAACATGTGTGCATCCTCTAGCCACCTAGGGTGTAATCAGTATGGCCTCCATATAATTATATCATCATGTAATCTGTCAAACACATGTCAAATAGAAGAAACATCATTGGCACCTACTCTTTGACCCCGTGTGTGAACCAATCTGACCGTATACGGCTTTGTGTCTGTCCAACTGGAAATTGGTAACACATGTGGTTGTGTCACAATGATATGCTCATAGGTCCATATTTGTAGGAAAGTATCAGCAACCAAATGAGTGGCACCCATCTCAATTGTGACCTTGTAGAGGTCCATGTACATATGGCCTAGCAGTTGGCAGCGATCTAGTTCCAAACATGATCCAATCGGCAAGGGATAGTTGGTCATCTTGCCACTATAGCTACAAATTCAGACCTCACAAATCATTAAAATCCAAAGCTAGCAAGTTCAAATTACTTCCAAATTAATGAAATCAATTGTTTTATATAGCCCACATTTATTTATTATATTTAACATACGACGCCTCATGTGAGTCAAGTTGGACTCCATTCAACCTATTCTTCGCCATTAAGTTCCCTACATAAAGCATTTCTCATGATTATCGGCATTTTTGAGATATCGTGAAAAGGTTTCCTACTTCTAAAGCATTTATTACACATTTTATGGCATTTATTTCTTCATATCGGGACCTTTGCGACTCTACATGACATTATCTCACTTTGATTCTTTTGAGAGCTATGCCTATTGATGTGACTTATGATTAACTATAGCACTCGATATTGACATATTTCCCCTTCTTTTGGGGTACATTCATTACCTCATACCAATATGAGTAGCATTTATTACATGTACCAACTTACCATCAATCTATCCTATTACAACACCTTTATCGCCCACAGGGGCATGATACCCACATGATATTTAGGTGAATGTCATCACCTCTATTTTTCAAATCGGCGAGGATACCTTATCATCATCCATTCTAAAGAGATTTCTCATTTGACATTTTGGGAATTATACCCTTCACACTCATCATGATTATATATGACATGTACATTGAGGCTTTTTTTTTGCTTCCTATAACATTGCTATGGCAGGCCACTTTATTTGTCCCTCAATTTCCATATCCCCATAGGCACATGCACACACATATTGAGATTTACATGATACAACACTTCCATATGACACTTTTATATGACATTGACACTCCCTAAAGTTATCTTATGTGATATGACATTGATACTCCCTAGAGTTATATGGGCATCGATGATTACCCATACTATGTGATAAGACACTAACACAACACTGAAATATATCAGTATTTGTGGTGCGGCATAGAAGTCGTCCTCACTAAGGACTCCCTAGAGTCATTATATTTGATTATTGAGCATACATGATGATATTTTGTGATTTTTACATACATATGTTTAGCAATTTTTCCAAGATACTAACAGTGTTGACTGTACTATTGTGTTAACATGTGATGCATTTGATTCTTGTTTTTGAGATGAGTGATTTTCATAATCAGATTTACCAATCCCTCACCTCAAAAAAGGGGGCATACGTATCTATATATTTTGAGCAAAAAATTGGAGCAAGATTATCTACTTCCCTAATCAAGAAGTGGTCTGGGTTGTCAAAACTCTTAGAGAAGTGTTGGTTATGTCTAGTGCTTTCCATAAAAGTTTTAAACAGGATAGTGTTTTCATTTTTCAAGTTACAACATGATTTGGTTCACATATAGAGCAAGTGCACTCATTGTTATGCTCCTCTCAATTTTCAAATTTAATTTTAAATTTCAATTTTTAAAATAAACACAATGAGCGGATACAGTATTGAGTACTTGTGTGTATATGGACATTGCTCATAGATATACCAAAGTTTGTGAAATAACAAGGTGTGGATGAATGCATGAAAAGCTTGATTCTATCTTCCTATGTTAGTGAATGTGCTCCTCATTATGTATCATTTTTACTTTGATGTACACGTGCATTTATTCACATACGCATATCAAAGTAGGGGCATTATGTAAACACCTAATTTCAGTACAAGGCTTGTTATTATAATAATTTTAATATCATATTGTGCATATGGATCATTCGTTTGGTATAAGAACTTATTAGCACTCTACCTGTGTTTTTCTCTCTCCTCTATGCAGCGTTGTCCTATCATGTCTCTTTGTTTTCTCTCTCACATTTTTTGGCTTTGGGGATCCCTTCTTTTCTCTCTCTTCTCTCTCCTTCCTCCACTCGTCTTCTACTAACAAAATCGATGGGTCATCGATTATGTCATGTTTTTAACAATCTTTGCCCCCCCCTCTTTTCTCTTGTTTGTTTGGGCCTATTTGTTCAACTTCTTTCACCATCCTCGTGTTAGCTTGCACACCAATAAGTCCCTAATTCGAAGTTGAGAAGGCTATATATATAATACTCCTAGAGGTATGCTAATAAGAAGTTTCGTAAAACGTTTCCAAGATTTTCCAAAGAATATTCTTTCTAATTTGCAAAGGGAAATCAATTTAGGCACACTCTTAAGGGATTTGTTTATGCTCATAAGGACTACATTCAAATTTTATTGCATCTTATACAAAAAAATGGATAAGCAAATGTGCATGGAGTTGCATCTCCACCTAGGAAAAGGATGTTAAATCTCTCTCGATTTATCCATTCACTCAGCACAAGAATCACATGGGGTCTGACTCTAGCATACATAATACATAGTTGCAACTCCCTTGTAGTTGTCCAAAACAAGTACTTCATCCCTTTCTAATTTGTAATTGTTATGTGGTGAGTTAGGTCAAGGAAAAGATCAAATCAAATGATTCTACTATGAATTCTGAAAATCATAAGCACAAGATTGTACGAAATCTAAAGGCATACGCCAAAAAATCCAAAATCCAAAAACATGTGAAGTAAAAATTCGACATAGAAAAAACATAGTCAGGAATCACATGAGGTCCACACTAATTCTACCCTATATGAAATTGGCGGTACAATCAAAGGCAATTATTCTATTTATGTGGATTTCCAATTCTAGATTTTACACACATTTTTATACAAGCCTACACAATTTAGATCCATACTTGGAATTCCAAAATGTTATCAAGATGCAACTATTCCTTCACTTTTGTAATTTATTTACTTAGTTTATTTCTCATTTCTTTGCAATTTCCTATTAATGGCCATGATGTAGATAAAGGTTTGTTTTGGACTATCGTATTGCTTATCTTCCTTGTGCAAATAGATTAGTGTGTTGTGTGTATATATTTAACCCTAATTCCACAATATATTAAAACACTTATTGCTACTAAGTTGATAGTTCCCCACATTTCGTTGAATCTTATAACACTTCTCATTGCAGTTCTTAGTGCCACCATCAACAATACATGAAATTTTGGATACTTGAACAAATTGAGTTCACTTTCCAATTGCAAACAAACTAAATTATAGATGCTACATGAATCAATGAGTAATGTCACGTTCTAAGTCTTGATATATCCCTCCACCTTTATGGTTTAAGGTGTTCCAAAGCATAACAAGGCGTGACAAGATATGACATGTAGATATAGAGTATATACAATCATCTTCTTTTGATGGTTCATCCCCCTCTTGTTCTTCAAGATAATATATTAGGGAAACTATCTTTTCATCACATTTGAGTCATTTGCTCCATTCATTATCATAGTGATAACATAACCCTTTTACTCTTAGTTTATTAAACTTGTTGGGGTGGGGCGGGGGTGCCGGGGCAAGGGGTTAGTAATGTAGGTTGCAAAAGTTGTAGATGAGAATTGTCTAGCCAAAGGGATTTGTAGTTGATAATTATAGTGTTGATCCAACTAACCATGTCGTTGTTGATCCAGCTAACCATGTTGTTGAAGGTAAGCTTTTTTATCCACAAATTCCCCCGAGTTGGGTCTCTATAAGGCCAAATATTAAGCTTCCACCTCCCAAGCTAGTATAATAGCCTCATTGACATAAATTGGTTTGAAGAGTTTGTCCTCATGCTGAATAGCATTTTTGAGCCCGTCAATTAACAATTCTAGCATATTCTACACAGAAATGACGTTCATTTACAAATTTTAGACACTAAAGTTATGCAACATAAAGACTTAGGGACTAAATATCAGCGTTTTTTTAATTGGATAAATACAATAACATTAAGAGACACCAAAATATAATATTGTTGCATCCACAAAGCCACCCCATGTCAAAATTTTGGTTTGTGCACCTTCATCCAATAGCACCAAACATATTGTTCATACTCTATGTATAAATCAGTGAAACATTCCCGATCAATATAGAGATTTGATGGTTTCAAACAATTGCTCCATTTGATTATGTCGGATGAAAGGATCCTTTCCATTAAATTTGTGTCTATACATCTTGGGCGTATTAAAAACTTGTTGACATGTTAACCATTCATTGAGATCCCCATTTGAAGTCGAGTTCAAAATGGACATCAATAATGATAGGCTTTAAATCAAATGCTAGTTATACATGATTGATATCTCCTTTGAGCATAAGATAAGCCACCAAAATTGGTACTTTTAAATTTCTTTAGTGTCGCCTCTATGCATGATAATTGTTTCACTATTGTATTCATGTCGGATTGTATCTCATCTAGTTGCTTCCCTTGGTTTTCCTGAAATTTCAACACCTAATTTGGAAAACCCTGGTCTAGTTGACAAGTTAAATCAACCACTTTGACAACTAATTGTCATTTTTTGTACCCAAGAATGTAGTATGTCTCTAATTCAATGCTTGAAGTTGGTTCTTTCCCTAGTATTTGTTTCAACTTGCTCTATTAGCGTGGTTCCTAATGCTGCTTATTGGAGATCTAAACCAACTACAATGAACATATGCAAGGGAATCCAATCACATGTGTGCTCCATAACCCTAGTTGGATAAGAGGGCTCCAAAAAGGGGTTGTAGAAGAGTTATGTCACTACAACCATTTGAAAGATCTGAAACCAACAGTATCTATGATCTACAACACAAATTTCCCCTCTCATGCTTTGTTTTTACAAAGGTTGCACTCAAAAAAAAAAACCCCTAATTCTTCCTTTGATTTAAAGATAGTTTTTGTCATCGATCAACCATATGTAGCTCCCTATCTGCAAAAAAATTACTATTGCAACTCAACAAAAAAAAAAACAGAAAAAAATTAACAATGATTTTATTGAATTCACTTGAAGAAATGTAACAATCTGAGTAATAGTAAAAAGCAACTGATCTTCTCATTTTTGACAATTTTGAACCAGTTTCTCATTCGTGACAATTTTGAAATGGTTTAATCTTCGAAGGGACATTTCCATAAATGTATAAAAAGAGTCATTGTCTAAGGAATTGGCATCGATGGAACAAAGTGTTGGAGTGAATTAGGGAGTGTGGAAAGTTAGCAATGCGGAATGAGTTGATCATAGTTGATACTACTCTAAGCTCCTTGCAATTGTTTCCATCACAGCATTAGGAAGTTAGGAGACAACAAAATGTACAATGTATGACCTCTTTGTATTGGCCTCATTACTCATTTAAAAAGATGGGAAGATGTACAATTGCCACTTGCTACTTGATTTCCCCACATTAGGGTTTCTAAGAATAAAATTCTTGTGTTATATGTTTTATTTTATTTCCTTAATCATTAGGGTTTCTAAGAATAAAATTCTTATGTTATATGTTTTATGTTATTTCCTTCTTGTTTATGGTTCTGCGAGTAATTACTCATTTTAATGTGCATTCTACTACTTACCACTCTGTAAAACCACTGTGAGTTGAGAAATTCAAGTAGTTGCAACATGGATAGAAAATATTCTCATTTAATTTCCAACAAGACAATTTGTAGAGAAAATTACAGATCAAAAACAGATAAGTAAATAACAAGTGTTGAAGTACTATTTGAAAGCAACGCCACTTTGAGGGGCAACTTGTAAAATACCTCGATTAAAAGCAAAGCACACAACTTGATACCTAACACACAACCATGTGGCGCCTATATATAGCTGACATTAGGTTGGGCAACGCTAAAGACCTAATGAGACTACCTAACTATAAATAATAAATTATAAATTATAAATTTAAAAATTAGCATACCTTAGGTCAACATTTATGCCTGTCATGCGTCAATTGCTCAATAACCTAATACTATGCAATAAATTTGGGTTGTAATAAGCCCTCTGAAATCTCACCGACCATGGTGTTTACCTGCCCCGATCTCAAACATAAGCTAAATTCAAAGAGTTTCATGCTAGGGAGACTTCTACTCAAGTTAAGCCTACTTTTCTTGGACAAACGTCTTCAAAAGAATATTTACGTGAAGGGGTAGAAGAAACCATGCAGAGGACAATTCACCTGACGACAATTGGAAGCATAACTCGAAGTAAACCTTTTTTTTTTCAAAAAGCTTCGCTCCTATAGTAAATACTACAAACTCTGTTGGAAAAACAAAAGTCTAATATATATATATATTTTTTTTTAAAGATTAATTGCATCTTTTCTGCAATTGCATCTATAGATCTTGAAGCTCGCTCCTAGAGTAAATACTACAAACTCTCTGGAAAAAAAGCCAAACTTCTAATATTTGTAAAAAATAATAATAATAATTGCATCTTTTCCCCAGTTGTCTCTATAAATCGCTTACGTTGTCATGATGCACAACCATCTTTCCCGTTAAAAACATAATAAAAACTTATGTTCATCCAACAATTCCACGAATCATTGCAGCCAATGTACTCTATCCTATTTCATCTTGGTCTGTTTCCTTGACTGTATTTGCAACAGATGAAGCACTTAAACTTTGGCCTTGTGCTGATAAATATTCACTCAAATGACTTTCTTGTCGGACCTTATTATGGAGACAGTTGTGAAATCATAATCTAGAAGATTGGCTGCATATTTCAAAATGAATTATAAACACAGCAGAACCAAACATTTGTATACTCGTCTCTTGAAATCATGGAAGATGAATTTTTTTTCGTCTTCGAGTTAACGGTTGTATCCTCGAGTCCCATTGACCTACTTTTGTCATTTCTGGACATTAATAGAATTTCTTTCTTTCTCATGCATGTTGAACATGTGATTACTTAATAAGGCTACAACATTGGTAGGATCAGAGCCAGTTCACTCAAATCATGTGGAAACAACACATTCAGAAGACTACGACATTGGTAGGATAAGAGCCAGTTCACTCAAATCATGTGGAAACAACATATTCGCATTGATAATATTTAAGTATCATAGTCCCACCGCCCAAAAAGGGGAGAAAGCTTTGGTTCTCCTCAATACTGAAGGGCTTTTGGTAGTGGAAGAAAATGGTAGCATATAGTTAAAACTTTCCTACTTGCATGATACAAGTTGAAATTTTTCCTTCAGATATGAACATTTGCTTTTCTATAACAACAATTGTTATAAACACAATGTCATATCTTATGCAAATGAGTGGAAACCTCATTACTCTCGCAACAGTACATATTATTACATGACAAGCTGATGCTTTCAACTATGACCATGCCAAAATTGTTGACCCCGCAAAATGTCTTATTAGACTACACAAGCGTCTAAGTATCATGGATATGATTTGTTAAAATGTCAAACTCCATGGGAGATTTCCAAAGTTGAGCAAAACAAAACTGCTGAAAAATCATTTCAACTTAGTAGAATTCAACAGAGGCTGCATAAATAAATAACAATTTCCTGAAGACTAGTTGGTTTCACATTATCAAGGACAATTCACTAAAGATGCTAACGGTCCAAGTTCATTTCTCTATAACTTCAGGAAGGATGGATGTGGCACATCTGATTTTTTCTGTGAAGACTTTGGTCCAACTTTATCTTTTGCCAGATCAAGGTTAGCAAAGACCTAGACAAAAGAAGCAGCAGGCAATTACTTAAATGCTGCAAAATCCAACTGTTGTATAATATTAACAGAAATAATAACAACAGAAAGAAGTTAAAGGTTAATTACCTTGGATGACTTCCCATAGTGTGTTTGAGCACGTTTTTGGTGTTTTTGTTTACTTTCCCCATATCCTTGCTCTTCATTAGTATCCTTATAATGTATCCGCGTTTTCTTTTCAATTTCTTTCTTTGTTTTCACACCTATATCTCAAAATAGAAATTGTGTCAGCAATTTTTTTTTTTTTTGTTAACTGAAGAATGTAACAAATGTAATATTCCACAACATATTGAATACCTTTAAGCTTCCTCTTTTTCGTTGCTCGCATACGTTTTCTATCCTCCCGGGTCAACTCGGCTTCTTCTTTAACAGCCCCTTCACCAGCGAACAACTCCTCAGGTGCAAGCATAGATGCTTCTGATACTGCCAAAGGAGCAACCTGCCCATAGAAATAAAACATTGTGAAAAACACACACACCATCACAGACCATTAACTCCTTTCAGCTACTAATAGCTGCATAGAAAAAAATCAATCAGTAACCTCTTCCATTGCAAGTGCAGGAACATTTGCTTGTATAGACATATCTTCAATCACCTGTCAAATAAGAAAGTAATTTCTGTATTAATTCATATTGTAAATATATGAAACAGTTTCAAGAAGTTGCTGACGAGAAGCAAACATATAGGAATAGCACATACCGGTTTCGGAGTAAACTGAAAATGAGAAAGTGCATCCAACTTCACACATAGTTTCTTAAACAAAAGAGCTGCCTGAGAATCAAAAACAGCACCATTAAACACCTATATAAAAAATATTTTGACTTCTTCAGCACTGTTAGTTATTACTAAGATTGAACCATTTAACTTCGATACAAATTAAAACATGGAGCCAGTCTATACACAATTACTCCCAACACCAAACACGTTTCCCACAAGCATTCCAAGTTCCCAACAAGGGGTGCACTACGATCTTTCATAGTAGCTTGCAATTAAAAAAGCACCAAAAGTCAACAATTTAAAGGGAAGGGGATCCACAAAGAACATATGCAAAGGTTACAGTGTATGATGTCAGAATCAGAAAGACAAAGATTTCTAACACATCAACCTGGGGACTCAATGCCCCAAATCCTGCTTCCAAATTGGTAAAGTTATTGGTGCACATAGGGCCTCCGAAGTCTCCCTTGCCTCATAATTGTTAACAATGTGTTATTATTCACCACATACAAACGAGTGGAAGTAGTTATATTTACACTGATTGAAATCCTCGACACAAGATATATCATGACCTTAAATTTTAGGTTAGTCTGTTCACAGTGCATTAGCGTAGTGATAGAATTTATTGGAAACAACTGCATAAATAAATTTGTATCACAATCTATTCTAGTGACCTTAAAAAATCATTATTAATGTACAGAAAACATACCTACAATAAGAAACTGGCAAAACTTCCATCCCATGATGAACACAGTGATATTTTGTCAGAAAAGGTGGTGAAACAAAGATTTTAAATATAATCTCTCTCCACAAATGATTTGGCCAACTTTCCAAGTGGAGTATGCTAGATTCAAAACATCATTATTTTCTCCAATCCAGTCAATACCCAAGAGTTCTTTGACCTAAACCTGTTTGAATAATGGACCCCGAAACTCACAACATCACTTCATGACCGAGTCACAAAATGCACCTAACAGATACATGCATGGACTCCCAAAGTACAGAAAAAAAAAAAGAAAAATTGTGAGTACATAGGTAATGCATACCAAAAGCAACATTCATATGAGAAAAAAAAGCAAGATGTGAATTAATCTCATAAAAATTCAATAAGAGAAGCGAATATCAAACTTAGGGAATACTATGAATCGTGATCATAAAATCTGGGGAAAATATTAGCTTATTTAACTATGATTTGAGTTTCCTTCCAATGCCCACAAATGACTTCAGTATTATACGTTGTATGAGTGCGTGCTAGCAAAGTTACAGAAAAAGTACAAGACTATACTTCATGCACACAGTGGAAGTTAGAATTATGAGCTTCTATCAATAACCTGGACCGTGCTAAAGGGCTAAATACATTTCAGCTATGGATTAAAAAGAATCCTTAGCTTTGGTTTGGATCTATCTCAAAAGAGCTTATTCTGCCTTTGTATCTGTTCCCATATTAGTATATTGGCCAGCATGAGCTGCTAGAATACAGGCAGATGAAGAAAAAGTATCCTTGGTTGCTCTGATAGCAGCCAGAGCAACTAATTGAAAAGCACTAACACTTTCTCCTTCCCCATCGACATCTCTACCAAAATTCTCTTCAGTTTTCTTTGTGATTGTTCAAATAATGCTATTTTTCAGTTTCCTCTGAACATCATGACATAATCACAACATGCATCTAAAATATGCAAACATGGACACCCAAATTACAGTAGAAATTGTAACAGTTTGTCCACAGCTAAATTTGGTCTTTGGCACTTTCGCAACATCAATTTGGACATATTTTGACATACTTGGACAATGTAAATATATGACTCTTGAGTACACTTTCCCTCTATCAGTCTACCCATCCACTATCTTAGCCACCTTTATCTGCCAGACATTTTATTCAGGATCAGCTTGGTCAGTATAGGAACACCTTCGGAATCCTAGACAAACATTCTCCATACCTCAAATCCTCATTTCCTCTCCAAGGGCATTACCGGTAAATATGGAGAGCATCAACTACCACAAATGTCTCCCTTTGCCGGCAATATCCAATAGCCCTCAACGGCTATTTTTCAAATTGGGAAATTTCCATTAGGTCAGCCTAGACACATTTCATGTGTCGGTTGTGGCAAGAAATTAACGAAGAGTCGCCTATATATACAAATCATCCCTAAAGTTATTATTCACCTCGAAACACCAGACAAGACCTGGAATCTCTCACTCTCTTGGAACATTATTCAAAAGGCATATACACATCTCAAATATTCAAGGAGTAGCCCTAGAGCGGTTCATAGAGCCAATCTGAATACAAAGAGGTCAAAGTTGCATGGTGTCAAATGTCAAAGATCAAAAGATGGAACTACAATCTAGATTTTTCGTGATTTTGCACACTCGCATAAGTAAGAGAACTATGTATAATTTGAGCCCTCTTTAGACTAACGTAACATAGGTAGTGCTCGGCCATTACAAAAGGAGTGGTTGGGGTCAGTGCAACCCAAAATGTTAACCCATTTTTAAGGTTTCTTGTGATCAATCAAACACAATTAGGGTTTTGGACAAAGAAGATAAAATATAGGTATCATCACACAGGGTGAAAGATTTCACACATACAAAAGCAGATTGCAGGTGCAAGCATAGGCAAGGGCTCCCAAAAGTTGCAGATCCCCACAGTGCGTAGAGACACTACCAAAACCCCTAATAATGTCAGTTGCCAGACTATCAATTGCCACTGGCATCTAACATTGCCGACAACGACCCAGAAAGTCTACCATTCCCTATCTAACATTGCCGACAACGACCCAGAAAGTCTACCATTCCCTATCTCACATCTGAGCACCTAATGAAGCATTTCTATATTTCATGGCTTATTCTATGAATGACACAGTCAGAATTAACTATCTATCTCATCCTTCTATTGTCTTGTTGATTCTAAATCAAGTGGTTGCATTCCCTATCTCACATCTGAGCACCTAATGAAGCATTTCCATATTTCGTGGCATATTCTATGAATGACATAGTGAGAATTAACTATCTCATCCTTCTATTGTCTTGTTGATTCTAAATCAAGTGGTTGCAATATCTATTATCCCATTTCATTGTAGATTATTGTATTTATTGCTATTATTTCTATAATCTAAAGCAGTACATAGTTTCAATTATTTATAAACTCTTAGGTGTAAAATGATCAAAACATTTTGGTGACCCCAATTATTAATTTAAACACAAAAACCCTAGGTTTCCTTCTACATTAGGGTTTCAAACATTTTCTTGGGGTTTCAGATTTATCCCCTATTAGGCTTTGAATTTCATCCTTAGTTACACAAACAAAAATACTTCCTTTCTATCGTTTATTCTAGCCTTATTTTATACATTCATGCCTCTTAGGGTTAAGGATTATTCCAATTATCTATGATCCCTCTTTTCAAAGGTCTGCAAGAAATAGTAGCATCTTGTACTCCTATAGTTTTGAGATCTATATTCTCGTGTTCATCCTACAATCTCAAAACCCTTTGCAATACCTCATGATTACATAGCGTCATTCCCTAGTTTGGTAGAGCCATCTTATCATGATGTCCCTTATTGCTATGACAATGACAATATCATACATGAGCATGTTGATGATGACAATATAGATTAGTATGATGATAACATATCTTTGTATGACTTAATGAAGAACTAGAACAAATCAATGTGTGTACTATAAAAAACACAAACTATTCTTCTAGTGATGACAACACCGCTCAGAATGAAAAACACATGTAGAGAGAACTGTTGAAGATACTCTATGTTAGTAAATCACATAGTAGGTGATGTTATTAACTAAGGTGTGTGTGTGTTTGGTTAGTTGTTGATGAGAATAGTTGGGTGTTTATAGGGTGTGTTAATTAGAGTGGTAAGTATTGACTCCTCAAGAATAGGAGATACAACTTGTATAAGAACATCTCTAATTATGAATAAAATTATGTTGTTGAACTACTCTGATATGGTATCAGAGCATGGTCTGATTATGCTTGTTATGATAGTTTAATTGATGTGTCAATGGCAGCCGTACTCCTCCATTGCCCCTATGGATGGCAGCATTATGTTGTGAGAAATTATTACTTAGCAGTGTTTGAGATTTTATCAGTGAATGTTAAGGTAAATTTGTGCTTTCTAGTGCATTCGAAGAGCTCTGTGAGTATTAATAGTTCCCCAATCTGAAAGCCGTAGACTTGTACATCCGTTCTGTGCATTCATTATGCCACCCAGATCATTTCATTGACTTCCATCGTGCTAGTATACTTTGCCAACATTATCTGTCAGCCTGTGCACCAGACTTCCACGTGATCATCCTTGTATCTTGCACAGACCCTTGCCATTAATTTCTTATTCAATTTCTATTTGAAATTAGTTCACCATGCAACTTGCAATGGTCGGGATTGATCTCTTGGTCTGCACAACCTTCGACAATTTGGCAGTTCTGCTATGCGGTGTGCTTTGTGCCTGCTTTGTAATCACAATACATGTGTAACACTATTCATTCTCGAATTCATGCACCAATCTAGTTTGCCATTTAAGTCTGATCCCCTGGTGCTTTGCCATGCATCCATGCCTGCACCTGCATCTGTCGGGTCATATCACAGCTATCTCATATTATTTTAGATATGCCTGCCACAAGCATATTGTCATTGACAGCTTACATCAGCATCATACAAGTATCTTCTCATGAAGATTGAACAACATTAACATAGATCACATCATCGATTTAACCTTGAATACCTAAAGCTATAAGGTTTTAATTAGACATTAGGTTTCGTATGTTTCTTGATTTAGATAGATCAATAAGTTTTATAGCATGTCGATGTGTTGTTTAGTTTGTTTTCTTGTATAGTTTAAAAACAATAGTCCAAATTGTTAAGTCTGAAGTTTTATATAGCTTTGTAAAGTGGTTTATGTTATTAGGTCTGTAGGTTGTGATATTTCTTTTACAAATGTTGGCTTACTATATATTAAATGTTTGTCAAGTTAGTCATTGTGAGTCATTAGTCAATAAATAACCTATTAGTAAGGATAAAGTACAATAAAGCATGTGTGCACCGTGTATGCGTATCATCAAAATAGAAGTTAAAATTATACTCTCTGTAAAGGATGCATTATCAGGGAACCCGACATCCTTGGGAATGTGCATGTCCATTCGGGGGGGTTGGAGGGGGGAGGGCACGGGGGGCAGGCAAGGAGGGGATCGGGGGGTTATTCAATGTACAACATCTAATGAAAGACCATGCAGTTTGACCTGCCAAGTTGAACTAACTGGAGATTGGAGGAAACAAACGTCGAAGGCCTACATCCAACCTTGAGTTCACCACTAACTTAAAGGTTGCAGTCTGTTACAATGGCAAAACCAAAATGTGAACCAAAATGTGCCCAAATGAGTAGCCGAAAGAGTTGTTAATCATCAATGCCAGGGATGATGTACTCCAGCTACAAAAGACTAAGAAACCTGCACCTAATCAGCTAAAGCCAAGAATGGTGTCCAGTGGCAGTGGTGACCGTTTTTTCTATTTGTGATCAGGTGGCAATATGATCAAGTACAGTAGTTGCAAACGTAAGGTTCAGTGAGTGGACAGCACCCACTGAAGACATAAAGAGGACCCAATCTCAATATCTTTATGTTTATTTCTGTGTTTGTGGTTGTTCAATGATGATATGTTCTCACTGAAAATAAGTTTGTAAACAGCAGTGCGTCCCTGGGTATGTGCAAAGTGTATCAGTGATGATATGTTCTCACTGAAAAATAAAAAATTGTACAACAGCAAAGTATGTCCCTGTTTACATATGTGTAACTAGGCCATCACAAATAGCTGAGTGTGTCCCTATTTGTGCATAGCAAACGCGTTTGTAATCAAGGCATCACAAATAGTTGAGTGTGCCCCTATTCGTGCATCCTTGATGTCTGTCGTGTAAACATGTGTATGTTCACATAGTAAGTATGAACTCAGAATGTATTCTAGTTCCTACTTGATTTGATGATGTGTTCTCATCTATCAATGTGTGTGTCAAACTACAAGTTTGTTCCAATTTTTATGCAATGTTCTCTTTTCCTATGTTCGTAGTAAGGGGGGAACGTTGGAGATGCTCTATTAGTACATCACATGGTAGCTGATGTTATTAAATAAGACATATTATTATGTGTGTGAGTGTGTATGGTTACTTGATGAGAATAGGTGAGTCTTTATAGGGTGTGCTAGTTGCAGTGATAAGTATTGACTGCACATGAATAGGAGATTCAACTTGTATAAGAACATCTCTGATTATGAATAGAATTATGTTGTCGAATTACTTCGATAAGAACCAGATAGATCTATAGATACTCCAGCCAATACAATACTTAAGCAAATGGCTGGAACCCATGCAGATAATATCGACCAAGTTAGACAATGCATTCATAACAATACTGATGCAAATAGTTTGCCTCACAACACAAATAAAGTCCATATGTCAGCACCATCTACCTCTTGTGACTTATCCACTCCCATGTTTGAAATCAAAGGTGAAAAGAGACATTTGAACATGTCTACAAATCCTTCCACGTCCACTGATACATCATTACAAGTGCCTAGCTCACAAAACAAACCAAATACTATATTAGAAAATGTTGCTTAACAAGAAATTGATCACTTTACCATCCATTAGGCATTGATCCATGGCTCGTTTATCACATCGACAAGGGATATCATATTATAATTATCGTAGAATAACTGGACGTGAAATGTATAATTGTGAAGCATTACAACAAAAGATTGAGGAACTTATGAATCAAGGCATTATTATAATAAAACAGTTAGAGAGAAGGATACCTAGGATGAACACACCAACTACAACTCTAGGACAAATCCAACTAGCGAAAAGGTCACATATAATATACAAGCATCCATGAGCGGACCCAATGACTATCTGAGTATTCATAGAAGACAACTATACACAAGAAATTAGTGTTGATAAAGAAGAGGGGGCCAATACAAGCAACATCCAATTTCTAGAACAATTAGGTCATATGACAAATGAGCTACAACACAGTCTTTATTTCGACGGGTCAATGGTCATATTACATTACTGGTTGCTTGCTGCCAAAGGTTGTGGACACATTAAAATTTGTGATGCCCACTATGGAATAAGTTCAGGCTACACTTGGACAACAATGGTTACAAGTACAAGCCATCATCGATGATTCAAATAAATGCATTATATTCAAATTTGAGAATAGTACGATAATAATCCAAGAAGGTAGAAAGGATGAACGACAAGAGGAAAACCATCCAAAAATGAAT
Source organism: Torreya grandis (assembly GCA_037957365.1). Lineage (NCBI taxonomy): Eukaryota > Viridiplantae > Streptophyta > Pinopsida > Cupressales > Taxaceae > Torreya > Torreya grandis. The sequence goes on along the minus strand of JARHVA010002817.1, from coordinate 546,218 downwards.
AAAGTCACACTACATAACGAGATGACACTAGAACCTACATATAATATTGAGCAAAATGCAATAATTGAGCATATACACTTGAAAAGACAGAAAAAGGTAGAGAAGGTACCCGAATACGACAACTTTAGTGATGACGATATGTGGACATTCGATATAATTTTATATCCAAAGGTAAGCACTACGTTGGGTGGTTCGGGACCTACATTTGACCTTGATAGGATCGTAGCTTAGCACTCCTAACCTATATTCATATTAAGGCTAGGAAACAGCTTATTGTACATAGCATCTTATCGATTGCTTGCTTCATCACCCTCTAATGAGTTGACTGATTGATTCCTCCATTCTTCTATAATAATGTGGACATGTGCATAAGCTTTTACATTGACCATTCTTCTAGCCCTTGGCTTTTATTTGATTATTGTGTTTCACTTGCCCCTGCCTTTTGATTGCTTATCTAGTTCCGGACATTCATGTTAGCTATCCTACAATGACACATGCATACAGACCCTTTACAACAAAATCATCTTAGTACACATTCTTTGAGGCATGTTACACCTTGATGCGACATACCACTTGCCCACCTCTCCATATTGATTATATATGCTCGCTTTTGTCATGGCACACATTGAGCTTACATGATCACATATATTTTTAATCTACACATCTTATGAGATTTGCACACCGACTCTTACCCACTGGGGCATGTCCCTGTTATGAGTTCTTTCAGGACATGCTATGAGTTCTTTCACATAACCCTTTGAGACATGATTTTACCATATTGCGGCAGTATATCACTTGCCTTCACCTTCACGAGACTGCTTCGTTATTACACTTGGCGCACACCATGCATTGACATTGTCATTGACTGCTCGGATCCCTCCTATTCATTTATTTTGCAGCCCCTGAACCTTGATTTGCCTTGACAAATTGAACACTTGCTTATGGTGATATTTCAAAAAAGTACAAATACAATTATATATTCAAAAAGTACAAATACAATTAAATATTCAAAAAGTACAAAAACATTCAAAAAATTCAAAAATACAAAACAGTGCTTGTGCACTACTTACCTTGATGGTACACAATTGTTTGATGTATTCAAATATTCAAAAAGTACAAAAAAAATTAAATATTCAAAAATACAAAACCAAGACCTATGCACTACTTGCCTTGGTGTTATATAGAATTGTTTAATGTCATATGTCATATACATGGTGATTTACATATCCATTTTTATATGCACATGCTTTTCACAGTATACATAAGTTGGATGCAAAATATACATGTTATATATGAGACATGGACAAACAAATGCATGAAATTGATCACCCCACAGAAACCTTTCTATATTGAGGGCATGCCCATGCTAGGGGCATTTTGGCACATTTTTCAAGTTATATCTTTCTATGCTAGTCCATTAATCATATTGAACTACTTAAACTCTTTATACATGACTTGCTCTTGTTCATATTTTTAGAATGTTATTTCCTATGGATATTGTACTTTGTTATACTAGATGATGACGGTAACTAATTATACAAACATTGCTTGCTTCATGCTTACTTGTTGAATGCTTTGCTTGTTCACTAATGTATTGTATATTGATTGATCTATGTCCTATGGGTACTTTATTGTGCCTTGTCACATCACATGTCAGTTGTGTCAAAGGATTGCCCTCATGTCCTTCCCTAGCTCCACCCGGTCTTCCTTCGCTTCCCACCAACAAAAAGCTTGCCCCATGAACAAGTGGTATGATGATGAGTGCAAATCCCTACACTGCCAATTACGGCATGCTATCCAGGCCCACCTCTCTTATCCTACCTTGAAAACATCATACCGCTGTCTCCTTCGCCGTAAAAAATGCCTCTTTATCTCCCAACGTAGACGGACTTTATGTGCATCTCTCCGGCATTCTCCTAAACAGTTTTGGCGCACCATTTTCCCCCGCCATTCTCCTCTTCCCTTAGAGCTTAGCCCCAAATCCATGCTCTCTCACACTTCTAATCTTTATAATATTCCTAGACAGCCACTTATCCAGGTTGATAATCCACCATCTTCTTGCCACTTGTTCGCATACAAAAATATCAGAGAGGCAGTTAGAGTGATGAATAGCAGCACGGCAACGGATGAGGAGTGGTTCCAAGTAGAATTCTTCGAGTATGGTTATGGGGTGCTTGGTAGCTATTTGATTGACCTCTTCAACCACGTTGTATGCTTTGGTTTTCCATTGGCTTGGTCACATCATACCATTCACGCCATCCACAAATCAGGTCCCAACTCAGATCCCAACAACTACAAGACAATTATGGTGGGTCATACATTCTCCAAACTTCATGCTACAATCCTCCATATGCAACTTTCCAAGGAGTTAGAGCACAGGCACCTCAGAGCTAGGTGCAAGCAGGTTTTCATCCGGCTCCCCAGAGTTTTGATCATATCTTTGCTCTTTGGGTTGTCATTGAGGAGGCTCACCATCGCTCGTCAAAAGTTTACTGTTGCTTGGTAGACTTTCGGAAAGCTTTTGACTCGATTTCACATGTGGCACGTTTTTAGAGACTTAGAGACATTCGCATTTTCGAGAGCCTTCTCATTGCCATCATGCGTTTGTACAAGATTGTTTTGGGTCGCCTCCGCACAACCCACGGGGGATTGGATTTCATCAGGAATACCATTGGGGTCAAACAGGGGTGTCCCCTATCCCCAACTCTCTTTGGGATATACATAGATGAGCTTGAATCCTTCCTCCATAAGCATAGCAAGGACAATGATGGGTGCCTACTTCACCAGGTTCTGATATCCATCCTTTTATTTGTTGATGATGTCGTCCTCTAGGCCTCCTCTCCGGATGGTTTGCAGAGACAACTGGATACCTTAGCCTTGTTTTGAGACCTTCGACAATTGATGGTTGGCCTGGGTAAAACCAAGGTTATGGTCTTCAATGATTTGAAGATCTCGCACCTCCACTTCTTTAGAGGCGAGATCGAGATCACTAGCACATATACCTACTTGGGCGTTCAGTTTTTTGGCCCGCATTTCAGTTTGAGACAAGCCCTCCAACCTCGTGTTAATAAGGGTTATGGATCCTTAGCCCTCCTTGAGAGACAATGCTTTCGCAACCACTTCCAGGACATCTCCAAAATGTTCCTCATGGACTCCCTCATCAAACCCACTATTCTTTATGGCTATGTTGTTTGGGGGGCCTCCTTACTGGGGGCTGATTGGGATTCTACAGAGAGAGTCCAGACCTCTTAGGGACAGTGGACATTCAAATGGATCGTCTTCCTCATTTCAGTATTCCTTGGACACACTAGGCCACCTTCTACCTACCAAACAAGTAATGAACAAGATCATTAGAGAGGATATTTACAAGCAGTTCATCCACACCACTTGGGTGAACCCTCATGGGGGGCTATGCCCTAAAATGGCCTTTTATGCTGAGCACTTCCTGGAGTTGAGTGATGGTCTCATTATCCGTCCTCAGTATACTCTTTGTCACTGGATGCATGCCCTTCACATCCCCCTTGGCCAACTTAGAGTAGGTTCTCACAGACTCTGGTGTGAGCCGAATCACCACCTTGATCGTTCGAATAAGATTTCCCAGTTGTGTAGCCTCCAGGAGACTGAGACGGAGACACTTCATCTTCCACTGCCCCTTTTACTATGAGATCAGAGGGAGGTTCTACTACCTATTTAGGAGGGCACAGGGTCATTCTGATTTCTTCAGGGATGAGGATCAGTAGTGCCCGGCCTTATACATACAGAAGGCTCTGAGGCTTCGTGACCACACACTTCAACCACATTCCAGACCAAATTCTACTCGAAGGATCACTTCCTTCTTCGCAGTACTACCTTCAGTGAGAGGCACCGAGTGCCACTGTGAGGCCAACTCTGCTTCTTACTCCAGATCTATTCAGCCGAGAGATACCATCCACAATTCCCCGAGCCATCATAGCTAGGCCCATACCAGGTCTTACACCAAGAGGCAGACTAAATCTATCAAGACTTTGAGATATAGCACGGTGTCCAGACAGCAGCATAGTAGGCGGCCTCCACACTCTACCGCCTCTTCATCTAGTCGTCATTCCATCCAGAGTTTCTTTCTTTCAATCGACCTCAGATGTTAGGAGAGTTGGATCTTCCATTCCCTGATAGACTTCCCTCATTACTTCTCATTGGTTGTCTTACCTTTCTTCTCGTTTGCATTTCGACCCCCAATTTTGGGTTCGTGGGATTGCTCTTTTCGATTTTGCCACTTTCTTTGGCTTTGTACCTTTCTTTTCTTTCTCAAGAATCTTTTGGTTCTCCCACTTTGTACTTGCACATGTTGTTATCTGCAATCCCTTTGACCTACTTTTGTGGTGATTTGTTGGACACTAATATATTTATCTTATCTTATCTAGTCCATGTCGTGTTCATGTCATGTTGTGACTATGTTGTGTCTTGTATGCTTATGTGATTCTTGATCATGATGTGTGTCCTTAAGACTTATTCCATAAGATATTGTGTGCGTGCATGTTTGCATACCTTTATATGGATCTAATTGACTATTACTATGTGCTTCATGCCATGATTTCTATTACACACCTCTCTATTGTGTGTTATATATTTCTATTGATGTCTCCATGATTTTTATCATGTATCTATTGCGATTCTTATCACTGTGTGCTTCACTCATATATCTAGCTAGCACTGACACATATTTCTAGATGGATTATATCATGACTATCTTCTATGCTATTAACAAACAACTGCCCTTGCCTGGACTACATGTTTCATATGTGCTTGCAAAGATCAAAATTCTTCTGAGAACAAATCTTGTCATGTTTGTATATGTACTTTACATGACTATATTTTTTTTAATATAATTATAAAACGTGATGTGCATAACTCTTTCTTTTGAGATGAGTGATTTGTAAGCTTCAACCCTCATATCAAATGAGAGGAATACAATGGGTTTGTTTCAGAAATTCAGGGCATGTCTGATAGAGCATTTTACAATCTAAGAAATTTATAATTCAAATGGATCAAATCAAGCACATTGAGCCATATTCACATGATTTTGAAGAACAATTGAGACATTCTATGAAATTTTGGGAGATGGATGTTGACATTCTATATCACTTTGAGGAACAAATTGAACATATGGGACATGGATTTTATTCTTACAAACACTTTTCTATTTTCTATATTGAAGCTCGGAGGATAACAATAGTACTACGTGAGCACTTTGGGTCTATAAATGTCAATAGCAATTGATCATTTTTAAATACAAACCTAATTTCCAAGTTCCACAAGTAGAGGTTGTTATCATCACACCATTATTTGATTCTTTGGCCAAGAAGAGAATAAGGCTAGATCAATTTTTTTCCATTTCAAAAATGGTTATTTAGATACCCGATGCAGTGTGGTTGAAGTTATTGTGTCACTCAACTTCTAACACCACCTTCTCCAATGGTAGTTAGGGCATTTACACTCCTGGACTCACCACTTCAGTTGTTGCATCTCCTTGGGGCAAGTTCACCCCATGATAGCCTCCAATCAAGTTCAACAAGTGGCAGCTCGGTTCTCACACCATCAAGGGTATTCATTCCTTAGCTTTTCAATTTCCAACTCTTTCAAAGATTCAAATTATTTCAAATGACTGGTCATGAAAGGACATTAATCTATAGATGTTTCCTTGCAAATTTCACATGGAAAAAATAGTACATTCTAACTATACTTGTCAACACTAAACATGGTTATCTTAGGTACCAAATTTTTTTTTTTTTTTTTTAATTTAACATTTTCAATACTAGATTAAAAATGGGGATCTATAAACACCTAAATTTGATCTTTGCCACTTTGGTAAGATCAATTTGGATATATTTTGACATACTTGGACAATGTATATATATCTAACACTTGAACTGGGACACACTTTCCTCTATCAGTGTATCCATCCACTGTCTTAGCCACCTTTATCTGACAAACATTTATTCAAGATCAGCTTGGTCTACCAAGGGACACCTTCAAAATCCTAGACAAATATCCTCATTTGCACTCCTAGGACATTACCATTTTACCATAAGTGGCTCCCTCTGATAACAATGTCCAAGGGCCCTCAATGACTATTTTTCTAATTGGGAGATCTCTAGTTGGTCAGCCTAGGCAAATTTCATAGGTCAGTTGTGGCAGAAAATGAACAAAATGTCAAATATATATAATAATTATCCTTAAGGTTAATATTCACCTCAAAAAATCAGACAAGGCATGGGATCTCCCTCTTTTGCAACATTATTCAAAAGGCATATACAAATCTCAAATATTCAAGGAGCAGCCCTACATTAATGTTCATAGAGCCAAATCTGAATACAAAAAGGTCAAAGTTGCATGGTGCCCAATGTCAGAGATCACAAGACGGGACAACATTTTAAATTGTTCATGATTTTACACAATCACCTAAGTGGGAGAACTACAAGCAGTTTGAGCCCTCTTTGGAGTATTGGAACCTACGCAACACTCCGCAATTCAACAGAGAGTGGTTGGGGTCAGTCCAAGCCAAATTCTTAACCTTTTTTAAGATATTTTGTGATCAATCAAGCACAATTAGGGTTTTGGACAAAGGAAATAGAAAATAGGCAACATTGCATAGGATCGAATATTTCGCACATACAAAAGTAGATTGCAAGGACAAACGTCAGGCTCCCATAAGTCAGTGACTCCACAATGTTTAGAGAAATTGCCAGTAAACCTTGACAGTGTCATTTGGCGCAAGCATCTGACCTTGCCGGCAACATCTTGGTAGTCTGTCAACACCTGTTTCAAATCTGAGCCCTAACAATGCATATCTTTAGCATTTCCAGATTCTATGGCATCTTTTGTGAGTGATGGACAGTCATATTTAGCTAAGTAACTCATCGTTCTATTCTCTTGTTAGCAATAAATATAATCCCAGTTTAATTCAAATTATTGTATTTATTGCCATTGTTTTTTGTACCTTGCATTAGTGGAGAGTTTTAATTATTTTATCTCTTAAATATAAAATAATCAAAACACATTCTAAATAGGTATGTCAAATAAAGAAAGAAATTATATTAATGTCCACAGATGACCAGTGTAGGTCAATGAGACTCAAAAGCAACCTAGTTACGTGGAGACATGTCCACCAACTTTTGATCAGTACAAGATGTCCTAGACATTTTTGGGAACTTGAGGATGGCGAGGAAGCGTCTTATCCACACTTCCATGCAAAGACTTTTTCATTGGGACGTCTCTGGAAGTTAGAGGACTTCCTTGGGATGTCTTTTTTTTAAGAACTTGCAGAGGACATCTAGGACATCACCAAGACTATCAAGGGATGTCCTGGGCAAATCCCAAACATTCTCTGCCGTAACTCAAGTTTTGGCTTCAAAAAACAGTTTTGAATTTTAAAAAATATAACACAATGAAAACACAACCCTAAAAGTGACATTCAAACTTATAAAAAGACCCAACCTTATCATTCTAAATCATACTTGAACAAAGAGCTTAGAGAAGAGGATGAAAAAAGGAGAAAGAGGAAGAGAGAAGAGGAGAGCAAAGGCAAGAGCAAGAGAAAACACAAGAGCAAGCCGCAAGGACAAAGGCAGGGGTGAAGAAGAGGAGGTATGTACACTACATACTACATTCTCTTGGTTGTTTTTTAAAAATTGTTATTTAGATTTCTTTTTTAGTTCAATTACAAAATGAAAATGTAAAATACAAAATGCATGGACAATGGCTTGGCTTTTTTTTTGAAGTTGGTTTTTTTGTTCGAAATGAAAATGTAAAATATAAAAATGGGTGGGCAATGGCTTGGCTTTTTTTTTTTCAAATTGTTTTTTTGTCCAAAATAAAAGTGTAAAATACGAAATGGATGGGCAATGGTCATGGCATTAGCTGTAAAATACAATTTTTTTAATATGTATCATTCATTGTATTATTATTTATTTATGTTTTTTTTTTTTTAAATGTGAAATGTCTTACTAGTTACTATAATCCCTTACCTGTTTTTTGTTTTTAAGTTGTTTTTCAGATTTTTTTTCTGAATGAACATTGAATATTGTAATTTTTTAATACAAAATGATTGGGCAATGGCCATGGCATTCGCTGTTAATGTTTTGATTTTTTTTTTTTTTAATTATATTTGATGGTTGTTCTTTAATGTTTTTTATTTTTTCAATTTTCAAGTTCTTTATTTTTTTTAAATATTTGCAATCTCAAATTTCAAAATGAGTTCCTCTGATATAGATAGTGATTATGAGATGGGCGGCAGCAGTGACCAGGTGGGGGAGAGGGACGAGAAGAGGAAAAATGTCGCAGCAGTACAAACTAGTAGTTCAGTGATGAGTGTCGAATAGACTAATTGCCCTTCTAAGATACTCGTTGAGTTTTCCAAAGGACCATTCAACCCAAAGAAACCTTTGCAACAATTAGCTCATATTATTGAGAAACCTAAAAGTGGAGGGGGAAGTATAAAACATTTATTATTTTTGTCCATTGACTTGGTATGGCAGCATCACTAGGACCAATGCACACTGCACATTACCAGAAAAAGGGTTGGCATTTGTGAAAAACTCAACCTTGATCAGAAGGTAGAGATTAACAAGGTTTTTAATGGAGATTTTGTGCCCAACATTCCAGCAATTTGTGGCAATGGCACCCCTATTAACTTTAGTAGGACTATTGGGGGTTCTTTCTCCAATGCTGCACCAAGTTCTAGTTTTGGGGTGACTAAAGTGGAGGCAAGGGAGAAGAGGAAGGTTGTGGGGAGGACCCCAATCCAGTCATAGACATGTTTGATATGAAGGTTAGGGAAGAAGCCAACGATACAAACAAAAAATTCTTCTATGTTGCAGGGATCCCCTTTAATGTTGCTCGCTCTCCTTATTACAAGGAGGCTATGGCTAAGGTAGCCAAATCATGGCCAAGTTAGTGCCCCCAGGAGGCACCAAATTATGGACTACAATCTTGGATAGGAACTTATCCAAGGTTAATTTATTGATAGAGGAGAAGATGGCTACATGGGTGTCTCATAGATGCAGGCATTATCATGGATGGGTGGACAAATATTAGACACCACCCATTCATCAATATCATTGTCTCCGACAAAGATGGACCATACATCTTAAGGGCAGTTGACTATTCTGAGAAGTGCAAAGATGCAGAGTTTCAATTCCACCTTTTGAAGGATGCCATTAAGGAGAATGGCCTTGCCAATGTTGTGCAAGGAGTTACAGATGCAACTTACGTGCGCAGAGAAACAAAGCTACTGGAGAGTACCTACAAGCATATCTATAGGACCCCATGTTGTGTGCATACCATGAACAATGCATTGAAAGACATCAGAAAAATTCAATGGGTCAAAAAGATAGTGGCCAAGGCCAAGGAGGTGTAGATGTTCATCTGTAACCACCACACATCGTTGGCACTCTACTGAAGCTTTTTGAGGAATGAATTCCTCAAACTAGTTGACCCCTGCTTTGCATCCTACTTATTTTGTTGGATAGGATGCTTGAGTTGTAGGAGCCCCTACAACTTATGATCATGACACAGGGGGACTTAATGGTCGGAGTCCAAGACAAAGGAAGCACAGAGGGTGAAGGAACTAGTGGTGAGAAACATTTTGGGCCGATGTGAAATACATTACATCGATTATATCTCCAATTTTCAACATCATCAAATATGAGGATTTTGATAGCCCCAACCTTGGCGAGACAAATGAGTGCACTGACTGTAGGCTTGCCCAGTTGAAGGCTACTATTTAGGTGAGGGACCCCACCCTAGAGTTCTACAATGAGCATAGTCAGGCCATCATTCAAAAGACTTGGGAGAAGTTGAACACACGACTACATATGGCCACATATGCCCTTAATCCAAAATGGTATGTGGAAAGCCCTAATAGATGCACCCCCTCGTAGGAAGACGAGGTCAAGGTGGGCTTGATGAAGGCCCTGAAAAAAATGTATGGTGCAGAAGAGGCTTCACAACTTAGAATTGAGTGGATCAAGTTTACTAAACTTGATGGTTAGAAATCTTCAGCGAGGATAAACAAGCTAACATTGGCACAAGAGAATCTAGTTAGTGGTGATTGTATGGGCATCCAAGATAGCCTAAGGACACTTGCAATTCACCTTCTTTCCCAGGGTTCTAGTTCCTCTACTACTGAGAGGAATCTGGTGACTTATGGTTGGATCCACTCTATCACGAGGAACAAACTTACCTCTAAGAGAGAAGAGAAGCTTGTTGTTGTACACAATGCCTTGTATCTAATGGATCTCAAGACCCCTATGTACAAGTAAACCCTAGCATTACGATGGGAAGTGGACCTCAAGGAACCAAGCCAGGTTGAAGGAGCATAATGTGCAACAAAGATTGATTGGGATCCACTTCGAGGATGAAGATGAGAATGATGTCGGTAGTTCCAGCAAGAAGCAGTTCATGGATGTTGATTCAAATGATGTTACTGATTTTTGAGTTGCACCTTTGCAGACTATATTTTTTGTTTTGACCCTTAAGTAGCATGTCAAACAGTTGATGTATTAATCGAAAAACTTTAAAACTATAATGTATGATTTTATCCAGTTCTACTATAGTCTATCATTAGATCATGTATTTTTCTCATTGTAACATTGTTGATGTATCTCGATTGAAGATTCTCTATCATTTACAATTTTGGTCCTTTACTCTTTAGATTAAAATTTAAAATTTAATGATTGATAATATTGATCAATCACAATGCTTAACTTAACATTTACTATTTTAAATTTCAGCTTATTTTAGTCTCCTTAAGTTATTTTTTTAATTTATTTGTGTGTTTTAAATATTTATATACTATTTTTAATTAGCCATCCCCAAAAAATTAAAAAAAAATTGCCGTCAGGGAAACCCCGTCTTGCCATCATGGAGTCTTAGGTAACTATGGTTACAATAGAGAAGAACTATGTTAAGAGGACCTTAGTCTATGAAAGTAACTAAACAGAAATACACAAACGTGAAAGCAAAGAAGCAAAATAAGAGAGGGTAAATTGTAAGTGGCTGAAACCCCCAACCACAACATCTAAACATCATTATCCAAGTGAGGGAAGGACAACCCCCCTCGATGAAGCAATGAAGCATGGAGCTGAAGATTAAAGCATGTGATGGAGAATGAATAACAGCATAGTCACATCTACAACACAGCTTGGGCTAGAAGAAACAACAACAACATCGTCGACTACTGTGAAATTGCCAATGCAAGCCCTGATAATGTCCATCATAGAACGGCCACAACTTATGGGGTTGGCTGGAAAAATCCTAGTAGGAAGCAAGGTACTCCCCCTAGAACCTCTCCTAACACCCAAGGTCAAAGAATGTCTGGTGGAAGAGGACAAACTAATAATGTGTGCCTATGGCCACGACCCTAACTGTCGGCCAGGGAGTTAGAAGGCCCCAGTGCTGAAATGAAGTAGATTCATGATGCCTAGAAAAGAGTAAGAAGGATGGGGTGCCCTACTGGTAATATGCAACAATAAGCACTATCTCACTGCTCTGTCTCCCTTTGTAAGCCAATCAGTAGCACCCAAAGCACACTTAGTGCTCGCGACCCATGTGACAATTAGGTAAAAGGAGATAATCAGCCTAATAGCTCTAGGGATCCCCTGTAGCCTGAAAGTAACAACCTCTTAAAGGAAAAGGGCCAAGCATCTTTAATTAGGGTAATGGAAGAAGGTGAATAGAGAACCACTTGAGTCTCTAAATAGATAGTTATACCTCCCTCAAATCTCATAGTTGACAAGACATGTGAAATTAAAGTGTTCCTTAATCTCCACTCCTGGAGGGAAGAAAGACATGTCCTCTCACCACACAGATTATAGTGATCTGTTTCAACTTGCAACTGATGGGAATCCTCAAAGAAAAAGAGCAACATACAAATGCAAGATCTAGAACCATCAAATTTAAGGTTTTCAACTGTAATTTTGAGTTAACTACTGATGTCTCAGAATTTAACTTGAGTATTAAAGGTTGTATGAGTACGAGGTGACAAAAAATTACAGAAAAAGTATTCAATTATTTGGAAATTCAGAAGCATTTATGGACTCTACTTCATGCAGGCAATGGAAGCTAGAAGTACGAGCTAGCATCACAGTATCTTGGAGCTTGCTCAGGCAAAGAAGTTTTGTACTACTTATTGGAAACAATTCCTAGCTTTGATTTGAGTCTAGCCAGAAAAAATTCTTTTGGCTTCATAATAGTTCTCCAATTTAGCAGAAATCACAATGAGCTGGCAGAATAGGAGCAGAGATTAGGAAAGAGAATGCCTTTAGTTTCCTTGGTGGAAGACGAAGCAACCATAAAATATATATATATATATATATTTTTTCCTTCCCTGTCAACACCCACCAACATTCTCTTCAATTATCTTTGCGACTGTTAGAATAATGTTCTTTTCCCCTCTACAATTCATGGCGTAGTAACAAAGTGCATTTAAAAGATGCATGCATCAACTCCCAAAGTACAGAAAAAGTTGCAACATTCTAAAAAGGTAGGTAATGTATGCCAAAGAAAAAGAACAACATACATACGAGATTTAAGCAAGATCGGGAATAATCTCGTAAAGTTTTTATAAGAGAATGAAAATAATGATTTTACGATTTAGTATCATCATAAAATCTCTGTAAATTTCAGGTTTTCCAAAAATAATTTGAGATGCGTCCTGATGGCCAAAACTTTGACCAACTATTAATGTATGTATGACTATGAGCTAACCAAGAACAAGGAACGTATTCAATTTTTGGAAATTTAGGATAATTCAGTGACTATACTTGATGCATACAGTTCAATAAGAAAAGTATTCAAATTTTGGAAATTTAGGAAAATTCCGTGGCTATACTATATGCATACAGTACAATAAGAAAAGTACTCAGTTTTTGGTAATTTAGGAGAATGAGCTTAAATATTTTATGCTAAAAAAAGGTATGTGCTTTTAGCTATGGTTTGAGTTTAGTCAGCACAAGTTACTTCTACTTGTGTATTCGTTCCAAATCATGAATGAAGTAGTGACCTGCACGCAGTGATAGACCACAAGAAGATGAGGAGAAACAGTATCTTCAGTGCTCGAGCAACAGCAAGCAAGTAGTCACTATTCCCTACAGCAGGCGATGCTTCACTTTGTGTTCAATTTTTTCATGAGTTGAAACAATTATTCCCTTTGGTGAGAACACTTGGCCCAGGAATTCAGAGTGTTGTTGGTCAAATTGTGTTCTCGAGTTCATATACTTGACTCAGCTCAGGGAGACTACTTGCATAAAGAAATTGATGTAGGGTGGGTGGAGAATTGTCCCTTTGGAATATGTTTAACAATTACTGCAAATATTTTAGAATATGTGACATTGCAAATTCTTTCAGAAGTGGTTTCTTTCCAATATTAATAATTAATCTACATCCTCTGTTGAGACATACAGTTGCATTATAGTGAGACCAAATACCACATGACTGCTGGCAGAACACACAACCAATCATTTCCGTGATTCTACTACAAGATTTGAAGGCCTCTTATGATGTGTGTTGACTGCTGAGGTATAGAGAAGAAATGACAAAATTTTAACTTTTCACCATAAATGCAGTCTTAGTTCCAACGCAATAATTTTTTATTTCGTCAAGCAGGTGATTCAACTTTAGGAAAACTCGGTCCTCAAGCTTTATAAACAACAGGCCTCTAAGTTCTACTTAATGAATATTTTATCCCATAGGGTTTTTATAAGCTTAAAGACTTCACATCCAATCTTGCAACAGCTAGGAGAGAAAAGTAACAAAGTTTATTCAAGACCAAAGAAACAAAGATAACTTTGATTTATGAGATGGCACTGGGAACAGCCACAAGCAGTGCAACTGAATTTGTAGCCGTCATCCAAAGACTCAAACTAAACATCAAGAATCTGATCATGGAAAGGATTTCACTTTCACAAAACTCTATGAAGAGAAAGTAACAAATTATAAGACTAGAGGTACAAAGATTGTAAAAAGAAATCCACCGGTTTGATTAGATTTAGAAGCTTAATTAATATGGATTCCACCATAAAGTACATAAACTTTCTGCAAATAAAGCTGTTATACTAGATAAAACTAGGGTTGGAATTCATGAGTAATAGGATGGATATAGACTTAAAAAATTAGTTGAGCTAACTGGAAAAGAAAAAACTTAATTCTCAACAAGTAAACCAAGACTACAAAGCAAATCTTTAAAGAGGGAGGCATCAATAATGATCATCCCAAGAGAGGTTTGAAGTTTGAAGTAATACCAAATTTGGTGGCAGCTTTGACCTTCCATTTCCAGATATCATTGATGTAAAGGGCACTTAAGTAGCAGATAAACATCAAGGAAAGTAACTACAACCAGCCTTTTGTACAAGTAAGTTGGCACAAACTCTGGATACTTGCCCTAAAAAACAATAAAGAAAACAACATGCTTTTGACTTGAAGAAGACCTACCAAGCTAAGCTAAAGCATAGGACAATAGTACTGTAATTGGCATGATGAACATCATCCAACTTGGAAGAAGGGGTTATGTGGCTTTGGAGTAGCGACAGGATCTTCACCCTCATGGAGCAGGAACTTCATTTTATCCTTGCAACAGAGAAGAGAAGAGGAGTTCAGCTATTGCTTACCAGGGTTGGGGAAAACATAACACCAACGGCAATGTATAAATCCCTTGGTCAAGCTGGGAGTTCACTGAGTCTGATGAAAAAGAACTCGACAAGTTCAGGAAACTGCGTACAGATAAGGATGGCATTCCTGGAGATTAACATTTGACAGATTACGGATAAGACCAGACTTGAGACCCCACAGGTTATAAACACCCACCTTGCCCTCAATGACAGAAAAAAATTAAATTTCAAGAAGATATTGTCTAGTATGTGGTGGCCACTAATATCGTATCCAAATACATAGACCAAATACTGAAATGTAGAAGGTTCTAATCATCTTTATGTTGAAATAGCTGTTTTCCCTTGCATTTATATATTGTCAGTAATGTTGGATTCAGACGAGCAGTTAATCTATATGGTTAGCGTTTGAAACTTAGTAATCTAATGAATGTATAGAAGGATATCAGAGCATGGGGATGAATTATAGAAGTTTGCCTGAACAGAAAATCAAGGTTTGTAAAAAGCCAATTTAATGAGTTTCTATTACAACAGTTTATAATTTAAAACTCCTTTTTTTCAAAAATAAAAACAACATCCTTCATGAGTTTCAAAACTAAACTCACCTCATTTTTCAATGCATCTGACGAAGATGTTGGGGCAGCAGCTAAGCCTGTCCTCTGCATATACTCAGCCTAAAGAAATAAAAAGAAACCAGGAAAGAAAATGAGGAAAACAACATGTGAAATTTGAAATTATATCATCAATCGACATCTGCTAGGAAGCAAGAAGAATATGCAAATGCAAGATCGGCATGCATATTCTATAGAAGAAATGTAATCGCTATCAAATATATAACATGACAATTAGACAGCTAAATTTCCATATATAGTAGCATCTTCAAGCAACTAATCAAAAGGACAAACCTCATATATTTCGGCAAGTCCTTTTTCACTTTTATTCTCATCCTGCATAAATGAAGCTTTTTTAGTCACATAATAATATATGAACAGAACTGGTACAGCTAAAATCATATCCACGTACATAAAGTTTAGATACACACCAAAACACAGAAGCAAAACCAATAAAAGCCTTCCAATGATATGAAGGACTAATGTGGGACTTACATACAATAGAAAATATGCAGTCAAAGTCTTGGAAGTACTTCATGATAATCAAAGCTTGGAGACCTTCTATCAGAAACTACATACCAATTCTATCCGCTCCTTTGGTATAGTCGAAGGTAAAGCAGGTTTCCGTTGCACATCATCAAACTGCTCCTGGAATAACAATTAGAAAGCAAAATTGCAATAGTTATTTTAAATTGATTCTAGAAACTAAAAGAATCACTTTATCTGGCATTAAATAAGAGATACACCAAAATCAAACACCTTTAAATTTTAATAGTGTGAAGCAGGAACATAGATGATAAACACACGAATGTGGTGTACAAAATATATCCACGGTTCGTAATGAAATTGGTAAAATAGCCACTTTGGCACCTTATACTCCTAAATGCCACCTCCCCAAATTAAGCAGGTACTGTCTGTTGCATCAGAAGCTGCTAAATAAAGTGCTGAAGAGTTCATGCTTTGTATCCAAAGAGCAAAGATAGATTGTACTTGCTAGTGATAGTTGAAAGCATCACTGGAGGAAATCCTAAAGCGCTGGCAGTATTATTGTACGTACAGACAAAAATCACGGAAGCCAAATATACCCAGTTAAGGATGACACAATTGCGTCACTATATCCATGACCGCAATCTAACAAATTGTATCATTGTCATATTGGGTAGTTATACCATACTTCCACAATACGATGTAGTGCCCAAGCCATCTGCAATAACAAAAGATGACCAACGGTACACCTGAAAGAGGGACAATAGAGAGCAGAAACACAAACAAAGAAGAAAAATCATGAAGAGCAAAAGCCAACAAGAAGTTTAGGCAGCATGCTTGAAGGTGGAAAACTCATGGCAAAGTCACCGAAGTCTTTGCTCTCTACTTCACGAGGAAGACAAGTAGAACAAACCCTTTTCTTGGTCTCATGGTCATATGTGCTGAGAGCATATAATAAAGTTGTCGGTGCCATTGCTATATGGCACCAAAGATGCATGTAAAAAATATACAATATTAGATGGGTATGAGTTATGTGAAATGTCCTCCAAACTTCAAATCGCTAATAGGATAACCCATGCAGACTGAGTTATTTCACAGTCCATTGTTTCCCTATTAAAATAAGGCTACCCTGGTGTGACGCTTTGGAAGAATGCTTATAATATATATGCGCCATGAGACTCTTTTTTTTTAACAAAACGAAAATAACATTTTCCATGGCTTCTAAATTGAAAATTTTAGATAGAAAGTTGTAAATTATTCCATGCTTCATTATGTCTCAATCAAAAAGTGCTTTATATTTTGTTGTAGTTACCAGGAAACTCAGGTTATACCATTTCAACATCACATGGTGACTACATTAAAATGTAAGATAACCCTACCCTTATTCCTATACTCCTGTACCCTATTTGAAAATGATGTCTCTCTCCCCATACATGTATCCTGCATCTCCAAAGGAATAAGCATTTTATGAAACAGAACAAAAATTGATCTATGGTCTAACATGTTGCCATGAAAAGAATATCACGGAATATATTTTGGATAACAAAATTACGATAAGATAGAGATTCTTAATAAAACAGTCCAGATGACTCAATGATTTAACATGCCTCATTATTAGAGGGGGATTTCGAACAGCTAAATGGTTGTAATGTCCCCTTTTTCGAAACAGAATAATATTATTATTAAAATAAAAAGCATTTTAAAATACTTAAAGTAAAATGAAAATGTCTTAGTTGCCAAAAATTGACTTATGTCAGCAACTTGAATCTAATTTATTTTGACTTAGAGTGGACCCCTTTTCGAAAAGTCTTTTGAGGGAAAGGATATAAAAGAGGAGATTCATTAAGGATCATGTCATTTTTATCAAATTAAATCATAAGTTTGGGCAGTTTGCTTGACTTGCTTCCATAAGAGACAAAACCTTCTTTGGAAAACTGAATTTGAGGACGAAAACCTTCAACTTTCAGCTGGGTGGCTCCATTTCAGGGGTCATATTGGGCAGATTTGAGCAGTTTTGGGTGTTTAAACACCATTGTCAGATACAACATAGCGGTATAGGGCATCAAGGAAGAGTGGCACAGCAATATAGAGGACAATGATTGGGTTTAAAAGCCCTAGAAGGGAAGCGCTCTGAATTGTTTGGGCAACAAACCCCCTTGGGGTTTGAAAGTGTCATTTGTAAGGCAAATCAAAGCCAAATTTGTTCTTTAAGGGCATGAACATTGAGCTGGTATTTTTATTAAATTTTCCAGCCATTCATTTGATCAAAAAAATCAGTTCTTAAGATACTTTATTGGACTGTAATATTTATAATTTTTGGCAAGTATTTTGGTGAATTAAAAAATATTGTATTTGTGCCTTAAAATTGGAATCTACAGAATTCTGGATTTTATTTGCTTAAGGTTTGAATCAGAAGTTGCATGTGTTTATGTTAGGATTTGTTGGAAAACCCAAATTGTACTAATTCTGCATCTGAATTGTTTGGGCAACGAACCCCCTTGGGGTTTAAAAGTGTTATTTGTAAGGCAAATCAAAGCCAAATTTGTTCTTTAAGGGCATGAACATTGCACTGGTATTTTTTTTAAATTTTCCAGCCATTCATTTGATCAAAAAAATCAATTTTGAAGATACTTTAATGGGATGTAATATTTATAATTTTTGGCAAGTATTTTGGTGAATAAAAAAATATTGTATTTGTTACCTAAAATTGGAATCTACAGAATTCTGAATTTTATTTGCTTAGGGTTTGAATTAGAAAATCAAAAGTTGCATATGTTTATGTTAAGATTTGTTGGAAAATCCAAATTGTTCTAATTCTGCATTAAAAAAAAACATTTCAGTGGTATCAAAGCCATTTTATGGCCAGTTGTGGGTAGCGAGTTGTCTGCAAACTCTTTATCATGCAAGGCAATGACAGAAAGATGAAGTCAACAAAGGCAGCCATGGAAGAGATATTGCAAGCTATGCAAGAATCTTAGAAAGAACTAAGGGCAATAGGTCTCAAGGCGTGGATGAATTTTGTAGGATTAAGCCCTAGACCTCAATAATCTCTCTTCGTAGAAAGGAAAATGGAAAAGTCAAGGTTTGAATTCTAAAACCCTACAAAGGAGCAAAGGAATGAGGAAGCCAAGGAAGAAATCCTAAAAAAAGGAAACGCCATTGGCTAATTGCCCTAACATTTCAATGGAAAAGTTGGGCATAAATTACACATGTGAGGCAGAATTTAATGATCCACCATCAACGACAAAAGTGGATCCTAGGGTTGAAAGGGAACTAGCTACCTTGCAAGTAAGCATAGAAGATGTGATAAGGACCCAAAGGAGGTGTGATGATTGGCTAAAAAGAGCGAAAAAGGCAAAGTTGATAGCCATTCAAGCAAGACAACACCTAAAGGAATTTAAAAAGAAGGGTAAGCAATTTCATTATCTTTATAGCAAGGTTTTATTATATCACCATCATAATATGTCCTTATAATATTTTGATCATCATGTGAATCATCCTAACAATAAGAATAAGATGAAGGGTACCAAATGGAAAGAGGATATTTTCCAAGAAGCATTCCAATGAATGAGCCATTGACTGATTTTCAAAACAACATTGTGGAGAGACGTGTTTGAAGAAAATATTGGGAATCACAAGGATAGAAGGATTGGAGGTGTCTCCACAAACCCTGCTTCACCAAAGGAGATTTTTGTTGGCAGCCCAAAGTATGATGATGTTGATCATATTTCAGATTTGTTGCTCCCTCCTATGTCACTGCATTATTTTTGTCATAATGAACATGCTAAAAAGAACGATAAGGTGAAGGAGACAACTTGTAAAATTGAGCACATAGATCTTTTTGATCAAATTCAAAATTGCTTGTGCATAATAATGTGGGACCCAGGTGAAAATTTCAGAATTATTGCTTTCCTCATACAAATCAACCACCACATGATTGTATTTGTATCCATACAAATGGGTTGGCAAGTATTTTCTGTCATGGGATGGAGCATTTTTCAGTTGGTGACTGTTGGAAAAGAATTTTCAGCCTTGACAGAAGTATTTTCAGTCATTACAATGCTCACATTTACTGTTTTTGCAAAGAGGTTTCAATTTTGCAGCTGTTGTTTTATTTTCAACTTGTTAACTTTGGTAAAGTTAGATTATAACTTGTTATTTCCAGACTTGATCAGCTGCAAGATTGATCTTTTTGAGGCCACTAAATCATTGTGGAATGTTGGTGAATGGGTTCAACTGAAGAGAATGAATATTTTAGCCAACACAACTCCAATTTGGGTGGAAACCAGATAATTCATAACTGTCGTAATTTGTTTTCAACTTGCATACATGCTGATTTATGTCCTTTTTGGTAAGGAACAGCTCACAATATCATTAATGAAGATCATCTCGAGAAGGTATGTGTTGTGGTTTATGCACACTTGATGATCGAATTATTTTCTGAGCTACCAAGAAGCGTTGTTAATGGGGTTGAGAGCTACACTTGTTAGTCCAAATGGTTTTACTTGTCTAGTAAGAGAATTGAATTTGAAGGTTGCATGAAAATTTTCAGACCTTGGGAAGAGGACAGCATTAGATTTCAAGTCAAGAAGGAATATCTAAAATGTTTGCTCATATTTTCGGTTCCAAAATGGAAAGCTTGTACTTGTGGTATGGTGAGCTATGCACATCTTTTTGCATTCAGCCCATATGAGAACAAATTGTCTTTCAGAAAGGTAAACAAAGTTCAAGGGCAATTAGATGGATCTGGTTGCCATTATAGCTTCATAAGTATTGGACCTTTGGAAGTCCATCACATGAATGGAAATTACGAAGAAAATGCATGCATTGGAGGAGAGTTGAACAACATGCCTATGAGGCATGATGAAATAGTTGAAGGAATGGAGGAGCTCTTGATGTCATTGACATGTTTGTTCTATGTGCAGGTTTAGAAATAGTAACAGCCCATATGAGTATTGATAAAAAGACTCTTATGAGTCAAAGAGTGCATAGTTTGCACATGCTCAAAGAAAGTACAATGATCATGACATGTGACAAGCATGAGTGGGAGCAGTTGAATTTGATTTCAGTGCAAGCAAAGGATGAAGATTATGTTGTTGCAGCAAAGGTGGAAGAGGTTGTTGAAATTTGTCTATACTCTGAAGTATCCCTGAGATTGATTTGGAATTTTGGTAAGGGGTGAAGAATAGAGCTTGCATTTGCTTGAAGGCAAGCAAATTTGAGAAGGGTGTGTTGTAATGTCCCCTTTTTTGAGATTTGAATAATATTAATTATTAAAATAAAAATTATTTTTAAATACTTAAAATAAAATAATAATGTCTTAGTTGCCAAAAAGTGACTTGTGTTGGCAACTTGATTCTAATTTATTTTGACTTAAAGAGGGGAACCTGTTTGGTCATGAGCAAGTTAGCCCTTAAGTTATAAGAAAGTTGTTTTTTGAATATTTCGCTTTCCCTCCAAGTGGAATGCCCACCATTTTGAAAAGTCTTTTGAGGGAAAGGATATAAAAAGAGAAGACTCATTAAGGATCATGTCATTTTTATCAAATTAAATCATAAGCTTGAGCAGTTTGCTTGACTTGCTTGCATAGGAGACGAAAACCTTCTTTGAAAAACTGAAGTTGATGAAAACCTTCAACCTTCAACTGGGTGGCTCCATTTCAGGGGTCATATTGGGCAGATTTGAGCAGTTTTGGGTGTTTAAACACCATTGTCAGGTACATCATAACGGTATAGGGTATCAAGGAGGAGTGGCACAACAGTATAAAAGGCAGCAATTGAGTTTGAAAGCCCTATAAGGGTAGCGATCTGAATTGTTGAAAGTGTCATTTGTAAGGCAAATCAAAGCCAAATTTATTGTTTAAGGGCATGAACACTGAGCCGGTATTTTTATTATATTTTCCAGCCATTCATTTGATCTTCAAAATTTAATTTTGAAGATACTTTATTGAGCTGTAATATTTATAATTTTTGACAAGTATTTTGGTGAATAAAATATTGTATTTGTACCCTACAATTGGCATCTACAGAATTCTGAATTTTATTTGCTTAGAGTTTGAATCAGAAAATCAGAAGTTGTATGTATTTATGTTAGGGTTTGTTGGAAAACCCAAATTGTTCTAATTATGTCTTAAAAAGGACATTACAATGGTCAAAATGCCTCATAAGATTTATCCAAAATATTAAAAGGGACTTGGCTGAAAAACGTATGTGAAGTATCAAAAAAAAATTGAGGAAAATGAATTGTGACCATCATTATACATTAGGCATTTAAAAGGTAGACTCCTAGAAAAGCAGATGGCATCCTAGTTATGCTTTCATGTTTGTAATCTATGTTGTTTGGAAACGGTAGCAGAAACGTTTCGGAAACATGGAAACACCATTTTTCAAAAACCTTGATTTGGAAACGCCGTGGAAACGTCTGTACATTTTTAATATTAAAAATTATAGATATAACAATGCATATTACTCATTTTTTTAGTAAAACACTTGAAAATAGTAAATACAGCAAATGTTGATTGTGTGTGTTATAAGAGTGATGCAAATGTGTATTTATAACAATTTAGGCAAAAATAGGGTTCTTTTTTAATTGTTTTAGCTTTATTTTTTATTTTTATTTTTGTCATTGCCTGGAGGTCCTTCTGGAAACATCCAGGGCTTTTCCGGACAGCAAACGGTGCGGAGGGGTTCCTGCAACACAGTTTGTAATTAATCAATCAGAAAGGTAATCTGCAGTTCCTGTTAAATCGGCATAGACTGGGCAACTAAAGACTATAAATAAGCAATCATTATCAAGTTCTCACAGCATGGAAATCTGTTTGAGAAAGGCTATGAATAACAATATAATGCAATAGCCAAGACATAATACATCATTTGGCTTGTTGAACAAATTCAGCCAACCTATACTTGGCTGTATAATTTTAGAAAAAAACATAGAAGCATGAGTACCAACAATCTTTCAGACACTCCAGTTGAATAGGAGAATAGTACTTTCTCAGGCAGCTACAGAATAGATAAATGACCTCCAACACCAGGTTAGACAGCACCACTCCACTGATGTGAATGGTTACATCTCTGACTAAAACCATG
Organism: Torreya grandis; assembly: GCA_037957365.1. Lineage (NCBI taxonomy): Eukaryota > Viridiplantae > Streptophyta > Pinopsida > Cupressales > Taxaceae > Torreya > Torreya grandis. The sequence continues at coordinate 523,394 of JARHVA010002817.1, read as the reverse complement.
GAAGCAAGAGTCCCAAAACACTTTGTTGATCATATTGAAACTGCCACACACTAGTTGAATAGGAGAATGTCAATTTCGCAATCACCTAGGGAGTGGATAAATGGCCCTCAGTGTCCGCTTAGATAGCACCAATTCACCTATGGGAGAGGTGACATCTCAGACAAACACACTGGGAACAAAATAAAATATTCAAGATATATGCTCGTTTAAACAAAAAGAAAGAAATTATATTATTGCCCATATATGTCCAAAACAGCCTATAAGTCAATGGGACTCGAAAGTACAACCAATAGAAATAACACAAAGGAGCGAAAAGAAGCTCAAAATTGAGGCTACGAGCTAAAATTGCAGCAAGTTACTAAAGCACAATGTGATAGAAGAATCTAGCTAACAAGGGAGGTGACCCGAAGATGGGTAGACCCAAGATACTAAGTATGTCAAGGCAATAGTGCCATGTATTACAAACAACCATGTGATCACTAAAGAAGATAGGGCTGATTAAGGCCATAACTAGAGACAAATACTGTCCCTAATCTGAATCATGTGACGGAGGATCAGCCCCCTTGTCATCAATCATTGTGAAAAAGCCAATACAAGACCTGACAATATTCATGGGAGAGGCCAAGACTAAGTGGGTATGGCTGGGTGATCTTGGGGGTCGTAAAGAACGTCCCAGTCCAAGGCCAATAAGTCCCCAATAGTGGAAAGGAAGTTGATAATTCGTGTCTGGTCTGGTCTCCTAGAATGCAGACGAGGAGGGGTGATTCGAAACTCAAGAGAGGGGAACATGGGATCTACCATTGTCTGGAACGAGAAATGGAGGATGAAGGTCTGCATGTGGAAGGCGTGGTCACACTTATCTATGACAATTTGTGTGGGCAAGTGAAGCATAAAATTTTTGTCCTCAATTTAATCATTTTCATTAACACCATTCTGAAGAGTGTTTATCCAACTTACACCAAGAAAATCTAGGTAACCCTAAGGACCTGCAGGCATTTTGGGAACCCTGTAGAACATTCCTTGTAGTTGTGGGAACATCTACCGATTCTGTGATCTGTTGAATATGCTCGCTCAAGTGTTTCAAGAGCAGGCCAAAATCAAGTGACACACACAAGTAATAGAAAGCAAAAGTATCCTTGGTGAAATTGAGCTAACCGTATAAGAGAACAAGTAAAATATTATCTTAATCTCTATTTGGTATTTTAGTACACTGGAATATAACTAGTTGGATCAATAAATTGTGTATCTGTGCTTCCAAATGGTGGTTCTAGTGGTGAATGTTGTAATAAGCTTCAGCTTATCTAGCACTTGGAAAATCATTAAGTTTGGTCTAACCCTGTAGACAATCATCATAAAAGTCAGACCAAATATTATTATGGCAACTTTGTAAACATGGAACACTAGCCCCATCCTCACACTCTGCATTCAAAAAAATGTTTTCCTCAAATTAACCCCTGAACCTAAAAACCAAGCAAAAGAAGAAAAGACCATAATAAGCCCAACACCTAGAATGTAATAAAGGGCATCAAATCTAACCTTTTTAATACCCTTATACTGAAATCTAGGAAATCAAAACCTTTCTAAAAATACCCCAAGGAGATCCTTCTCCTAAAACAAAATTCACAATTACAAAGTTAGAAAAAAACAAACACACATCCCCCCCCCCCAACCAAAATCTACAAGGTAACTTGAGAAGTGTATCAATAGCAGTAAGAGATGTTGCACGCAACAGTCCATAACGACCGCATTCATGGTAACAAAGCTCAAAGTAGGGCTAAGACTTGCCAAGACCAATATGCCAAGTGGATTTGGTCTCGACCAAAAAAGACAGCACAAATTTGACAAAAGACTTGTCTACTCCAAATGAGGTTTTGGCCTGCAAATTCTGTTTTTTAGGCAACCAAGTCTCATACTTGAGTTTTAGAAGTCTCATTGAAACTCAATGAGACTCCCCAGAATTCATCACTCGCCACTTGGACTGTGACCAGCTCCAAGAGACGCCAACTATCACCACATGCATACACCAGCAATAAAGGTAAATTTAAGTTATCACAATACAAAGATTCCAGGATCAGTTTGTGTCTCTTACAAACTATAAACTATCAACATTCGAAGCTAAATATAGATAAAACTCTATAAAGTTGGTGTATTGGTCATTTCTAGGGCATATGCACTTTAAACTTGGGATTCATTTCATTTTTCTAAGTTTATTTCCATTTTTCATGCAACAATAATGTAATTTTGGATAATTCTATGAACATCCACAACCTGAGTTAGACTAAAGTAAGTCTTAGTTTTCCCCTAGTCATCTTTTTGCACGCTTGTCAATCTCTTTTTTGCATGCAGGTCTTCTAGTTGGTTTCTTAAGTTTAACAAGGAGATGTTAGCAAATGAATGATGAGATTGTGAAGAGAAATGCAAGTATGTGGCACACTTATACTCTTGTGTCTCCGTCTTTTTATTAATCACAAAGTGGTTACATCAATTGGGAAAGCTTCATAACCATCCATGAGTTAGTCATTGACTAATAGCTAATTAAAATTTTAACACCCTCCCTTCATGACTAAACCAAAGACTACTACAAGTTTGTCCCGAAATTTTACAAACACAACGGGACCAAAGAGTTTAGTCATTACATTTACATAATATTTTAAAAATATCAACATGAAATCCGTAGTCCTCTGACATTTTGTTGTTGTCCAATGCAAGAACTTCAGAGTAGACAAAAACCAAAAAGGATAGCCAACAACAAAACAAAGATCCGGTCATGTGGACATAAGATGTATCAAGTTGTCTACCAATTCGTTGTAGGGTGATTCATTGACTGATGATGAATCATCTTTGACCAATAACTTCAACCCAATCTCCATAGTTCTGAATCCAAAATCCTAGAGATGTTGCTCAAACAAAGTATACCAAGGTCGTGGAGCCTACTTAAGTCCGTACAAGGACTTAACCATCCTACAAACCGAATGATCATGACCAACCCAAAAACCTTCAACAAGCACCGTGAAGGCCTCCTCGTCCAAATGTCTGCTCAAGAAACCAAACTAAGCTACTAAGGAGAGAAGCAACTGAAAAATGATCATATTTGCAATGAGAGTAAAAACTAACTCCTTAGTAATAGTGAGAGTACAAACTTATTTTTTATTAATAGTGGGAGTAAAAATCAACTACGCAATATGAGAAGAAATCATCTCCTCATTTATTCCCTCCTATTGTGACAAGGCATTTGCAACAAGATGAGCAATTCCCTATGAATTCAGCATATCATCCGCCTGCACAATTGCCTGTGCATGGAATTGAGATCGGGCAATTGCATCCTCCTATATGTCCTTTATAGTGGATATGCCCTCCACCACTAGTGCATGTAAGTTGACTAGATCAAGGTCATCAAACCCATAAGAAATGTCCTACACATCTTATATGGTGGAGTCTCCCTCCACATGTGCATTTACATTGACTGTGGCTAGGTCAACAAGATTATACAAGCCACCTTACCCAATACCAAGGGCAACCATACTCCCAATATGAGAAGAAATCATCTCCTCATTTATTCCCTCCTATTGTGAAAAGCCATTTACAACAAGATGAGCAATTGCCTATGACTTCAGGATATCATCCACCCGCACAACTATCTATGCATGGAACTGAGATTGAGTGATTGCATCCTCCTATACGTCCTTTACAGTGGATATGCCCTCCACCACTAGTGCATATAAGTTGACTGGATCAAGGTCATCAAGCTTATAAGAAATGTCCTCCTGCACAAACTGTATGGTGGAGTCTCCCTCCACACATGCATCACATTGACTGTCACTGGGTCAACAAACTTATACAAGCCACCTTGCCCAATACCGAGGGCAACCACTCTATCTTGTTTGACATCAGACACCACACTGTTTCTCGAAGAAATGTACAACAATATTAAGATTTGTTGTTAACTAGCTACCAAATAAGAGATTTTTATTCATGCTACGAACATACCTAACATTCATTATTGTGATCTTTTTAGCATTATTCAATACTATGCTGATATATCATTACCCCTCTACTGCTTATGATCGTCCATCAGCCAAGAAAAAAAAGAAAGGTTTGTATTTGCAGTAAATTTGACATACCAATCTTTACAACATGTGAAATGTCGAAATGCGTCAAAATCAATGAACCAGCAACTGGTAGTACTATGTTTTGAGTATAATGCTACAAGGGCATAGTCTTCTTCAAAATCTTGTCCTTCATCAACTGCAATCATTTGATGATTCCATTCTAAAAGTTTTTTGAGAGACTTTTATTCAACAATGTTATCATAATATCCTACAATATAATTGACACAACCTAGAAATCTCTGGAGTGTCTTTTTGTCTATGATTTCATCAAAAAATTTATTAATATCTCTAAGAACATGCTCTTGGACTGCAACTTCTCCAGGAGTGATTTTAACACTAAGAAATTTAATCTCGTCTTTAAAAGTAATCATCTTTTTTGCAAACAAAACCAATCCATTTTCATTAACAATCTGATAAAATTGTTTTAGATGTTCAAAATGTTCATTTGGTGATTTTCAAAAAACCAAAATGTCATCAATATATATGATGATGAATTGATAATATGAAGCAAAAATCTGATTCATCATATTTTGGAAAATACTAAGAGTAGTTTTCAGACCAAAAGGAAGAACATTCTATCATACTAACCAAATGGCATAATAAAAGCAGTTTTATACCTGTCTTCTTCTGCAACTTGAATTTGTCAAAACCCTGACTTTTAATTAAATTTGTTGTATACCTTATTGCCATGAATTTTCTACAAAATATCATCCTTAGATGGAATCGGATGTTGAAAAGGGACAACATATTTATTAAGAAAAATATAATTTACAACTAACCTTTTCTTTCCTCTTATCTGTTCAACTTTCTTATTTATATAGAATGCTTCACAACCCCATGAATTGCTAGATTCTCTGATTATACTCATTTCTTTTAATTGATAAATCTCTTCAAAACATTCCTAACAAAAAGATGGAGACATAGTTGAATGATGGACTTTGAATTTTGGCTCAACTCCATTTCCATTTTTATCTTTGGTATGGATCTCTCTGCCAAAATGCTAAGCGGTTTCCAGAACAAGAATCTTTTTTTATTTTTTCAATGATATTATCAATTTTTGAACTACACAAACTAATATTCTTATAGATCCAAGAATTATTTCTAGACTTTTTGAACTTTTCTTGCACTGGTATTTTACAAATATACTTTTCCTTTTTGATAAGATCAATTTTATTTCCAAGGACAACTTTTTCATGAAATATAAAAACAAGATAAACATCAGCGAAATTATTTGAACCAATCATCATGTCATATTCTAGGATTTCATGTTGAACCACAAAGAAATGGAAGAATTAATTTCCCAGTTAAAAAAGAACAAGAGCAGATAACTGAGATACCACTATCTTAGTATTGAAAGTTAATATGTGAAAATCTCGTTTTCACTGATCACTAAGAATTGAGTGATATCTAGCTAAGGAAATATCAACATCAGTATCCAAAAGCACATCTAATTGATAAGCTTTAAATCCATTCTATTTAATAATCAATTCACACACAGGTTTATGCATTGTATGTACCTTAACTTGCTAGATGTGGGAAGTTTCAGCATCTTGTTCATATGTGATTCTGTTATGGAAATACCTTTTCTTCTGCCTCTTGAGCAGTCATGGTGATTTCTTCAAACTGTTATTCTTCATCTTCTTCAGTGGCTTCTTTCAACAATTTAGTTAATTCCTTTTGAGCTTTATCCAGAAACGATTTTAATTTTTCAATTTTATTCTTTCTCCATTCAATTCTGGACATGTCATTCTTCCTATTGCTTTTTTCAACCTTTTGATGTAAAGAGAGTTGATTAAGATGTGGAATAGGATTAGATTTAAGAATCTCTTTTTTTTTTCAAGTCTGGATAAATATTCTTGCTCACATTTTTCTATTTGTTGTTCAAGAACAGTTCTAGTTGCGATCAAATAAACTAGAGTTTCCTCATACCTTTGTTTTAACTGATATAGTTGTTGAGACAATAATATTGCATTAAGTATGGGAGCCCTTACCATATGAATCTGAAAACTAATTTATGATTCATAATCAAAAGATTCTTCTGATTAAGAAGAACAATGATTTAATGCAATGTTAACTTCAAATTCTTCCTCTAATTCTGAGAATTCTTCAACCGGGATATCAGAATCATAATTATCTTCAAGATCAGAAATTCAAATATATTCATCTTCATCAAGAGTATGAGAATTCAAAAAATACAACTTTTTGGATTCCTTCTTATCATTAGGACACTTATTGGACAAATGGTCACCTTGATAGATAAAACACTTTATGGGTTTCTTTTAGTAACCATGTTTTCTTTTTCTAAACACTTTCTTAGGCCATAATCTTCTTTAAGAAAAACTCTTCTTATACTTATACTAAAGCTTATTGGAGGTTTTCTCCAGGGAAAATAAACAATAACAATCAGAGGACTTTTTACAGGGTTTATAACGATGCTTTCAATAGGTATGAGAATCATGGCAACCAAAATTATCTTCTTGCCATGCAAAAAATTTTGTACCAATTTGCTTATGAAATCTCATTATTTCCTTCTATCTTTTTCTCTTAGCACATAACTTCACATGCACACCTTTAATATTTTGGTTAAGTCTTACAAAGGAAATTGTAGACAAATCATTTCCTAAGGCTTCTTTGTATTTTTCTGAAAAATAACAAGAAAAAGATTCCAATTTTTTGACTTTATAGGCTACATTATTAGGTTCACCAATTCCATAATAGAGTTGTTCCATGTAGCAAATATATTCTTCAAGGCGACTCATATCACATAACTGATCTTTCATGAACTTTTGTCTATTCATTTCCCTATCATTATCCAAGGTTCCAACAAATCTGGTGATCAAAGCATTACATAAAGCTCCAACAGATTGATCATGATTATAAATTGTTTGTTGTTAACTTCAGAGATGCTATAACACCAAACTTTGACAATGCCAATAAATCCATATGCTAAACTTGCAACAACAGTTCTTGGATCCTTTCTATAATTGATGATCTGAAAATTTACCCTTGCAAGCATTCCTTGAATCATTTCCAATCTTTTGTTGGAGATTCACATTGGAATTTCCATAAAAAAGGTTGGAGGTTTGGAGTTTTCATTTGACTTTTTAATGAAGTTCTAAAGGATCCTTCTTGGGGTGTATACATGGATTCAACTTCATGGATATCGATCTTAGCCATTGCTATCTTGAATATTTGATCTAAGGTAGGAGCAACTCAGATAGACTTTTGGATTTGGGCACATGTAAGAATCTATGCAATTGTTAGACTTGTGACCAGGTTCCCAGATTATGGGACATAGGCGCTTGAGGTTCTTTAGATGGCTCAAGGACCATAAATACCTCAAATGCTTCTTTAGTAGGTTCCTTTCTAGAGAGCTGGAAAGATTCAACCTTAGACAATATATCAGGGATTCTATTTACAAAAGAGGACTGATTGACAAATTCTCTGAAAAGACTGTCAGTCTGAGATACAAAGGTTTGTAACTCCTTTTCATGAATCTTTTGAGAATTCAGAATATTATGACTAGTGGACTGAATAGCATCATACTTAGCAACGTGTAAATGAAACTCTGTCCCAATAGCATTTATTCTAGTATGCAGCTGACTTTGTTTTTTTCTAACCTTTTCTTCAGAATTCTTAACATCATCAAGCTTTGTATCAATTTTGGAAACTTCTAATTCAACTTTTTGACTTAAATTAGATGCTGTAGATTTTGAGATATCTTCAAGTTGATCTAGAGCTTGAGTGACTAGACCTTTCTGATATAGATCAATAGAATTAAGCATGGCACAGACTTGATTGATAGACTGTTGAATATCAGATATTATGTTATTCAGACATTTTGTAGCCAGATTATTCCAATTCATCATTTTCACTTCAAGACTCTGATCTAAATTTTTATCTGTTTGTCTCAAATATTATCATTTGAGATCTTTGTTTCCCATTAGGAGTGTATTGATTAACATCAGCTAATTTTGGAGAGACTTCCTCGATGTATGACTCATCTCCCAGAGGAGTTTTTCACACATGTTCTTGAACAGATGAACTTTCTTCCATGTTGACAAGTCTTGGATCAGACAACAATTGTTTAGTTCTTTAAAGTCATGCTAAAGCTTCATGATCAGTTTTGGAAGATTTTCTTGATACCATACTGATCTTATGATGGGCTTGATCTATAATTCTCTGACAATCAATACAAAGGATAGAATCTATTTGTGGATCATAAACTTTGTTTTTATGGGAACAGATATGATTAGAAGATGAACATCGAAGAGTCTGTATCTGTGTGCTTGAACTAGGCTAATTAAATCTAATAATAGCCTTATTAGGGAGATCTTTGACAAAAGAAGTAAAAGACAGAGGCCTTCGTGGCTTCTGAATAAAAGCTATATCTACTATCCACTTTTGAGGAATTTTCAAATCAAACCATGAGATAGACTCAGCATGAACAATTTGACTATTTTCTTTGGCTCTACACACTACGCTTTTGCCTTGCGAGGGACCATGTTTGACAACAAGATGAAGAGTATTGGTAAGCCAATACATAATTTTATACTGCATGGCTAAAGGACAGGAACCTTCTATCATATCCAGACCATGAGTTTGTAGAAAGATCTTTACGACTTTGTTTAAATTTCTCTCTTCATGGATAGCCACTAGGTAATTGGGATAATAGACAAAGTATACAAGACCATCATAAAGACCAGTTTGGATAACAACTTGCAAACAAGAAGAAAATGAAGTATGCGCTTTTTCTCAACTACAAAAACTGATATTCTTATATATCCATGAATTATTTCTAGGCTTTTTACCCTTTTCTTGCAATATTATTTTACAAATATACTTTCTCTTTTTTATAAGATCCTATTTATTACCAAGGACAACTTTTTCTTGAAATATAAAAACAGGATAAACAACAGCGAAATTATCTAAACCAATCATCATGTCATATTTTGGGATTTCATGTTGAACCAAAAAGAAATGGAAGACTTGATTTACATGTAAAAAAGGAACAAGAGCAAATAACTAAGATACCATTGTCTTAGTATTGAAAGTTAATCTGTGAAAATCTCGTTTCCACTGATCCCTAGCAATTGAGTGATATCTAACTAAGGAAATATCAGCACCAGTATCCAGAAGCACATCTAATTGATAAGCTTTAAATACATTCCATTTAATAGTCAATTCACACACAATATTATGCGTTGTATGTACCTTAACTCGTTGGATGTGGGAAGTTTCAACTTCTTGTTCATATGTGATTATGTTATTCAAATACCTTTCTTCTACCTCTTGAGCAGTCATGGCGATTTCTTTTTCAAACTGTTGTTCTTCATCTTCTTCTTCAGCTTTTCTTTCAACAATTTAGTTAATTTCCTCTTGAGCTTTATCCAGAAACAATTTTAAATTTTCAATTCTATTCTTTCTCCATTCAATTCTAGACATGTCATTCTTCCTATAACTTTCTTCAACATTTTGATGTAAAGAGAGTTGATTAAGATGTGGAATAGAATTAGATTTAAGAATCTATTTTTCTCTCTTTTCTTTTGCAAGTCTGGATAAATATTCCTGCTCACATTTTTCTATTTGTTGTTCAAAAGCAGTTCTAGTTGTGATCAAATACACTGGAGTTACCTCATACCTTTGTTTTAACTGATATAGTTGTTGAGACAAAGATACTGCATTAGGGATGGGTGCTCTTACCATATGAATCTGAAAACAATTTTTGATTCATAATCAAAAAATTATTTTGATGCAAAAGAACATTGATTTAATGCAATATTAGCTTCAAATTCTTCCTCTGATTCTGAGATTTCTTCAATAGGGCTATCAGAATCATAATTATCTTCAAGATCAAAAATCAAAATATATTCATCTTCATCAAGATTATGAGAATTCAGAAAATTCACCTTTTTAGTTTCCTTCTTCCTATTAGGACATTTATTGACATAACGGTCACCTTGACAAATAAAACACTTAATGGGTTTCTTTTGGTAATCATGTCTTCTTTTTCTAAACCCTTTCTTATGCCATTATCTCCTTTTAGAAAAAAAAAATCTTGTACTTATATTGAGGCCTATGGGAGGTTTTCTACAGGGAAAATAAACAATGACAATCAGAAGACTTTTTGCGGGTTTTATACCGATGCTTTCGATAGGTATGAGAATCTTGGCAACCAAAAATATTTTTTTTCCATTATCTCGTTGTTTTATTTTTTTTGTCTTTTTCTCTCAGCACATAACTTCAAATGCATACCTCTAATATTATGGTTAAGGCTTGCAAAGAAAATTGTAGACAAATCATTTCTAAGACTTCTTTGTATTTTTCTGAAAAAGAAGGAAAAGATTCAAGATATCTAACTTTATAGGCTACATTATTAGGTTCACCAGTTCCATAATAGAGTTGCTCCATGTAGCAAATATATTCTTCAAGGCAACTCATATCACATAATTGAGCTTTCATAAACTTTTATCTATTCATTTCTCTATCATTATCCAAGGTTCCAACAAATTCAGTGATCAAAGCATTACCTAAAAAGCTCCAACAAGTTGATCAAAATTATAAATTGCTTGTTGATTAACTTCAGAGATGCTATCCCACCAAACTTTGACAATGCCAATAAATCCATAAGCTAAACTTTCTGCAACAGTTTTTGGATCTTTTCTATAATTGAGATAAATTAGAATGAAAGCCATCAAGATTTGGGTCCGAAGCGAACTGAGGATAAAAAGCAAAAAGATTCAATTTAGACGACTCCTAGCAAATCACCCACAAGTACAGTTGTCTCTCATGAGTGTTTCCCCAATTTGTTCTAGTGTTACCGTAAGTGTTTCACCAGTCGTTTCTTTTTCTTCTTATGTTGCTAAAACCTCAAGTTCTCCCTCTCTCTCCTTCCCTGTGAATACTTCCCCCGTTTCTTGATCTCTTTTTTCTATAAATATTACTTCTTCCCCTTCATTTGTGCCACCCTTTGTGACTTCCCAGTTGGGAAGTTCTTTTAGGCTCCTACCTTCCCCTCATGTTCAGGTGAGCCCCGCCTCAATATCACTAACAAAGATTCCATCTTTCACTACACCCCCTGCCTTTATCATAAGCCTCCGCATAAATATGACAATGGTATCTGCATTGCCACCACCCCCATTCCCTCTATTCAAATACACCTACATGCCACCATTGCCACAATTGGATCCATTTGGGCAACCATGCAGGTCATGCGCTAGATTCAATCAACATATGTAAGAGATGCAGGCAAGAGAAGATCAATTTGTTAGAGATAGGCAAAGCTTCTATGCAAAAAAGCCGGCAATAGCTCGAGTAAGGGCATACTACGACCTAGTGGCGGACACCACTTATGTTACCATATGGTACCACATGCCAACAAAAATGAAGGGGATATGCAAGCATTTGACCATGAGATCAGCTCAATCACCTTGCCTTATCAAGTTAGTAGTCCACTAGATAAAGTGCGGCACCTTCAAGCCTCAACTCTAAATGTGTCTACAAACTACCTAAAGACGAATGAGCAATTGATCAACCAGGGCAAGGAGAAGGAAGTACTGGGCAAGAACTTAAAAGAACAGCAAAGCTCAAGGAACAAAAATTTGATATTTGCAAACCAACTTCACACAAAAAGTCTATTCCTAGAGAAGGAAAAAGAAAAGACTGAAAGAACTAGGAAGGAAAGCAAAAGAAGAGCAAAAAGAGTAAGACAAAGCTAACGGAGCTAAAGGATAAGCACGGAGAGTTGGAGCAAAAAGCTCGCCCACTAGAACTTGTAAAGAGAGAGAGCAACATCACTTGGACAAACATCATATTAGCCACCAAAAGGTTATTGCCGACATTGAGATTCATTGATTTCGTTATGCAGCAAAACTTTGAAGTGGCAGTGGAGGTACTACAAGTTCGTTAAGGATATGGGTGCTAAGGCCAACCAAGCCCCAACATTCAAACGATTGCTTAGTATCCTCCCAGACAATGTGTTAAGCAAGAAGGGTATACTAGATGGGTTTGTGGCCACCCAAAAAGTAATCTCTATCCTCAACAAAATAGATATAGCAAGCCAATGTTGTCAACAAATAACCACTCTATCTTAAACCATCAATGGAATGTAATGCTAGTTTAGCCAACTCAAGTAACTTGGTCTCCCTTCCCCTTGGGGTAATGACAAAAGGCTACTTTTCTAATGATAAAAGGCTACTTTCGTAACGAGAAAAGGCTACTTCTGAAGGCGATCTTTAAACAAAAAATAATAAATGAAATGATAAGTCTATGTTTGTGAAGTGGCCAAGTACTCCTACTCTAGATGATGTATCCAAGATACTCAAGCCACTAACTGAACAGGAAATTTAGGTCCACCAAGTGACCGAGGCACCAAAAGGATTCTCAAACCACCACTCTTTTGAGTTGACAAGATGCCAATGCCTACTATAGAGAATTGTGCTGCCAGTAAAAGAAGAATGGGAACCATTAAATCAAGCTTTGGCATGAACCAACTATCCCTTGCCATTAGTGTTGTTCCAAGTCACTAAGGAGGTTAACTCCAAACCCAAGGCACCACCTAGGCAGTTCTAAAATGCCCAATATCAATCACATATTACCCGTTGCATAATCCAACTCACCTCTCGTGAAAATCAACAGGATGGATGAGATTACTCAACCTTCCAAGGACAAAAAACTCTTCCATCAGCGGGCCATGCCATCACCCTAAAACCTATAGATGGAAGCCACTTCAATCACTTCACCTGTTAATTCAGACTGACACCTTTTAGTGCAATCGAAAGTACAGGCTAGCATTTTCTGCTAAAGACATCTAACTAGAAACACATCCGCAAGATGCCATTTATGGTAAAAACGCAAAGCTACAAATAAAATAGAATCTCCCCTTTAAGAGTTTAAAGCTGCAAAGTGACAAGTGCCAAGTACAGAAGTGATCCTTTTCCCTCCACATAGACCTCCCCTCCGTGCAATCAACAATGCCAGCTATCCTGAAATGACTGAAGGGTGATGCAGGAGCATTCGGGTCCACGTGCAATCTTGCATCAACCAAAAACATGTGTAGTTGGTTTTAATAAAGTGCGGTAGCATCTTTAGTTGTTTGGTGGTTTGCGATATAGTCACAAGCATCTAGGTTTTTGTTTCAGTCATTGCACGCTTTGTTTTCTTTTTGCTTTTGATTTGGCTTATTTGTGTTTCAGCTGTTCCTTGCATATGTTGGATTCTTATAGCAAATTCTCTATGGTAATCTGCAGTGAGTCCTTTTTGGGGTTAGCTTCAGTCAATTGCACAGTTTCAGTGAACTTAATTCTGAACTTTTCCTCTGTATATCTTTCTTTTGCACTTAGAGCTTAATGTTGGTCATCTAGATACCCTTCATTGATAAGTGGTAGAATGTCTAGGATGAGAAAATTGGGAATAGGTAAAGGAGTCTGTGATGTTTTATGGTGCATCGATTATGTGATGTGTTATCTAGGGATGTATTACCATCGGGACTTGTGTGCATTTAATGATTAAAGTGCATCTTGATGTGTCATGAGCATTTAATATTTGTGGCTTTAGTGGGTTTTTGAAAGCAATTAATGTAAATGGGTGGATTGTGTGTATATAAACACATACACTTGAGAAAAGCATTCAATTCCAAATTGGAGAAAGAGAGCAGTTGCAAGGTGTACTGGAAGCAATTTTGTGTGCATATATGAGGACTAGTGGAATTGAGTCATTTGGAACCACACTGCAATGTTGGATTGATGTTTGAAATCCTGTAGGTTGTGTTCGTGTTTGTGTGTTTGAAAGGTTGTATCGTTGCATATTGGTCTAATGTTGTGTAATCTCTCTTTGAAGCAATAAAATTTTGTTATTGTTGTATGAATTTTTGTTGTGTCATTGTGGGTTGCACGATAGAATGTATCTCTTAATTGAGATCCCTAACCATGGCTGCATCAAAGGGTGACCCACACGACCAAAATTGCCTATTTAAAGGAACTACATCAATCCTCTCAAATCAAACAATGCCCCAAAATGGAAAGGAAGGACTTTGAAGTCGAACAGAAAAAAAGGATCGCCTCCTCCATCTCATTCCATGCCCAAGGAGGACGGTCCAGTTTTTGCCTAAAATGGGATGGGAATTACTAGGAAAAGCATCGTGTGAACATCGGGAATGTTGCCTCCCGTGACTAGCTAAGAAGGCAATTTCTTATGTTTACTTGGCCCCCGCTAGACTCCATAAGCATACTAAGTAAACAAGGGTCATGTTGAGAAACCCCAATTGGATGAAAAAAGTTTTCATGACTCAAACCAACCAAAAAGGGGCATTTCAAAGTCCCTCTGATGAAATTAAATGGCAGTCTGCAATCTCCAGAGAGTCAATTGGTGGATCTTGCTTGGGGCTAGCTCAACCCTTGGGCACCCTCCATTGCAAGCAATCCATCGATTCCAAACTTGTGGCCCGGAAAAGGTCACCACTTCAAAAACTCCCAATTTCAAATCCGCAAATCAAGTGTTCCTAAACCTAACATTTTTGGGGAATGGACTACTAGAAACATCCCTTTCAAGTCACTTCATATTATAAGAGGAGCAACAAGCACGACAACACTGAGATTCATGGCCCAAGAATGGTCAGCTCCCCCTCCATCTTCCCTAACATCACCAACTCCCCTCGCTTTGTAATCCATGCACATCACGTCGCCTTCTCTCTATCTCCCAACAAGAGCAGCAAGCTTCATTTTCGTTCTCCCCTGTTGAAGGGATCAACAAACTCTATTTCCCAATGAATAAAGTCGTATAGCCTAACTAATCCTTTCAAGTAAGGATCCCCCCGCAAGTCGCCAAAAATGTATTGTTACAAAAAAAAGGCCTAAAAGCCTTGGCCATTCCTTGCAAGCAAATACAACTCAAAACTTAGGCTATTTGCCTTGGTCTAACTTGTCGGGAAGTAGATGGACCCATTGCAGTAGAAGGTCTAGCCAATCATGCACCCTCAAGCACTCTGCCAACTTCAAATTAGCAAATGGGGCCCCACTTCCAAGTCACTAGTTGACAACTCATTCTCCAATGCAAAAGCGAGCTAATGGCGCACTCCTTGTGCCTAGTCAACACACTGTAGACCCCAACGTTGCACCATTGGTTAATCAAGCCAAATAGGCCTCACGACATAACCACAATTGACAAAGCAGTAGAATGTCCACTCTCTCAGCGTTAACAAGTTCCACCATGTAGCAGATGTTGAGCATGCGTTATGTGGCCACCCGTCAATTCTGCACCAATAATGTGTAGCTCTAGGTTCCACACAGCCATTAGTACGTCATAGCTAGTTCCAATACGGCCTAATGAGCAACATGTTGGCACAGAACAAGTATAACAACCTATGTTGTGTATCCCAAAGCACACCTTCCACGACGAATCAAATGGCATATGAAGCATTCAATTCTGAGCGGTAACGTCTTTTGCACGACTTACAAATGGTGGCCGCCCAGAACATTCATGAAGATCTGCACAAACAGCAAAGGAATGATCCACGACATCCAACTTGCAGATTGCACAAACAATGATGCCAAGCGTTCCTGCCCATTTTTTAATCCCTTATTTCAAAATTTCTGATATAAATGTAATGAGCTCAAATAGAGCAAGGGATCAACAATTTTATTTGATAACTACATTCTGCCTCTCATCACGTGTAAACTTAGGAGTGCTCAACAACTCTATTTATCTCCCTGATTTCTCTGTAATGTCTTTGAAGTAATTATGCAACTGTGCAATTTTCTTTAAGAATCTAGAATGACATATCGTGGATATTATCTTCCCTTTGTCATACATTGTGGATATTATCTCCCCTTTGTCTTAATTTAGTTGTCTTGAACATTGCCTCTTGCAGAATATACAATATTGTGTCTTGAGTTTATTATGAAGACTATATAGATTGTTTTGTGCTAAAATCCAGCTATTAAACACTCCAGACCTCATCTCTTGGTGTATCGGTGCATTTGACTTATGTTATCTTTCTCCCTTTTATCTTACAAATCTTTTGTTTCCTGCTTTAGTTAGAATAAGGAGTCATCCTCTTAATCCCGGAGGATAACCTGCAAGCAAGTCCCACATTGTAGGATTTCCCTAAATCTGTTGGTCTATTGTGGGCACAATAACAAGACACTTTTAAGCATCAACAATATTTTTTCTAGCATTTTATAAAAAGCACACCACGTTTGGCTTATTTTTTGACAGATACATTGTACTATCGACCCTACTTCACCACTATAGAGAAATGAAATGATTCTTAGATTATACATGAATACTTCACTAGGCTTTATTGTCAAGTCCTATATTGAGGAATTAATCATTTCTTAATAGTTTTATTGGTTGCATATGTATTGTGCTTCATTTGTATTTTCGACACTTTGACATTTTGTGCGTCTTAATGTTCAAGTAGTAGATTCAAACCACTCATGCAGAGTTATGAAGGCCATAAAGTGTGTGACAAGTTTTGACAGGTTAACTACTTTTGAGGCAATTTTGGCAGCCCCAACATCAATCATCTTCTTGAAACATACATGTACCTTCCCACCTGATTCAACATTATGCAGAGATAGTGGGTGTTGCTTCCTTGTTAAGATCCATCCTTTCGATAGCTTGGTGGTTGCTGCCCACCTACATCTTTAAGTAGTGCATCAAGCAACTCATGCAACTCCATGGAGCCTCATCCAAAGCACTTAGCATCATAGTTCACATACTCGAACTCGACTTGGACTCAGCAGACCAAAAAAAATTCAACTCGGCAATAATTAGCGACTTATATTTTATAATAAACATAGATTTTATACAAATTGCATCAATGAGTTTGTAAAACGTTGGAGAAGTGTTTTCTATTAGATTTGAATACAAATAGAGTATGAAATCGCATCATCATTTCTTTCAAAAAAAATTATGCTTTCGTGTTGATATGTATCTTTCCCAAAGCACCATCCTACATTACACTATTGTGACACATGATGAGTTGTGGGTGGGGCATATGTATACACCGATATTTTTTAGATTTATCGTTTACTGAGGCTCTCTCACGTAGGGGCTCGCAATAATTAGCAACTTAAATTTCATAATAAACATAAATTTTATACGAATTACAATTACAAATTGTATCAATGAGTATGTAAAACGTTGAGAAAGTGTTTTCTATTAGATTTGAATACAAATAGAGTACAAAATTGCATCATCATTTATTTCAAAAGTTTTTTTATGCTTTCGTGTTGATATGTATCTTTCCCAAAGCACCCACCTGCTTTACATTATTGAGACACATGATGAGCTTCGGGTGGGGCATATGTATACACCGACATTTTTTGGCCTTATCGTTTGTTAAGACTCTCTCTCTTGCAAGGGTTCGCCAATGCATCAAATCTCCATGAGTACACGCCTAAAGGGTGCACCAAGAATGGGAGGGATTGGCTCACAACACTTTGCAAGAGATGTTCTCATACTATTCTTTCATGCCTACATCCCTTCATGCAACCTTCATACCTCCTATGATGTCTCCTTGAAATCTTGAAACACTAAAATATGGCTAAGTTTGAAATCCTAAAACTCTGAAATTTGACCAAGTCTGAAATATGATAGGATCCTCCAAAACCTATAATTTGCATTATAGATCCTAGAGTTCTGAAACAACTCTGAAACATCCTGAAAGTGTGTGTGTGTGTGTGTGTGTAAAATATAGCTTAAAGTATAATAAACTTAAACATTTATTTTATAGATATACTGTTTAGTTCAGCGTTTCTTCCACGTTTTTTTTCTGCATTTGGAGTCCTCAATCTAAAACTCGTGAGTATAAGTGGAAAATACTTGACAAAGAAACAACTGGCAAGTAATTGCATACTCGCCAAGCATGTAAACTATGCTTAGTGTTGGTGTATGTTTCTTTTCATGGAGCAAATCCTGTAGCCCAGACACCAGTCATTTATTTTAAGACATTAGTTCCAGAATGATCCTCGTACTGAATGCCATTTCTCATTCTTGACTTGGCAGTTACAACAATTGGTTACACACGTAATCTAAAAAGATGGAATGGCATCCATAAGGGCACTACATCTTTTCTAGCTTTCCTCTACGTGTTGATATCGTATATAAATACATGATCAAGGATTTTGTGCGAGGACTCATTTTGAGATTATGTACTCATTTCCTCCCAACGTAAATCTTACGAGGGGTGTTCATGTATGTAAGTACACCTCTTTTGTCAATTTAATTAGGCTAGATATTAGTTCATAAGTCATGCAAACTTTAGTTAATAAGTTGAGCATTTAAATAATTATAAATCAGGATTTAGTTAGAATAGATTTGAGAGAATCTTTCTACTCTAGGCATGCTTTAGTCAGCTTTAGCTAGGCCCAATTAACTTTTTGTATCTACTTATAATTATCTCTCACCCATGATCTGCATGGAGATTGAGAGAGCAGATAGCTTTCTAATAGTTGCAGATGTTTTGTAATACAATATTACTGTCATGCATCTGTGTGTGAGGATGTTCTTTCAATCCAATGATTATGATGTTTGTAGGTGTTTGATTATTTAATCAAAATTTCACAAGATATCCATGGAAGAATCACAATTAGCAAAATGCCTCTCTAATGCAACTAAAAGTGGGCAAAATAAAAATACCTAAAGTTTGTTAGATCCAAATCTTTGAAGAGGTGTCTAGAAGTTAGCTTTAAATGTCCAAACTAAAAGAGGATTGAACACAGTTGATTCCAGATATACAGGGGGTGTTCATGTATGTAAGTAGACCTCTTTTGTCAATTTAATTGGGCTGGATATTAGTTCCCAAGTCGTGCAAGCTTTAGTAAAAATACCTAAAGTTTGTTAGATCCAAATCTTTGAAGAGGTGCCTAGTTAGACTTAAAACGTCCCAACTAAAAGAGGATTGAATACAGTTGATTCTAGATATATGAGGGTGTTCATATATGTAAGTACACCTCTTTTGTCAATTTAATTGGGCTAGATATTAGTTCCGAAGTCATGCAAACTTTAGTTAATCAGTTGGGCATTTAAATAATTATAAATCAAGATAATACTTATAATTATCTTGACCTTTTAGTTAGGATAGGTTAGAAAGAATCTTTCTACTCTATGCATGCTTTAGTTAGCTTTATCTAGGCCCAATTAGCTTTTTCTATCTACTTATATTTATCTCATCCATGATCTACGTAAAGATTGAGAGAGTAGATTGCCTTCTAATAGTTGTAGATGTTTTGTAATACAATATTAATGTTTTGTGTGTGAGGCTGTTGTCTCAATCCATTGGTTATGATGTTTGTAGGTTTTTGATTATTTAATCAAAATTTCACAAGATATCCGTGGAAGAATCACAATCTAGCAAAATGCCTCTCTAATGCAACTAAAAACAATATACCTGAAGTTTGTTAGATCCAAATCTTTGAAGAGGCATCTAGAAGTAAAACGTCCAAACTGAAAGAGGATTGAACACAGTTGATTCCAGATATATATGAATATAAAATTAAAATATCCTGATAAATGGAAATTACTGGGGACAGTATCTTAACAAGACTAAACCTATTCAGTATGTACTAAATCAATCACAAACAATAGCTGCACGTACCAACCATAATATCCAACATAAACAAATTTCAAACGGGAGAGATCTACCTCGGCAATCCGGTGCTTTATAATGTCTTCAAGGGATGCAGTGACCTCTTCTGTGATCACAGGTGCGGGCCTCGTATTGTGATCAAACTCTAACTCAACTTCAAGTGCACTGTTCTTAGGTCTTTTGGTAGCTGTAACCTAATGTAAAGAACATTCAGAAGCGACAAATGTAAAAGAGTTAAAAAAAAAAATGGAACTAGACAATATGAATTCCCTTACACCCAAACAACAATGTTTTCTAATTCAATTCAGCAACTGCAGAAGCCATACCTCTCCCTGCATGGTCCAGGTCTTTGTCTCTAAGTTCGCTTTCTCCAATTCCTCTATTTTCATTTGAATCTTTTTCATTTGTCTTTCATGGGTAGAAGATTTCTCTTTCGTCTGTGGCAGAAGACAAACAAAACACATGCCCATTAAATAAACAAACAATCTCATACTGTGAACAAATATCAATAAGTGACGAAGATTACCCTCACTATAATACAAAATAGTAAAAGTTACAAATCCATAAAATCCAACAAAGATTCCTGATCCACTTTGTTCATACTTGCAATTTATATCATACTCTGTAGGAAAATTATCCACGGTACGAACCTGAAAGTTAAGTATTCCAAACATTTGCCACAATTTTATTTATATGGAAAAGTGAGTTTGAAATTAATCAGATTTAAAAAAAATGTGGAGCACAAAACCCACTGCGAAACAAAGATATTTATTGATTTGGTAATTTAAAAAATGCATTTACAGTGACTTGCTTGTCACAGAAGATAAGCCCTAATATGGTATAGGTATATTATAGTATACAAATATGCTTACACATTCCAAGCATGAAGTAAAATAATGGTAGGAACATACATGAAATTACCTGTTTTGCATCCAGCTCGTCATCATTGTCGTCATCATCACCAGACTCCATGTCATCAGAATCACTATGAGAAGCAGAGAACCTTTTTACTTTTGCTCTCTTTTTGCCACCAAAGAAGTCTTCGTACCTGGATATCAGGATCAAGTATAAGACATGAACCATTTTATAGTAAATAAATGTAATCAACAATAGTACCAACTGTACGTTTGCATCTGCTAATAGAATAAGAGCCGTAAACCCACATTGGATGTTTTGAACTTTTATCATGCTCACCATGCTTCCCAAAATCGTCGTCTATCTGTGACACATCACAAACATTTACACTAATTCTCAAGCTGAAGTTCTAAGGCCATTGACCATTCCAACAAAACTCATAAGAACCCCAAATCCAAAAAAACATTACTCCAGCAAAGGCAAAGGCAAAATATTTCTTCATATAATAATGTTTTTTAAAAGCCTACATTGATTTTTATTTCAAATGATACGATTGTTTAACAAAAGATGCTGTAACACTAACTTTATAAGGTTGCAAATATGTGTGTAGAATTCCACCTCCTTGCTGTGCAATCATTCCATTTCAACCACAGTTTCTCCTATCACAAAAAAATACTTTAATTTCTCCAAAAATTGAAATTAGGATTGTTTTTGATAATTTTGAATTATCGAACTTTTCAGTTTTGGCAACTAGTTTGTCAATTTTAGGGTTGATCAACTTTCTTTACATGCTACAATTGTTTTGAACTTGAAGTTTTCCCATTAATTTCAAAAGTAGTATACAGTTTTGGCAATATCCTCAAGCAGATGGAGGAGATAGAGAACAGACTGGTTACTATGGACTTAAAGTGTTACGATCAGCAGCTGAACATCCAGAAACTACAAATTGCCAACTTCCAAGAGAAAGATGAGGATACTCGTGAAGATCAGCATGATGATAAATCCCCTGAGAATGATCAGTAACATCCCCTTTGCAGATTATGTTTTTATTTGCTGAAAATTTGTCCACATGAGCAGATGTACATTGTACAACATCCACCCAAAGAATTTTGTTTCAGCTCCTATCGTTTTTCCGATTTTTTTGTTTTCCCTTAAAAAGTAACATCAAACGAATTAATTCAATTTCTCCTTCCATGGGTCAAATCTCTCCCAAAAAGTTTCCCTATTTGTGTAAAAATACCATTGTCAAACATAAGACCCAGAAGCGTTTCTATACGGCTCCTATAGGTTTCTAGAATTAATTGTTTTATTGTAGAATTGTATTTTCCCTTCATATTGGCCAAGAAAAGTAGTATTTATTCTATATATTTTTATCCAAGAGGCATATTCTGACAAAAACTTGCCCATTTGTATAAAACTATAGTCCAAACCTTGTGGAAAAAGGGTTTTACTTAAGTCTTTGTATCTTTTAAGATAAAATCATTTTTCCGCATATTGAAAGTCATTTGTCCAAACTTTTAAGTTAAAATGTTTTGTATATGGGTGCATTTTCAGTAGTACTTGACACCTTACTAGTTTTTTTGACTTAGTGAGGAATTCTATTCTCATGAAGGTGACAAGTATCAGGAAAATCGCAAGAACCATCATAGAGTTTCATGCAGCAGTCTTTGGTCCACAAGAACATCACAATTAACCTGGCCAAGTGAGCCACGTTCTACAGGTGGATGGAGGACCACAAGAGGATGGAGGAAACCTATCAATCTTGAGCTCCCTAGTAGCTTGGAGATTGGTTTATTGTTTTATTAGCAATACAGAGACAAAGATTAAAGCCAAAGACGATGGTCACTAGTGAAGGTGATAATAAAAACCATACCCCTGTTGCACACAAGATAAGATCAGTACCATTCATTCAAGCCCAGTCCCACCTACAGATGTAGTATGGTCAGTTCCCACTACTGATGTTATTTATTGTTGTCCAGTAAAGCCATATCCTACTGAGGAAATGTAGTGAAGCCCAGCCTCATTACCATTTCAAGGTGAATATTTGAGGGTGTCCATATTCGCATATTGTGTTGTTGTGGGCAGTAAGTTTGTCCATTTGTATGTGTTGTGATGTCAATTCCCACAACTGTGCTTGGTAAATGATAGAATATGTCCCCATTTATTTGTATTGATCAATGAGGCCTATCCCACAGAAAAGGTATAAAGAGGCCACTTCCACTACTAATTGTAAGTATGTGAAACTACATGTATCTCCCAGTTCACAATACTCTCTCCCAAACTTTAAACTATGTTGCAACAGGGAGGGGGATGTTAGAAATTAGTATTACACATAGTTTATATAATATATGGTTTGTATAATATATAGTTTGGTTACATATTGTAGGTAGGTTTAATATATTTGAAGTGTCATAGTTAACTTGGTTAGTACCATGTAATTAAGGGGTTGTAAGGTTGTTACAACACTTGTAGAATAGAGTTAGGGATTAGAAAGGGTGGAGGAATGAACAGGCGATGATAATTATATATCCTAAACAAACAGATATATACATTTTATAAATACCTTTACAAGTTTTAATAATTTAATTAATCAGTGTTTCATTCTTGCATATTGTAATTTCTAATTTCAGACTAAATTTAATATCAATTTGAGAAACAAGTTTTAATAATTTGATTAATCAGGGTGTTTCATTCATGTGTATTGAATTTTCCAATTTCTGACCAAATTTAATGGCAAATCAGGAAACTCTGCATTTAATGATTTTTGGAAATAACGGACTTGCATAAGAAATTAAGAATTTAAGTTTTTACGTTTTGGATTTACAGTTGCTAATACTATGACTGTTAAGTGATGCTAAGACATACAAAAGCATAAATGCTTCAACAGGCCAGATGAGATTACTCAACCTATCAACGACAAAAAACTCTTCAATCAGCAGGCCACACCATCACCCTAAAATCTATGGATGGGAACCACTTCAATCACTTCACCTGTCAATTCAGACTGACACCACCTAGTGCAATTAAAAGTACAGGCCAGCATTTTCTGCTGAAGGCATCCAACCAGAAACACATCCGCAAGATGCCATTTATGGTAAAAAGGCAACGGTACAAAGTGGAAGTACTTGCATATAGATAAATGAGAATCTCCCTTTTAAGAATTTAAAGCTGAAAAGTGACAGGTGCCAAGTGATCCTTTTCCCTCCACAGGTAATGAACACAATTTCCTAGACTAGTTTGCAATTGACCTCCCCTCTGTGCAATCAGCAATACCAGCTATCCTGAAATGACCGAAGGGTGATGCAAGAACATCCGAGTCCACATATAATCTTGCATCAACCAAAAACATGTGTAGTTAGTTTTAATAAAGTGCAGTAACATCTTTAGCTGTTTGGTGGTCTACAGTATGGTTGCAAGCATCAAGGTTTTTGTTTTAGTCACTACATGCTCTGTTTTCTTTCCACTTTTGCTCTGGCTTATCTGTGTTTTAGGGGTTCCTTGCATATGTTGGATTCTTACAACAAATGCTCTGTGGTAATCTGCAGTGAATCCTTTTTTGGGGTTAGCTTCAGTCAATTGCACAGTTTCAGTGAGCTTAATTCTGGACTTTTCCTCCGTATATCTTTCTTTCGCACTTCTTAGAGCTTAATGCTGGTCATTTGGATACCTTGCATTGATAAGTGGTAATATGTTTGGGATGAGGACATTGGGAATAGGTAAAGGAGTCTGATGTTTTATGGTGCATCGATTATGTGATGTGTTATCTAGGGATGTTTTACCATCAAGACTTGTGTGCATTTAATGATTAAAGTGCATCTTGATGTGTCATGAGCATTTAATATTTGTGGTTTTAGTGGGTTGTCGAAAGCAATTAATGTATATGGGTGGATTGTGTGTATATAAACACATCCACTACACTTGAGAAAGGCATTCAATTCCAGATTGGAGAAAGAGTTTAAGTGTGGTTGCAAGGAGTACTGCAAGCAGTTTTGTGTTCATAACTGCTAAGGACTAGTGGAATTGAATCATTTGGAACCACACTACGGTGCTCGATTGATGCTTGTAAGCCTAGAGGTTGTGTTCTTGTTTGTGTGTTTGAAAGGCTGTATCGTTGGCAATCGGTCTGATATTGTGTAATCTCTCTTTAAAGCAATAAAAATTTGTTATTGTCGTATGAATTTCCGTTGTGTCATTGTGGATTGCACAGTAGAAGGCATAGCATGCATACTCGGCAAGTACTCGCCGAGTAACTCATAGGAAAAACAGCAGGGCAAATACTCGCCATTAAAACTCGTAGATCTTTTTTTCAAATACTCGGAGTATTTACACAATACTTGCAAATACTCAGCAAGTACTGTGTAAATACTTGTCTGAGCCTTCATACATGCAGTATTATGTAGAAAACGCGTCCAAAACACTCCAAAGATTCGTAAAAAACACAGAAATTTGTCCTTTTTAAGTTGTTGAGTATTGGCGAGCATTCACTGAATAATCTTTTGGAGGCTGGGTGAGTACTCGCCAAGCACGGGTATATAAACTATGATTTTAATAGTGTTTATTCTGAATTCAATGATGCTTAATCTAGCTCTAGTGGTGAGGGGAAGTAATTACCATAACAATAACCCGCATTCAAGTCTAGCTGAGCATGCACCCTAAAACATGCATCCCAAATTAAAGTGCCCACGAATGATCTAAAAAAATTAAACTCACTGACTCCTGAGCTGACGGAGCCCAAACAACTTTAGAAGACACAACTCGAGAGATGTGGCCTTAAATAAAGATCATTCAAAAATAAAGGAGAGAGAGAGAGAACACCTAAAAGCTGCAAAACTGCACCTCCCGGCCTAAAAGCAAAGTATGAAGTTTGGAAGAAATAGACCAGCAGCATTCAGGAGTGGAGGCAAATGTTTCTTAGAGAGGGATTTATTAAGGTTACTAAAGATGAACCTATGAACCCCTCATTTTCCTTATTTTAAATTCTGAAAGAAACCAGAAGTGAAACCAAATTAGATTAGAAGCAGCAACTCTGCAGAAAAAAAATAAAATCATAAAACAGAGCAGTTTTAGCAAACCCTGGTTCTGCAAAATGATTCTCAACAGCTACACAACAATGTCTTCAAAGCTCAACTGTGAATTCTTGGAATTCATGAAGCAGCACAAATTGGCTCAATGAACAAGGGCACAACTGTGGGGGCAGTCCTCGTCCTTCAGGTCATCATCCTTTGCCCATTTATGCTTAATTAGTTGGGCCTCAGGTGGACATGAACATGGCTGGAAACCTTAGTTTGGGGCTTCCTGTGTCAGAATCCACCTTATCAGGAGCATTCAACTATGTGTTTAAAAGACTCATAGTTTTCCTCTTAATTCGTCAAAACCCATCTGACTTTTTAAGTGCTTTACAAAGTAGTCAGATGAGAAAGAATGAAACAGAAAGAGTTCAAGAAAATATATATTTTTACATAATTTGCATGGTCCCTGTTCCTGGTATATCATTTTCCTGTCTTAGTAACAATTTTAGGCAGATGAATCCAAAGTAACAAATTTTTATAGTTGTGATAATTAGGACTTGACATTCTAAAGTGCTTGAATGTGATAGTTAAGCCTTTTTTTCTATGTGATTTTTTTTTGGATCCTTCAAGCTGTAAAGCATTTCTTGACATATGATATTGTGGTATTGTATACATTGTATTATTGCAGTTTTGTTTCGGTGGTTACCATGGAGAGCAAAATATTGCAGCGGGTCTGAAAATGGCTTTGTTTGTGCTTGAATACTAGAGGCCTCTCTCTGATTTCTCTCAGCTTTATCCCAGCAAGATGCTAACCATCCTGTGTCCGAATCCACCTTAGCAGGAGAATTCGACTGTGTTTGAAAGACAATGTAAGTGGAATTATTCTTGTTGAGCTCAGGTAGCTCTCCAAGTTGAAAATAATGTACATGTATTTGAAAAGGCTATTAAGTGGAATCGTTCCAAAAGATTAGGGGCAGCTGAGGCAATTGCGAAGCCTCTACTTGTGGGAGACCCAGCTGTCAGGTAGCATTCCCAAAGAGCTGGGGCAGCTTACAAGTTTAGAGGATTCTACCCTCTCTAGCAATCATATGAGCAGAAGCATACCCGTGGAACTTGGGCAGTTGAGGAGTCTGAAATATATAACTTGTCATACACTAAACTCAGTGGACGCAGTTCAAAGGAATTGGGATGGTTGAAGAATTTGAGAACGCTTCCTGTGCCGGCAAGCCAGTTATCCAAAAGAATTCCCATGGAGTTGGGGCAGCTGAGTGAGTTGCATTATCTTTGATTTACACTCTTATACAATACAACAGCAATATTTTGAGCATTCTGAAATTGATCTGGACTTCAATATAGAATTTTAGATGCCCTGTTTTATCAAACCCAAACAATTTCTCTAAAACAATATCAAATTTTATGAAATGTGGATAATACATGATTCATGTATGGGGCAAGTGCATGTGTTAACATCAGAAAGAGAATAGGAAATAAATTCTATCAAATTTCAAAGGAAAAGGATCTAGAGAGACAATGACAAAGTATTTGATAATACTCTTGTAAAATGCTATTTGTGGATTTAAAATATGGCCACATTTGTTGGGTTAAGGGCAAATGGATACCGTAATGGTGAAATTTTTAGCATTCTAAAATTGATCTGGGCAATGATCTCTATTTCCAAATGCCCTTGTTTTGTCAATCCTGAGGAAAATCTTTAATCCCAAGGCTATATATTCATTTAAAATATCAAATTTTAAAAATATACCCAATTTGTGCCGCAATTTGATGCAATTTGTGTCATTATTTGATTATATCTATTTCAACTTTCCTGTCTTTTTCCCTCTGTTTATTGATTATTTAGTAACTGCTGAGGAATACTGCATCTTCGTACCTCTATTTTGCATCCGCAGCTTAAATACCTTTTAATTTTTTGGTTTCTTAATTTTAATTTCTACAGGTGGAGGATTTCTTCAATGAAAAGGTAATGGATCCTTTGTCTGAGTTTGGTATTCCCACACAAACTGGCTTCCTATATACCAACTGTGTCCTTGACAATCCATCTCTTCTCCATCACAAAATTATAGCTCCAGGTAGGGACACACTATCTTTCAATGATCATACCTTTTCGGCATGATTCTTAAACAACCCAAAAAAATTGTGAGGCCATTTTCATTTTGTTTTTTCTGCCAAGTCAGTATATGGGTGTACTAACTTCCCTTCTTTCTTGCTTCCTGCGCATGCTCCATGGTGGCACATCACTCCGATTTTTTCTAGGTCAAATTTCCCATTTCAGTGACTGCTTGTAAATTTCTTCTCCATCAAAAATATTAAAACAATAATTAGTGAGGAAGAATGAAAAAATATCGAGCACGGGGTTTTTCACAACTTTTTTCTTTGTTCTGAGGTCTTGTCATGCATTATCATTGTTGGGAACGTTGTTTACCACACAATTAATTATCAACCAAGGCTAGCAAACTTTGAAACAAAGCAATGCAGGAATGGCATCCAAATTATAGAGACATAAATCACAAGAAAGTAAATAGCAAAGATTGAAAACCTATTTTACAAAAGCATGAAAACTCTAACTAATGGACGCGATGTTGACCACTGTGATCGCAAGTGACGCCCCACTTCTATTAGCCACTTCAGGCACCTCCAAGTGGGCCAAACATCTCCTCCTCACATTGCTCTTTTTTTGGCAAAAAATCTACCTCTTAATAATTCATAAGATAGGAGTGTACATCTTCATATTTCATAATATAGGTTTGTCAGATGGAGGAACTGGTTTCATGGTTCAGTGATGGATTGATCAAATGATTATCCTCCTTTACACTTTCAAAAACTGGGGCCCACAACTGTTTCTTCAGCCAACTATACCTAACTCCATTAAACCCTTTTATTAACCATTCTTTAAATCTATTTTTTAAGATTTATTTTATAACTCTTGATGAGACCTCTAACAATAACACGACTACCCCTATAACTCCTACTCTACTTTATTAGATGGCCCATATAAAGCACATATGACTTTATGACTTAAATCATGTTACAATACAATCACAGGTATAGATGCAGTGTTTTTTGTATTCAAAATCCCTGCACTATAATTCCCATAAGATGTATTCAATTTTTTACACTTGGAATGTGAATAGTTATGAATGTTCTTCAAATAGTTCAGGCTCAGATTTAGAGATAAGCACCCTTAATTATTCCATCAATCCATATATACTTATGCTACCAACCACCTCTCTCTTGCTTTTTTACCTTACCTGCATTTTCCTGTAGATCTACCCAGTGCAGGTAAGAATTTTGGTAAACAATCCTCGTTTTTTGACCAATATGATCTGAATCACTATGTTGTGTGGAATTAACTGGAATAAACTCTTTTATGACTCATTTAGCATATTTTCAAGTAAGTTATCATGACAATGCAAAAAAAGGTAGGTGTTGCTGTAGCTGCTGCTGTACAATCCGATACCGCAAAGTTGGAATGCACATAATAAAATGGAGCCCTGAATGGCCGTTTTATAATTCTATGGTTGAATTTATAAATGCAACACACCTTGCTCATTATTTCTGCTGATCAGAGCACAAATATTTCTATTTTATTGTTAAAAAATATTAATTTCAGTATGCCTTTATTTTTGTCAATTGATAAAAAAAATGCAGCATTATCTCTGAGTGTTCTCAAGGGAAATCAACAACGTCCACAATATTTGTTTGATGGGTTTTAGTTATTTCGCCAATTTTTTAGATTATTTTTACATTGTCTACAATGATTTGCACCTCTTTCATTGTTTATGTGAATACTGGTTTGTGCAGGTGAAGGGTATGCAATTTTACATGTGTGTGCAGGGCGGTTACTCATTTTGTATAGTGAGTTATGCAGGGTATATAGTTGGATTAGGGATTCTTTATAGGTGATCTGTACAACATAGCTTTTCAGCCACCATATAACAGGAGTTTCGGTATGTGCCATGTCTAAAAAAATCGATTTAGCAAAATAAACAATCACATTCCTTCTGGCATACTTTGCAACACTAGGAGCAACTGCTAGTACTGTGACTGTTAAGTGATGCTAACACATACAAAAGCATAAATCCATTGGTTATTTTAACAGTGCTTACTCTGAATTCAATGATGCTTAATCTAGCTCTAGTGGTGAGGTGAAGCAACTACATTAATGATAAACCGGATTCAAGTCTAGCTGAACATGCACCCCAAATTAAAGTGCCCATGAATAATTTTAAAAAATAGAATTGCTAACTCCCAAGCTGAGCAATCCCAAACAACTCTAGCAGACACATCTCGAGAGAGACAGTATTCAATAAAGATCATTCGAAAATAAAAGAGCGGGAAAGAAAGTGAGAGAGAGAGAACCTAAAAGCTGCAAACCATACTGAATTTCTACATCCTGAATTTCTGTTTTGCATCACACAAGAGAGAAAACCATGATGCACAGCACGGAGGGCTGATTTCTCACAATTTGGGATGATTTTGGTCAAATTTTTCTCAGTCTTGCCTTTTTTGAGTGAGAGCCAAGTCTGAGAACAAAATGGACCTGTTGATTTTTCAGCCAAGTCTGAGCCCCAATACTATGGATATAAGTTGCATGCAAAATTTTATAGAATATCCTTAGCTTTGATGCTGCATTCCCATACGTTGGGCATGACTGTTTCTCATCTTTCCCAAATCCAAAACAGAACTTAAATGCTGTTTATGTTTGATATTTTTGTTTAAAAGAAACATAGTGTGAGTATTTGTCACTGATATAATACTTGTGTCATGTATTTTTTTTACGGGCTGCTTTTTTTTTTCCAATTGGCTAATTTTTCACAAAATTTCCAAAACTTGTATTCGGCAATGAACAAATTTTGCAAATAATATCTATCAGGTTTCCATATAAAAAAATTATAAACTCTCTAAATTATAAAGTCTTTGACTTTACCAAAACATATATGTATTAATAGTAAATCTTATATCTCTCCTCAAAATCAGCCCTAATATATGAATTTGTCTACAATTTTCATATTTTTTGAACTAGAAATATCTGTCTGCCACTCTTTACTCGTAAGCAAATTTCACTGTTTTAAATTTCCACGTACTTACCTCTTCTTCATCCATGTCTTCCTCTTCATCTTCGCCTCCTTCATCATCATCATCTTCGTCGTCGTCCTCATCCTCTGATTTATGTTTAGGAGGCTCTAAGCTCTGTCGTTCAGCCTCCGCCAAAAACTTCTCCAAGTCATTCATTTTAAGAAACCTATCCTCAACACCCTCTGATTTCCCATCCTTCTCCTCTTGCTGGCTTTCCTCAGACTGTGAGGACGCCTCT